>JAYKAV010000333.1:160965-631117 GCA_035582835.1 Phoebastria nigripes
TGTTTTGCTGGAAAAATGTCAAGACTTGATTGGCAATATCCCGCTAAACCACAAGTTTGTAGGAGAGAAAACAAAACCATTGGATTTTCTAAACTATGCCTATGCGCGCTTTAAGAAAATGTATACCATATAGGTCAGTTATGCTCTTATTATAGCTGTGGCAAGCGTACATATAATTGAAACGTGGAAATACTACCCCATGCTGTTCAATGAATGAAGGGAAAACAAATCTTTATTATTCCTGGGTTCACATAATATATAGGAACACCATTGTCTGTCTTTTTTTTTTTTTTTTTTTTTTTTTTTTTTTTTAAAAAAAAGTTTTTTTTTTTTTTTTTTTTTTTTTTTTTGTCTGTGGGAACATGTGTTTTACAGACCTGTCATGTGAAAGCTATTAACAAGAGGAACTGGAGAAATAACAATAAGCCACGTAACCGTGGCATGTGTACTCCCCGAGTTCAACTGTTACGCCGCTGCTTCAAGTGCATGTGAAATTGGATCGCGCTGGGCGACGTTAGCTCTTCTCCTGCAATTTTTCATTGGGAAACTTAAGGAGTTTTTAAGTGGCCTATTAATATCAGATTGCTGGCATCAGAGGCACATTTCGGGGCCAAGCTGGCTAGGCATCAAAACGGTTAAATAGTGGAATGAAGATCAACTGGATTCACACGAGATGTCCGATTTTATTTACCAAATCTGAGCTGGGCAGGCGGTTCTGAAACCTTTCCTCGCTGGTTCACACGTGTGGTGGAAACCGTCCTGCGCTGCCAAGCACCACGGGGCCCAGCGCTTGCAATTAACCCATTTCCAGAGTTTTTAAGAGAAGATCTGAAAGGGGTCCTGAGTGGTGGCCCTGGCTGCTCTTGGGTACCTGAGAGGCTTCAGGTCTGTGTGTGGTTGTCCCTGCTCACAGATGATGGAGATTTTCCTTTTTCTTAAGACTAACAAAACCCCCTAATAATCCTGGATTAGGCAAACCTATTAACATACAGGAAAAGGAGCCAAAATGGATTGCGCAAAGTGAAATACAGAAAGTGGTTCACGTGGAGATGGGGAACGTTATTTTGATGACACTTTTTAACTCCCTGGCGGGTACCTTTGCAAATCGCATCTAGCAGATCACGGTCGCTAAAAACGTACCGTGGACAAATTTCGGTCGAACCCAACAGCGCTTTATTTTTTATTTTATTTTCTTTTTTTCATTTTAGAAGGAAAAACCCTCTGATGTCTTAGACTTCTCGCTGTGTAAACAAACCCACAGATACTTAAGCAAGTTAGTGGTCGACAAATATTCCCTAGTGCTTTCTGTAGGATCTGGGTGTGAATCCTGTTGTCTTGGCCCAAGGACAGTTTGAACYGCTGTGCGTTTGTTTTCCCCTTACCTGGGTTTCGCTCTGCAAGTGGGAGGAGGGTTTCCTCTACCTTGTGGTTTGTGATTTACTCTGAACACAGGTTTCAGGGAATTTGGGGCTTGTTTTAGTGGGGATGTACCGCTCCTCTCGGTTGACGGGCTTAATAGCAAAGATGGATGGGAAAACTGAGGCGAAGGGAAGGAGGGTGCCCTGCCCAAGGTAACGTCATGGCTGGGAAATACCTCTCCTTCCAGGTTTGACGCAACACTGTATTTCTCTGAAAGACTTACAAGAATACCGAGTTGCAGACGTGCAGCAATTTCGAGGTGTCCCCTCCATAGTGTGTGTCCTAATCCATCACCATGTGTTTTTGAGCACGTCTGCTCCATGCATGCTGCCAAGGTCCAGCCGAGCCGTGCAGACACAGGTCTCCTGCACAGAGGGTTCACAAACAGTGTTTAAAAACAGATTTCACGTGGCTTTAATGTGATTGAAGGTGAACAGGCTCTGATGGGAGCTCAGCAGCTCTTGTGGATGGGCTGGCTGGGTGCGTGCTCAGGTTCCCCTTGTGCAGATGGGTCAAGGATGGGTGTTCCACAGCTGCTCAAAGCACGTAGTCTTATGGCATTAGTAGGTACAAACATACATATACCCTGTAAATACAGAGAGGAGGGAGCCAAGGAAGGCTTCAAAGGCATAAAAGTAATGGGGATGGAGTGTAGCTGGGCTGACCAGGTAGGAGAAGCTGTGCTGATACTGGATCCTCCAGTGTTTGTTTGCACAGCTCTGGGCTGCCCTGCCGCGGGGCACTCGGCAGAGCATCGGGCCCTCCCTGGAGAAAAGTGCCAGATTCGTTTTCATGGCTTTTTGCAGAGGGATTGCTTTAGGGGTCCATTCCTGTAAGTTAATATTTGCAATGCACAAGGCTTAACTGAAACCAGGCAGTGCAGACATCTGATAACCATAACAGAGGAGATGCTTTTTCCCTGCAAAAGCAACTTGGAAAAACAAATCCCAATGCTATTCCCTTTGGAAAGATAGCAATATGAAAAGAAAAGCATCATGGTGCTGTGTGGTTTGCAAGGGGTTTTCTAGTTGGGTCTTTTTTTTTTTTTTTTTTTTTTTTTTTTTTTTTTTTTTTTTTTTTTTTTTTTTTTTTTTTTTTTTTTTTTTTCAAGTTGCTTGTGTTTGCCTGTATTGCTGATGGGTTTCGTTATTGTCTCCCCTTCTTTCTAGCCGGGTTGCCCTTCCTCATCATTGAAACGAGCACAATCCAGCCCTACCAGCGGGGCTTCTACTGCGATGACGACAGCATCAGGTACCCGGTGAAGACGATGGAGACGATCAATGACGCAGTGCTGTGTGCTGCGGGCATCCTCATCGCCATCCTCGCCGTAAGTACCACCTCCGAAACCTCCTCTCCTGTCCCTTGGGCATCCTCGATGGCTTTTTGTCGCACCTTTAGATGATGGCACCAACGTCCTGTTGGCATCGGGGATTTGACGTAGTCTTGCCGGTGTATCCATGCTACCTACTGAGGTGCACACCTCCTCTGTGATTATCTGACTTCCGCGTGAGCAGTAAACATTTGCAAATGAAAGCTTGTAATGGGAGGAATGAGATTACTCTTGAAGCCCATAGACAGGCCCAAAGCTGTTTGGGCAAGTCTGTGAGCTCCACAACAGCTTTTTCACCCTCTGGTAGGAGTTCAGAGTAGAAGCAAAAAGACTTGAGTGTCAATAAGGACTTGGCATGATTTGTCCCTATTCAAATAACTCTTGGTATTTGCCTATTTTATAAGGTTTAAAAAAAAAAAAAAAGAAAGGAAACATCTTTTCAGCTAACCAGTGTGTGCCTGGAAAAGTTTCACAGGTTAGTATTAGATTTTTAAGGGATTGTATATTACAGCCATGTTTAAAAGACAATTAAAACCTTCCACAGGGAGTGTATTCCCAGAGTCCTCACTGTAAAAAGTAGTTAATGCACCACCTTCCCAATGCCTCCTCATTTCTCTTTTCCTGCCAGGTTTCCTAGAGCTGTGCTAGGAAACGATTGCATGGTGAGAGCTTTATATGTCAGCCAAAAAGCTGAATTTAGCCCATGGATCTAAGCCTCCTAATGCCAGCACGTGTCTGGCGCTGGGGCAGAAGGCAAGAGCTGTCTCCTGGTTGTTGGTTAAATGCTTCCAGCTGACGATTAAATTCCCCTATGAAAAGTGCCTACATTTTCCTTCTCACCTGCTGCCAGCACAGCTCAGGTGCTTTCTCAGGCGTGCTGCCTTCCTCTTGGTCCTTCAGCTGGGGAGGGATGGAGATGGAGAGGTCGGGAACACTTGTTCCCCTCCTAGCTTTCATCTTTCCTTGTAGGAGCAATGTCATGGGCAATAGGTATTTTAGCATGGCATGGTGCCTGCTTTGCTAATACCTCATCCTCAGCCTTGCTGCTTCATGCCGTGAATATCTCCCATCATTTCCTGATCTCGCCATCATTTCCTGACCACATATACTCACTTAGCAAAGTAGGTCCCCAAACTGCCTTGTTCCTATGCCTCCTCCCTCTTCAAAACAAGCCCAAAAGGTGCCAGACTCCCAATTCTATAAACACGGCAGAATTTTGCCCTGCAGGTGAATTACCCCTGAGTGTGGAAAAGCCATAAAAATGAAATGAAAAAGCCTCTCATTTTCGCATTACTGCCCGAGCTATCGGCATGCTGGCTCCATGCGGAGTGTGCTTCTGATCAGTAATGAGGCGGTGGCAAATACAGGAGTTGGAACAGAAACTGGAAACATAATCAGCTGCCTATGTGATCCATCAGCTTTCTACCACGAAATAGCAGGTCAATTAAAAGAGAAAGAAAATCCCCAAAGAATTAGATGTTTCACTGTGCCCACAACAAATGTAACTTAATAAGGTAAATTCAAAAGCTCGGTTATTTGCTGTTGAGTGATACAAATGGCTAACGAGGAATTGAAGCAACAGATTTCTTTGCTATGGCAGCGTGCGTGGAAAATTCAAGTCAGCCTGACCTCTTTTTTCAGATGTAACCCAGATACCAGAATTACTGTAGCATAATAGGAATTCCTTCCAAATCCACAAAGCACTGACTCTGCTCCTTTCGCTCCCAATGTTTGCCTTCGCAAGGCAGGRCAGTAGTTATGAGGACTTCCAGGGAGCTGGCGTTTTGGATGGCACAGCCAAAATTTCACGCCCTTGCTTTACGTGGCGTCGTGGGCAGTCTAGCCCAGGGTAAAAGGTCCAGGTCATGTTTTAAATGGCTTGAGGACACTGGGAGTGCTCACTAAGTAAAAGTAGAGGCAAAGATCTTTGCTTCGATCAGGATGTGAGAGGATATGCATTTGGTTTTAATACCAATATATTTACTGAAATTAGGCAAATTTCCATGCAGATGACCCTGGAGAGGCTCGTGTCCCTGGGCTGTCCGCTCTCACATCTCTCCTGACTGTTCTTCCTGATGGAAGATGGTTAATTTGATCATCTTGGGCACAGAAGCAATGTTGATGGTCCCCAGGATGGCCAGGGGAAGGTGACATTTTCCTCTTCCTGAGCCACGTACCGGTACTGCTGCTGAGCCACCTCGTGTCCCCACACCTGACAGGTCTTGAAAGCCTATGAAAAATACCTAAGAAAATAAATTTCCTAGATGATCTAAGTTACACAGCCAGATTAGCTGATTGTTTTACAGTTGAAGGTGATATGCTTCAATGCGATTAGACACAGAGAATGATACGCCAGAGACATAAGTAATCAGAAAAGCTCTAAAAGTAATTACAGGCTAATTGGATTGCTGGTGATACCTTATGATAATGATAAAATGGGCATGAGAACCAAATGTCTGCAAAAGGCATTCACAGACAGAAAAGTTTGATGTTAGCTTCTCTCTAGTGACCGTCTTTCCTAAATGTGTGTGACAGTCCCCCGGGAGCGGTGCCCATCACATAGGCACGGCATATGTCCCACGCAGCTGGCTCGCCAGAAGTACAAGGCATAAGAAGAGCTTAATATCTTTAAGACTTTTTTTTTTTCTTCAGGATGTCCTTTCAGTTTGTGCACATCTGTGCTGCATTAGTTTTTTACCGTCCTGCTTCATCTGGGATGGCACTGCCAAAAAACCAAGTTTTTCCCAATTTTTAGCTTCTCATTAAGGTTGAGCCATGGCTTTAACTAAGCGGGGAGGGCTCATGGCTGCCCAGCAGCGTGTTAGCGAGGGAATGAAGCCTCCAATTTACAATCTGCTACATGTGTGCAATTACCCAGACCACCAACGGTGAGAGAAAAATATTAATCCCCAGACTTTTGTTGGTCACATGCCTTTCCCAGGCCAAGAGCATCGGGTTTACGTGGATCTGTTTGTGAGTTCGGAGTAAGGGCACATCCGCCGGTATCAGATGTCGTCCTTAATTCAGCTCATCTCCCCTCTGCAAAAGCCATGAGTTTTGAGCCTCGTGGCTCCCCTTCTTGTGAATTTAGGATTTTGGGAGGCTGCAGGAAGTGGCCGTGCCCTCATGCAGGGGCATCCGTGTCCATCCAGGACACCCTGGAGTTGCCTCCTGCCAGAGGAGCAGGAGATGCTCCAACCTTCCTCTGCAGTTCTTGTGTCAGTAGCTTTCCTGGCTGCCAGCTTGTGCTGGAAGGTGGTCCAAAATGGAGATAAACCATGGTCTTTGGAGTCTGAGAGGATTAAAACGATGCTGGAGCTGGTTAGCTGCAGCTCCCCAGACAACTCTTGGTCATGACCAGATTTCCAAGAGTAAATCTCAGCGGTGACATGTAAACCCCAAATGATGGTGCAGCCACCCAAAATATTTCTGTGCATGGTAGCAAAGCGCTCTAGCTTGGCCTTTATTTTTTATTTTTTATTATTATAGTTGTTTCTCTCTTTTGATAAAGCCTGCTTAGCTGCAATTTCAGCTGCCTTAGGTCAACCTTAGTTTTTTCAAGCCATGGTACGAGTGAGTTCAAACAATGATACAGCTTCATCTCCTCTTAGTCTAATTGCCATACTTTTCCAGTTTATTAGTTTCCAAAGGTTGTGCCAAGCTTTTAAAAAAGGTAGGCAGGGGGAGCCTTGTCTCCTGCATGCCGCTGGCAGGCTGCCACGCCGGGAGGAATATTGCTGGCTGCTCCAGAAAGGGATTAACATGAAGGCATTTTTCCTGACAGTTAATTTTACATATCACAGTCCTTGTGACTAGAGAGGGGCAGGGATGTAGGGGGCGGCTGAAAAAAACCCGCCTCGATTTATTACTCAGGTATAAAAACATTTAAAGTAATGAATAAAATCCTAAAGCTGTAAATCTGGCGCTCAAAAACTAGGTGTGTAACGTGATGGAGAACAATTTAAGCCTTTGCCTCTTTGGGAGAGGTGAGACATTTGGACTTCGTTTCATAGCCTGATTTTCATTAACCTGCCTTTTAAGAGTCGGGATTATGAGAAGTCAGGTCCTCTGCTCCCTGACTGTGATTTATGGCGATATTGTCAAACACCAGCACCCCTGTCACAAGAAATACATAACTTGCTGCCACACAATGGCAAGACTCCTTGAAATGCCCAGAAATAGCTGCCATTTACAGAGGCTCTGAGCAGGCCAGAATCTGAAAAGTTTTGGGCTTTCTGAATCTTCCCCTGTTGCATTCGTGGTTTTCAGAGAGGAAGATAAGCAGGTTGTTCGTTTGTTTTCCTCCAAAATCAGTTTGATAAGAGGGTGGTGGATCTGGCCCCTCCTTCCCAAACACACAGTAATTCTTTATCTGGTTTATGTTAAATTTTTTTTTCCCCACTATGCTGGTATAGATCTGGGGTACTATTTCACTTCTGTAAAGATATGCCAACGCGCTAAACCAAAATCTAGCTTTTTTCTTTCTTCTTGTTTATCGAATTCTTCCATAAACAACATTTTGAGCAGTGCAATCTCCTCTTGAGAGGGAAGAGGAGGAGGATGGAGAGACGCTGGGCTATGGGCTCTCCTTCCTTGCTGTGGAAGCAGATTCCTGGTTTGAGATGCTCGGAGCATGAAGAGCTGCCTTGGCCCTGCATTTGCCACCCGTGGCTGGTTTTACAAGCATCTTTCCTGCTCTCTAATCTCTCTGTTGCGTTTCCCCCACAGATTATAACGGGAGAGCTCTACCGCATCCACTACCTGAAGGAGAAGTCGCGCTCCTTTATCCAGAACCCCTACGTGGCTGCTCTCTACAAGCAGGTGGGCTGCTTCGTTTTTGGCTGCGCCATCAGCCAGTCCTTCACAGACATTGCCAAAGTGTCCGTTGGGCGCTTGCGACCGCATTTCCTGGAAGTTTGTGATTTGGATTTCTCCACCATCAACTGCGCTAAGGGAGTTTACATCCAAAACTACACCTGCAGGGGAAACGACAGCAAGGTCCAGGAAGCCAGGTGAGAACCTGTGGCATCAAAGCGATGGGTTGCTGCCACCAGAATGGTGTCTCATGCTAAATATGTCTTGGGGTTTCTCTGCCAGCAATAGATGATGCAAATGCTGCTTTCTCTGCGAAGGCTGTAACTCCGTCTGCCAGCGACGGGCAGTTTCCCTCGGGAATTGCGGGACTCAGCTGAATAATATTTCTTTTCCTTTCTCTTTCCTCCTACACTATTGTTTCCCTGAGCGGTTGCTCAATGTGGGAATTCACGGTAAGAGCTGAGCTCATGGTGAGCAGCTCCAGCTGTCCCATGCGGCGGAGCAGAGGGCTTCTCCTCCAAGGAGGCTCCACGCAGGCAGGGCTGCCCGTGCCTCCCCTTTGAGCTCTCTATCAAATCCATCAGATGCTCAATTTTGACATTTCCAGGGGCGCGTTTCACATGCCACAATTAAGCGACCGGAGAAGTTGCTCACTTCTTATTTCTTTACAGTTTCCTGGTTATTTGAGGCGAGACGATGAGTTATCGGGCTATCCTGGAAATAACTGCTGTCCCATGAGTAGACCAGGAAGGGACGAACAATGCGGGCATCCTGTCCATCCGTTTGCTTTCTGCCTTGCAAGAGAGCAGGGCAGATAACAGGGCTTTTATAACCCAAAAGATTGGGGGTTGTGGGTCCCTCTGCTTTGGCACTCTCTTGGTAGCAGCAGACAAGTCACCATATTACGTGTAAAGTTATAATACCAAAGATTATAGTGGCTGGTTCTTAGCACCTGCTTTATTTTGCAGGAAATCCTTCTTCTCCGGGCACGCATCCTTCTCCCTCTACACCATGCTGTATTTGGTGGTAAGTAACCTCAGCCTTGCTTGAGATTGAGCTGATTTATCCCCTGCCCCCCTTTCCTGAGGCACTCACCTGGAAGCAATAACAGCACGATGAGCATCAGAGATAGAAGGTTGGTTGAAAAAAAGAGCCTGAATAAGCTGGCGGTGGAAAGATCCTGTGGTGTTATTTGGGATGGAGACTCCTGGGGTGATAGCTGAGCTGTGCAGCTTTGGGATGTAGCCAAGGCTACAATTAAATCCGAATCCTACTAAATCTGTGGACGACCTGTGCAATTTTGTTCACCCCACGTTGTGGTTTCCACTGGGGAGAGTTTGGGGCGAGCCAAAATGTTGCATYGATGGAGGGGGAAGATGTGCCGTCATAGCTCTGTTGGGGGGGGTGAAGGCTGGTTCCCAAATGTGCCAGCGGAGCAGGTGGAGCAGCTTCTGCCCGCCTGGATCCAGAGCGGAGGGCTGAGACTTGTTTTTCTTTGTCAGTGAGAAATGGCTCTACCCTTCCTGCGCCGGGGCTGGGGCCGGGGCGGCTGCCAAGGTGCTTCCTGCCGGGGCTGCGGGAGGCACGCTGCCTGCACCCCCCAAGGGGCTGGACCCGCACACAGCGTTTTGGGAGGATCTGGATAGTGATTTGTGTTTGGGTTTTTTTTTTGTTTTTTGTTTTTTGGTTTTTTTTTTAATTATTTATTTTTAAAAATATCAGGAAAAAGGTTTTGGATTCCTTTCAAGATTTGGGGGCTCCCCCCCCCCCATCTCTTGTAAGCTCAGACTAGCGAGCAAAGAAACAGCATGGCACTGATAAAAACATTAAACATGAGCTTTCATCTATGAGCAGTGCTTCCCCCCCATCCCTTTACTTTACACTCTGAAAAGATAAGTGACCACTGCTCCCTCCTGGCTTTTCAGCCCTGGATCCCCCCTCCCTGTGAGCATTTTCTGTAATTTAATTACTAAGCTTTCCCAGCAGTTGGGKGCGGCGTATTAAGTTCTTTCCTTGTTTTCCCCCTTATTATTTTTTTTATTCTTGGAAAACTTTTGAATTTCTTCAGTAAACATTTTGGCCATTTCCTCCCAGCTGCATTACAATGCAGAGCCACCCCGGCAATGCTTCGCAGGAGGCTCAGCCCTCCGCCACTGCCATTGCAAAACTTTCCAAGCTGAGTTTGGAAACCATCACTCACACCGGAATTTATTTATTTCTGAGGAGATCTGCGGGCAGTCAGATAAGTCAGCCCTGAGATGCTTTCAAGCCTGGCATCTGGAAAAAGCGAGGACTGCCAATCCCGTTAAGTTGGTGGTGRTTTCTCTCCAAATACTCAGCAAGATTAGGGTTGTCCTTCCAGGTATTTTTTTTTTTAGGAGATGCTGCTCCTGGGCTTTTTTGGAAGCCAAGCCCGATGCTTTACCTTTTGCACAGGATCATGCCCTGCAGCATCCTTCAGGGTAGGGGACAAACCTGGGGGGGCCTGTGCCCAGCTGGGCAAGCGCTCACCCCCTCCCCGTATTTCCACCCTGCTCCCTTCGGCAGTGGCTGTCCAAAGTCGCCAGGGCTTGACCCYGTTTCCACAGGACGCTGTGCAGACCATGTTGCTTTGCCAGGTTTTTTCCATGTTTTTCTGAAAAGCCAGCGGTTACGGAGCATGCGAGAAATGAAACGGCCTGTGGCAGCACGGCAGGAATGCCGGTGTCCGGGGGGCCAGTGGCAGGAGGGGCACTGGAGACCCCAAAACTGCTTTGCATCAATGCCTGATTTTCTTTTTAACTTTGCAGCAGGCTTCAAAAGTGGCATTTAGCTGCTGCCGTAACACTTCAGAGCAGAAAGCTGTCTCTGATCCCTCTTTGCTGCCCTTCCCCGTCCCCATATGGGAGCACTCGGGCTATCAGCAGCCTCTGCCCTTCTCCCTGCCTGATCCGGGACAACAGGCTGCTCCACTTATCCCTCTCCGTGGAGGGGTTTTGATGCCCAATCCCTTAAGAATGATTTTATTTTATCTTTTTCCTTCTCCCAAAACTGGGATAAGGTTGGTAGCAGGCTCCGTCTGACCAGCTGTTCAGTTGCCTTGTGCCTTAAAAAGTCAGGGGAAAAATTACACCAAGTGTTYGGTCATAAATTGAAGGGAGAAAAAGGCAACCTGAGACAAGATAGCGTGACACRGTGCGTATTGGAGGTGAGGCAGTAATGATCTTAAGGGTCTTTTCTAAGCTAAATGATTCTAGGATTCTAACTTGTCTCGCAGCACTCTGCTCTCCATCACTCTGGCTCCATGGCCGCTGCCAGAGCCTGAACGAGAAATCTCATAGAAAAAGGGAGGCAGAAAATCTGTCATGTTGGAGAGGCTGATAATACCCCAAAATAATTAAAACAAAAAAATTTTAAAATGAGGTTATAATAACCCAAAGAGATTTTATTTAATGCAAAATAAACCCCGCTGTCTTGCCCAACTCAGTGATTGAGTGGGTTTTTAGAAGCCTGGTTAGAAAYGTGGCATCCGCCATTGCAGCACCTGCAGGAGGTGGGTTTGATGGATTTAACCAGGGAATCATCTCAAGCAAAACAAAACGGTTGTTTTCCGGTTCCTGGGAAGCGAGGTCTGTACCGCAGCAGGTTGCTGCCAGCGCTTTGGGTACTGGGAGTTTTCCAGGAGCCTTTGCAGAGTGGGGGTATTTGTGGGGCTGCAGAGGCTTGGCTGATCAGCCGTGTCCTGAGTGCATTCCCTATTGAACAATACTTCATATTTCGAGGATAAGTCACTTCCCGTCTTTCCTGGCGTTCCCTGGCTTCACTCTTAGAGCCCATTCTGAATTACAGTGTTTTCAAGCTTGCCTCACCTGATGGAGATGGGTGCCAGAAAGCTTTAGTCAGTCTATTAAAAGATACCCAGATTCCCACGCATCCCACAGGGCTTCACCTGCACCGTGGGGATGGATTTGCCCGGGTGTTTGGTGGAGATGGATGGGTGACCACGGCTTCCCCATCGCCCGGTACAGCAGCAGTGCCCTGCAGTATCCATCAAGGAGAAGCAGTTTGGCCACGGGCTCCCAGTAGGAAAACACGGATAGATGCCAAGCCCCGGAGGGCTTTGGGGGAAAAGTCCCAGGGAAAGGCACTTGCAACACAGTAAAATCTCCTGGGATTTAGTTCTAAACACTGAGATTTCAGGGCTACATTTCTCACAGCCTTCTTGTCACCAAGAATACCCAATTAACATCAGGCCTTTGTATAAAAAATTTAAAAGGGGAAATTACACTTGGGTAATCCTCTTTGTCTTAATTTTCCTTGCTTTGTTACTCCTTGGCTGAGTGAGCCCGTAATACATATTTATAGCAGGCTGAGGAAAGAGGAGGTATGGAACAGCTTATTCCACGCAGTCCTCTGGACCTGACCCACACCCCTCGGTTTTGTTTCGCTGGACGTGGGGAGTCTTTGCAGAGAGCGATGGGGGCTTTCCACTCCCCTCAAGCATGTGAGACCATAATGCTGATTTTTTTTTTTTTTTTTTTTTTTTTTTTTACGGCACAAAGTTGCCTGAAGCCACACAGAGGATGCAGAAAAACTAAATTAATATCAGAAAAGCTAAATTAATATCCCTGGCTGATTCTGGACAAAAGGGGAGTAAAACAGGGCAGCTTGCATATTTAATGTGTGTGGTAGATGAGGTTGAAGACTTCAGATCAGAATGGGTTTTAGCGTGTTCTACTCATTTATATGAAAAATTAGAGACGTTGCTGGTTTTGTGTATCTGGGTGAGTGTGAAGCTTTGCACTGGGGTTTCTTGCTGAAAGGGTGGAGAAGGTCCCAGTGCCCTCGTGCTGCTGAGCGATGACGTGCCCGTGTGAAGGAAACGGTGGTGGTTGTGGACTTGGAGTCAAGTTTAGTGGTGACCTAAGTAAGCTAATAAACTGGAATTACTTCAGAGGCCAGGGCCGAGGTATGAACTGCGTTGCTGAACTGATGGGGATATTCCCGACGGGATGGGAGGATGCTGTACACCCAGCAAAGGCAGGGAAGGGGCAAACAACACATGCCTTTGGTGCTGGGAGGCCTTTGCCCTTCTCCTGTCCCTGTCCCCTGGCCATCTTAGTGCTAAAAGCCAAATTCTGCAGTTCCCCTTCCTCCAGCTGGCTTTGCCCAGCCAGGGCAGTGTGTTACGCCGGGGTGAGTTTGGGTTTGAGGGGTTTTGGCCCCATACCGCTTTGGGTACCGCTCTGTTTGCAGATGGAGCTGGAGGTAACTTCAGGTCAGACAGTCAGAAACAAGACCAGCCATTTCCCAGAAGGAAACCTTAGCTGTGACTAAGGGACGTGGTTGGTGGAGTTCAGCCTTGCAGTGGGGAGAGTGTGAACAGGATGGGATTTCTGGGTGACAGAAAGCCCCAGGAGGCTGGAGGTGATGCTTTTAGCCTGTGTCCCCTGCCAGCTCCTCCTCGATGGGTTTGCTTGGGGGTTGCGTGTGGCCACGGGTTGTCCCCACCAGCACTGTGGAAGTCCCCTGGCAGAAGAAGAGCGATGTGACGTCCTTCAAGCCATCTGCTTTGTGGTAACTCGGCCTCTGCCAGGAGACAGTGGATGGGAGCTCCAAATAACCCCAGCTCTGTGTGATCCCATTTCATTTCATCCTCACTTGCTCCTGTTGATGCTCCTTCTGACTTTTGCTGCCCTGTGATGGTCTGTGGTGGAAATAACCCTGGTTGTGGTCTTGGTCCTCCATCCCCTCCCAGGAAGGGCTCCATCCGGCCCCATGTCCCCATCCAAATCTGGCAGTCTGTAGCAGGCAGCACTTCAGATTTGCTCCCAGGTTTCAAAAAAACCCCTTCAAAAGCAGGTTTTCAGATAAATTGCCAGGAACTTCCCATTTCTTAGTAATAGCACTAATTCCTGTTTTAGGGAAATTCTGATCCTTTCAGCCCCCAAGCCCCCCTTTTTGCTTTTTGACCTTCTCTTATTAACTGGGTTTTTCTTCCATACTGAGGGCAGAGGCAAAGTTTGGAGCACGCCAAGGCTTGCCTCTAAAGTACTTAGGGGATCCTCAGCACCCTGGTGTTTGAGCACAGTTTTCGATGTACTGCATGCTCATAATATGCCTGTGGAATATGCAAAGTGCTGTTATCCTCTTTTTTTCCTTTATGAATGGGGAACTAAAGAGCAATTTTTCCAAGACTTTTACTGCGGCAGTAAAAGGAGCTCAGTTGAGATCCTCACACTGATAGTGCAGTGTCTGAGATGCATCTGTTTGGGTGGGTTTTACTCCTCCAAGATATGGAGGTGTGGGTGTGAGTTGGGTGCTGGGGACTTGGGTGGTACCTAGCACACCCCGTACGGTGCCACGCTGCCTTTGCACACCTTTTCCAGGGCTAAAGTGTGTAGATTAGGCACACAGTTCAGAGTTGTGCTTTGGAAGGAGTGAGTCAGTATACAAACACGTTTATTTTTTAATCACTTCAGCCCCAAAAGTGTCTGCTTTATTCTGTGTTCAAATTCAGGGTTAGCTTTTTATTCCTAATTTTTAATTGATACTTTGCTTCCTGACCTGTAGATGACCTGTTTAGTCCAAGCTTGTGGGATGGAATGGTTTGAGGGGATGTCAAGGCTGTGCAAAAGGGACAAATGTCACGTTATCCAGCAGCAAATTTCTTTATTAAGGGGTTTGACATGACAGAGACTCAAGACTAAAGTAAGATGTTAGGTTTCAAGTCTTCCTGGTAGATCTAAGAGTAATAGTTTATAAGATATAATACTTAGAGCTAATTTTGCTCTGCAACAACATACTGGAACCTGAGTTTTGCACTGTCACCTGGGCTGGGCTGAGACTCTTGAACATGAAAATAATCCTGAGCTTGAACCATGGCAATAGAAGCATATTTTTATATCTTTTGTGTGCTTTAAAAATGCTACTCTCCACAAAAGCTGTTTTTTCAAGGGACGTTGTCTCTACACTGAGAAGTTGTATTTAAAGATATCAGGGCCCCCCACTCTCTCTAGCACCACCTTCCCTGAATACTTTGGGAGTATCCTGCCTGCATAGTTTATTCTCAGTGGCAGATCACTTGGTGCACAAATACCACGGCAATAAAAATTCAGCCAGTCTAAGCATTGCAAACTAAAAATGCAGTTCTCTGCTAATGAACTGCATAGATATTTGCTTGCAGGATGAAGTGCCTGCTGTTAAATCACTGCAAATGACTGTGCAGGATGGGGTTGTGCTATTTTACAGCTCCAGCTTTCCGGCTCAGTGGTGGCTGCATTTTACCTGGAGGGAAAGCACCTCCTCACTGGTGGTGGTTTTTTTGTTTTTAGATCTTTCTGGGCAGAACATGCCTCCTAATTTTGATACATTGATTGTTGACTCATCTTTCTCCCGAGCATAGAAATTATCATCACAAACTAGAGAACCAGCCCAGTGGTCCATTTGCTGGGCTACATCAGCATGGGTTTGCTGTGGCCATCTAGAGAGCTGTAACTCGTCCCATAGCATCGCATGCACAAGTTTGCATGGTGTGGGGTGTGTGCCGTGGTGACGTGGCTCCGTTCCCAGACTCGGGCTGGTTTGCAGATATATTCCCCAGAATCATAATGTGCATTAGCCAGTGCGGAGTTGTTTTGGTACTGCTCTCTTCCATGTTAATTGGCTAACAATTTGGATAATTTGGAGCATCTGCCTCCATTCAAATGACATGATGTTTCATTTCCTCTAAAGAGCCCAGTGTGTGTTCTTTCCAAAAAGGGGTAAATATAATGTTTGTGCAACAGCCAAACATACTAAATTGGCCAAAATGATGCTTCCTCCTTATCAGCTTTCCAATTAATTCTGCTTTTATAGGTAAATGGTGTCATTAAGTTATTTGTGGTTTCAGGGAACCCGACAAGAGCTTCATTCCCTTTTATATCAAGGCAGTGTAAACTGCTCTGGGTGTGTAAAAGGGATYGTAAATGGGTATTAAACCCCTTTCCAGCCCTCTGATGTTGCAGAGTCCCACAAAGCACGCTGGGTCTGACTTCCAGCACTTCATTTAGGTACAGGGAGAAAATAACCGCTGGGGCTGAGCCCACGGGCAGTGGGTCCCAGCTGCAAGAGCCAAGCAGCATTTTCCAGGCACTTTTACACTCTTCAAGCCATCAAATGCCTCTCTCCTCCCCAAGCCCAAAGCTTGCCGCGGCGTCCCTCCCTTCCCGCAGCCTTTCTCCCCRCGCTGCGCCTGGCCCCGCTCATCTGTGGGCAGCGGGTTGCCGTTTTCCTGTCCTCTCTTCCCACCCAGCTTCCCGGTTCCCACAGGAACCGGCCGTGCCCACTGGCYGAAACGGAAATGGGCCCAAGATAGTCATGGGGAGGGGGACAATGTCCATTTGATGTCACGTCAGCTTCATCTTTTCGGGTCGAGCCGGGACCTTGCTTTTCCCTCGCTGGCTAAGAGCAACTTCCCGTGCCATGCGACAGGGCGGCTGCTTGCTTACGCTCCTGCAAACACCGGGACTTGGGCTGGGAAATGTGATGGCAACGTTAGAGGACTGCATTTTGCATCCACATCGTCAGCAGTTGCGGCTGTGTCTGGAAATGCTTGGGGCTGGTTCTGGAGGTGTGGCATGCTGCGTTGATTCCTGTTTTTCCTCTGAGAGATGCCGTGGGTCCTGTGTCCCAAATTTGGGACCTTGCTTGTGTTGTCCACTAAATAGCGGTGGGGAGGAATTTCCAGGATGTTGTGTGACCCTGGTGGACTTGGAGGCTGAAGCAGGGCTGGGGGGTGAGCCGGGATGCAGGGGGTCCCAAGCTCCTGACCCTGACTCGCTGAGGGAGGGCTGTACCCATCTGCCTCTGCCTGTATCCCCTCCATGGGTTAAAATCCTTCCAGCTCTGCTCCCCTCTGCATGATGGAGGCCACACGTTTGCAAAGAGCATCCTTCTTCTTTGACGACTCCCCCCTCCTTGAACCTCGGGGGTGCGGGGGGCCCACGGCCAGCTCCACAGATCAGATGCTGCCACATGTGCACATTTTGGGCACGGCTTCTCCTTTGCTGCTCTCAAATTAACGTAACCTTTTTTTTTCCCCTCTCTTCCCCGCAGTTTTATCTGCAGGCCAGATTCACGTGGAAGGGAGCCCGCCTGCTCCGTCCCCTCCTCCAGTTCACCCTCATCATGATGGCATTTTACACTGGCCTGTCCCGTGTGTCGGACCACAAGCATCACCCCACCGACGTGCTGGCGGGCTTTGCACAGGGAGCCCTGGTGGCTTACTGCGTGGTGAGTATGGCAAACCATGCAAGGAATGGCAGCGGGCATGCTGATGGGGGTCCCGGGGGAATAGTGGGCACCTCCCCAGCCCATGCTGCTGTGAGCTCATGTAACCACTCGTTACAGCCAGGGATGTGGCAGAAGGCAGCGTGCTCTGGGGGCTCGGTCCGGTGTCATCCCTGTGTGACAGCACGTGTAAACCTCGTTTGCAGGTGGAGCGCGGCTCAGGCGCGGAGCGCCCTACCAGCCCAGTGATGGGCACCTGGCAAAGGAGGGTGCACCCACCGGCGCTTTCCCCTCCCCGTAAGCAAATGCTGCTGCCGTGTTGGAGGGGTGAAGCAATTCCTCTTGTCCCCCCCACCAAACAAACTGTATATTCAGCAAAAAATGCAACATGTAGGGTTTTTCCCCATTGGCCTTGAGCTCCTGGAGGCTCCTGGGCAAAGGGCCCCTTCGCCCAGGCAGCTTGGGGCGCTGGAAAGGCATTCAGACAAGGGAGAATACTTCCCTCTCGGCCAGCAGCATTCGCTTCTCCAGCTGCTCTCGGCAACGAGCACCGGCTCATTTGCAAGGCTTTCTGCCAGGACCCAAGCAGGGAGTCTGGGGTGGTTGGGATTATGGCTCTTCCCTGCACCATCCAGCTAAAAGCCGTCCCCTGGGAGCGGGAGCTGGTGTCTGCCCAGCGAGGGGAGGCAGGGTGCCTCGTTTGGTGGTGGGTTTTTAATGTAGCGAAAGGGCTCGTGAGAAAACGGCGAACAAAAGCTGTGCCCGCTTGTCTTCGGCTGCCGGGCTTGTTCTCATGCAATTTGCTTTCCAAAGAGTGACCTGATTGCACAGCCCTGTAACTCGAAGTGACACATGTAGATGTTTAAAGTAGGCAGGGTGGGGGGCAGCAGGTCGGGTGGCTGCCTCGCATAGACACAAAGGGGCTGGGGGTTATGGTTGTTCCTGTGTTTGTACAAACCCCTGAAAGCAAGATTTTAACAGCTTACCACTTTCTTGGATTTTTTTTTTTTTTTTTTTTAACTGATCTAAAAGTAAAACAGCCCCAGAGGCGAGGAATTAAGTTCGCTAATGTTATATTTTGCAAGGAGAAAAAATAGGTTATTTATGTACTTTCCACTCATTGATAATATTCCAAAGCCAAGACAAAAATGTCATTGTCGGGAAGTTTTGATGAAGTATTATTAACTCTCTGAGCAGTAGCTGTTGGGTTTTGCCCTTGCCTGATGCCAATGTCCCATGCGGGGCTGGCAAATTCAGAGGGGGAAACTAGAGAAGGTCGTGCGTGCACAGACGCGTGCTGCTGCTGTAACGCCTGCTCGCAGCAACAGCCTTACAGGTCCTGTGTCCTTCATTCCAATATTGTCAGGGTGTTTCTCCAAACCCTGGTAATCTTTTTCCTATCCCAGCAGTCAGCCGTAGCACCGCGATGGCAGTGCTGGCAGCCCTGTGCCACGCGGGGAGCAATGAAGCAGCTTGTTTCAGTCCAGGTGCCTGAATTTGTATCRTGTGGGTTTGTTGAGACACCAAGTGCACATCGCCAGGCGGTTTTACAAGGGGGTATTTACCTCTCCGTGTGCCTTTCTGCTTGAGGGGTGGGATAACAGCAATATATAGGGGGAGTAGGGGCCAAGTGATCCATCCCTGGATCCCAGCAGCGGTTTCAGAAAGACAATAGCTCTCCGGATGCTCGGGATGGGTGTCCGGATGCTTCCTGGCCGGGATGAGCGGCAGGGTTGGCCGTCCCYTCCCGGCCCTCCGGCAGCTGGAAGCTGTGCTGGGAAGGGGAGGCTGCGGCGGCACTGGGCTGGTTTTCCTGTGTCGAGGTAAACCGACGTAGGAAGCAGCTGCCTGGAGTTTCACAGGCAGGCTCGGGTTTGCCTGCAAGCCTGGGGCAACCTACGCTGCTCTTCCCAACGGGCTCGTGGAGGGGGCAGTTGTCTCCAGACCCTTTGCAGGCATTGTTTGGTGGCTGGGGACATCTCAGGCAGCAGCTTAGGACTAGGGGCAGGGTTTAAACCCAAGCCTTGTCCCATTTCATCAGCTTGCAAAGAACCGTCAATACATTCTTGTTCTCCCGAACCTGGCTTTGCTGGTGTGAGCCATTGCCTAGGAGGGGCCGGCAGACTTTCCTCCCTTTTGGGAGATGGCAGCAAGGGACAAGAGGAAGAATCACCCCGAGACTCCCTGGAGTTTGCATTGAATGTATAGTTTAGCAGCTTTTTGCTAAAATTACTGGTATATCGGAGCAATTACTGGTATGTCCTGGGGGTCCTTGCCCAGCTCTGGGATCCAGCTCTTGTGCATGGGATGCTCTGAAGCGGAGGGAAGGACCTGGAGACTCACCACCTCCAACCCACCCTGGGTGCTCCCAGACACCCCTTCACCTAGCAAAGCCTTCAGGAGTCCACTCTGATGATAGTCAAGGGCCGTTAAAATACCATAGTTATCAGGCTGTAATTTTCAGTAGAAACCAATTGTGGGTTTCATCTCTGAGGGCTGCCAGAGCTTAAATCCAGGTTGTGCTGCAGCAGACACATTTGTCCTTCAGTGCCTGAAATAACAAGCAGAAGACATTAGTGTCAAGCGCTTCCAGCTGATGAAACATTCAGACCCAAATCCAGGGTGAAATACGATGAGGATTTCTTAAATGGAAATAGTTCTTATGCACGTTGTAGGCAGCCTGCTACGTGTCGTGTAGTTTATGTCTCATCTGATGGAGAGAGAAAAGGGGAGATGTCGGAAGGACATGCTCCTGGTGTTGCTCTGGTTAGCTTAGATGAGTTGTTTTAACCTCTCTGTATGTGATTAAAGATTTCTTCAATATAATGAAAAGGAATAGGAATTAAGTGGCAATATATGATATTGGCTTACTTCGTACAATATGCGCTCAGTCTTCTGCCATCAAGTTTTCTTTATGGGTGGAGAGCACCTTCTACAGGAAATGGAGCTAATCCAAGTGAAAAACTTTGCACGTTTATTAGTCCTTTTTTGTGTTAAACAGTTCAAGCATTAGGAGGATTTAACACACTGTTTTAACCCCCAAAGATCACGTTTCATGATTCCTGTAARTGTTTATATAACCTCCAGCCATGTGAAAGTGAAATACAGTTTAAAGAGAAATGAAACCTCTTACCCAGCCTCTGAATTAAACCCTGAAAAGCAGCGAGCAGCACAGTAAAAGCTAAAATACCCAGGATGACACTCCACCATAACTCATTCCTGTCCAAAATAAGGACCAGACTCGGCGTAATCCCCATATGCTGCTTGCACTCAGCAATCTCCTCCCATAAATTGATTTGTCATGGCTATCTTGGTGCAGAAATTGGACATCTTTTTGATTGAATCCAGTTCTCCGAGGTGGGCAAATGAGCAAGATGGCATCAGAAATGCGCCGAGCCAGCTGAACGGGGGTTTTACAGTTATTAACGACCCAAAAGAAAACCATTGCCAGAGCAGTTCAATATGCTTTTACACTGTGATGCTGCAGCAAGAGGCCAGACTCCAGTTTGTGATCCTCGATGGGTTCAGCTGGATCCTGTTATTTAACCAAAGGCACAAACGCTGCCACTTGGGTGCCCTGTAAACAACTTTATCAGCTCTGTTATACAACTAGGCAGCCAGACACCAACACATACACTGAAAAAAAGAACTGTTTTATATGTCAGCTCCTTCCCTGCTTTTCCACGAAGCAATAAAAGCCGAGCAACAACAGCTCAGCTTCCTGCATCCCTGGTTATAATTGTAGGAGTAAATTGCTACTTACAGCAGGTTCACTGTTCAGCTCGGTTCCTTATCTGCCCGTGCTGATAGGGACTTGCAAAAGTTGTTTCCAAGGACGACTAGACCTGCTGCGTAGGGCTCTGGGTAGCTAGAAAATGTGGAGATGCAGAGGRGAAAACCTTTGCTCCCTCCCCGTGTTACCCAGCCTGGACGTGCTACTCTATTATTATTCCTTTGAGCACCTTGGACTTATTTTTTTTCTCCTGATTTATCTTGTTGCTTAAACGTTGCATCCGAGTACCGTGGGAGAAAACTCAAATGTGCTGCTAATTCCTACAACCGCGTGCTGCTCCTTCTGGGGCTTGGGCTCGGCAAACCCACAGCTCGGTCCAAATTACCGGTGCTTAAGGATGTCTGAGATGAGCCGGCAAATTTGGGCTGGCAGAGGCAGTCGGCGGCAGGACCAAAGTTTGGGGCTTTGGTGCCAGCTAACAAAATGATGAGTCCTTGCCACTTTTTGCCCCGTCCATAGGATCCGCACTGTCTGACTCTTTTCCCTTCTGGTGCGGGGCTGAGTTTTTGGCAAGGGAGAAAGTGCCCCAGTCCTGGAGGACCGATAAGCTTTCTGCAGCGGCTGCCAAGGGAGGATGTGGAAGTTTCCTCCCAGCACTTTGTTTCTTATTGTGTTGCTACCTTCGGAAATTGCCAAGCGCTGGCTTTTTCACATCCGGGAGAGGGGTTACATCACGGGATATTTAGGAAGAAGTAGTCAGGAATAGCTCCTCCTCTCTTTAGGCTTTGGCTTCAGGACCAGACCCTGGCTCTGTACCGGTGCCTTGGTGGGGCATGAGGAGAGCATCGCTCCCCGTTGACTCATTGCTGATAACTTTTAATACAGCTTTGATTTAAAAGCTTTTAATTGCCTACCTGATGTCTGGCTGAATGAATTGTTTCACACAGACTCCATCCCTAAAACCACTCACCATGAGTCAGGCCAGCCCTTTGGAGACCTTTGTTATTTTATTGGAGTGTGGGCTGTGTATCTGTTTCCTGGCTTTTCAACCCATTCAGCAGAGGTTGAGGTATTGCGCTTGGTGATTACGCAGTGAGAAATGAAATTGTTCTGTAGTGTTTTTACGCTGTGTTTTGTGAGGTCTGAGCCTCTTTCCATATTGTACAGAAAGGTGGTAGCAGGCGCTTGGGATTTCACAGCTATCAATGTTACGGGCAGGCATTCAATAGCACAAAAAGTGCTATTTTTGCAGCTTAAAGATATGTATATATTCTGTAAACCAAATTTTTGAACAAAGCATCACCCAGTGTGGCTAAGTTTGCCTTTTCCACTTATTCCTACAGGTGTTTTACGTCTCAGATCTCTTCAAGCCCAAGACAAAGACTTGCCTGCCTCCACTGCCCATCCGGAAGGAGATCCTTTCACCTGTGGACATCATTGAGCGGAATAACCATCACAACATGGTGTAGACCTTCGAGAAATCGGATGGATGTTGTATTTTATTTTAATTTTTTTTTTTTTTTTTTTTTCACCTGTGGACATCATTGAGCGGAATAACCATCACAACATGGTGTAGACCTTCGAGAAATCGGATGGATGTTGTATTTTATTTTAATTTTTTTTTTTTTTTTTTTTTTTTTTTTTTTTGCAAAAAATGACTGCTGACAGCAACTACCTGCTGCTCTCAAATCTCATCAGACAGTAGAATGTAGGGAGAGACTTTCTTGCCCGACCAGTAAAGTCTTACTCTGTGGTCTTTTCAACTTGCGACATTTGGATGAAAGGGGTGGTGGTCAACTAAGTCAAAAGCGACAATGAGAAAGAAAAAACAAACAAACAAACAAACAAACAAACAAAAAAAAMAAAAAAAAAAACAAAAGCCGAACAAATAAAGAGAGGTGCCGGAGTTCTGGATGTGCAATTGGTTTGAGTGTTCATGTTGTAGTGAACGCCAAATTGTTCATAGCCTAATGAACACTAAGGGATTTTTGGAAAGCTGGCCATCTTAGTTGTGTTTTTTTTTTGTTGGTTTTTTTTTTTTTTTTTTTTTTTTTTTACTATGAAGATTTCCAATGCCTGCGAAAAACCAAACAACTCACGACTAAATTGTATAGCACTATATACGAGAAACAGCACTGAGTCAAGATCTGGGATTGGTTTGTAAGAGTTGCTTTTTTCTCTTTTTGATACTAGTTTATTTTTGCCTCCTCTATTCCATACTGTGACTTAGTTTAGAAGAAGCTTGCCCAGTTAAAGATCTCCGAAGGGTCTCTGTTCACACTACTCGCCTTTAACGAGCAGTCCTGAGACGCGCCGTGAGGCTGAATAACGCCATCCTCCGCGCAGAGAAGCCACATTTCTTCCTCTCCGCTCGCTCCCTGGCGAGGGTTCGTCCTGCCTGAGCCCTGGGCATGCGCAGCACCCACAAATGGCCCTTGATGAAAAGAGCATCCTCCGCTTCCCAGCCATCCCCCCTCTCCCCCCTCAAAAAATGGCAGCAGATTTTCTGCGCGCCCGCGGGAGCTGGCGGTTTGCAAGTGGGTAGCGCTGGCTCTGCCGAAGACGCGTTCGCACTACGACCTCGGGGCTGAGTCCTGGGGAAACTTTTCTTCTGTAGTTTCGGGACGGGCTGCTGGGCGGCACGTCCCAGCCTGGCTGTCAGTCGGTTTGTGCATCCCCCCCCTTCCTYCTTCTCCCTCGGGCACCCCGGTGCRTGCCATGGCAGGTACCAGGTCCTGTGCTCCGCTCGGTGACACCGGTGGTAAATCAGTCGTGCCTATATAGAGTGCGATTTTTTTTTTTTTTTTTTTTCCTTTTTTTTTTTTTGCCCGGAAACCACAGGTTCTTGGTTTGCAGCCCTTTCACAGAGCGCATTTGCAAAGGGATCCCGCAAAGCATGCAGAACGGCCATTTGCACATCCTTCTTACAGAATCCGTCCTATCATTTCAACTATAGCAAGCTATGATTTTTTTTATATATAAATATTATATAAATAATGTATAAAACCTTAAAAATTAACTATGTAAAATATTATTTCTGAAACAATTTTAGATATATCCACTATGACTATAAACTGTGTCCTGACCTGTGTTATTTACATTTTGCTGCTTAAAGCATTGAATTAATTTTTTTATAGTCGACTAAAATATTGTAGTTCTGTGGTAGTAATATTTTAATGAAAATAACTACAATTAGAGACATTTGTATAAAAAAATCATATTAAATCGTCTGTATTTTTGTAATGTTCCATTTTGTAAAGAGAAGAATATTCAAAGACTTTTGTAGAATACAAAATTGAAGTTTGTATCTGCGAAATTATTGCTGTATAAATGTGCTTTTTAAATAAAAGCTCATAACACAACTAAACATCCCCGTGCGAGTTGCGTTCTGCCTTTGGGTTGACCTTCCTCTGCCAGAGAAATAGGACCCTTGCCCAGCGGGACGACTGGGGTTGATCCTTTGGGATTTGATGATACACAAAGGCATCTGGATAAAAAGGACGCGATGCCACTTTCGATGGGCGTGCGAGAAGGTCCCACCAGCTCCTGGCTGGGGAGGCTGTGATGGGGACACGCGGGGGTTTGCATTGTGCTGCTCTTGGCTATGCCCAGTCTTTGAGCACATCCCTTTTTATTGAGGGCATCCCTTTTTCTTTAGCAATATTATAAGCTTTAAAGAAATAGTATTTAAATAAAAAAGAGTCTGAAGAACCACAGCCCGGCTGCTGGATATTCTGGACATGCCTAGGAGAACTCACGACTCTGCTCTGCACCACCACCTTTTCCACGAAAAACAGACACTTTGCAGCTGAACAAAAAACCTGCAGCTCGCTGGGTTGAAACGATGTGGGTTGAAGGGGAAAAGAAGAAGAAGAAAAAAAAAAAAGGCCACAACAGCATGTGCTCCCATACGCACACGTGCACAGCATACGGTTACAAGGCAGCCTTGATTTGGGTTGGTTTTTGTTTTTTTTTTTAATTTTTTTTTCCCCCCTCCTCCTACAGAAGAAAATGAACGACTTGGTGGTGACACCCGGTCAGAGCTGTGTTTCGGCCACTCCTTGGGTGAACCGCATCAGCAAGATAACGCGGCACAGAAATAATTTGCAAGAATGCATGACAGGAAGCGAATACCACATCAAACTGCAAATAAATAGCAGGTGGAAATTAAGCAGGCAGAACTCAGCTAGCACTTGCTATTATTATCCTAATTAGTAGTAATATCTTATTACGTGTGGAAAAACTTCATAAACCCTCACCTGTCCTAAATGCAAAGGGAGTTTTCGTGGTGCTGCGTGTGATTTGAAAGCGTTTGGGGGTTGAGTGTGTTGTAGAGGCGAGACTTTAGCTTCAGGGCAACGGCTGTGAGGACAGACTCTTAACGCCCAGTTTATCTCCAAAATATGCTGCCTGGGTCTAAGTAACCCGGGTGGGAGGAGGAAACCCTGCTGCGTCTGCCTGTGCCTGGCAAGAGCTCGGCCCCGTGGACCCCTTCACGTGCAGGGCTGGCTCAGGTGCAGCAAGCGCTGGGCTGAGAAAAGTGTTTGCTCGCATCTTAACTCCCAGCTACTTGGAAGAAAACAGGAATACGGATGCCTCTGGGTGAAAGAGGAGGGCTTGGAGAATTGTCAGAGGGGAAACAGCACAGGAGGCGATAAGAGCCGGGGCAGAGCCGGTGGCTGTGGGGCTGGYGAGTCGCCGGACCTCACTCAGGATGTGCGGGTCAGGTTGGGGAGAGGGAGAAAAAGGCCATGGATAAATTTGTGGAAGGCAACAGGCTTGAACGTTATAGTGCAGGGCTGAGCATCAGCAGTGCCAAGTCCTATTTCTGGCTGAGCGATGGTTTTAGCGCCGTCGTTTCCTCCTCCGCTTCCCGTCTGTCTCCCCTGTGCTGCCCGGTCTCATCCGCGCCCTTGGGTTGGGAGGATAAGGGCAGCTTTGCACGGGAGCCTGTGCCCATGGGGTGCAGCTTTGCAGGGGCTCACCCCTGCCAACTGCTTGGGAAATAATTAAAGGGGAGTGATAATTGCTGAAGGCATGGATGGGAGAAGGCGATAGGTGGTGGCATGGTCCGCAGAGACCTTTCCGGGTTAGCAGAGCGTAGAGTATATGTTTAAGCACTACAGGAGGAATGAGCACTGATAATAAATAAGTATTTCAATGAAACTCCATAGAGAAGTGAAAGCATTTGGTGAGCCGGCCGAAGAAGCAGAGGTGTGGGTACCACAAGCTGTCAGCGCGGTGACAGGGCATATCTCTTACCATCGCTTCCTGCGGGGSAGGAAGGAAGTGAAAGAGAAATGGGTGAAGTGGAAAAAAAACAAACCCAAACCCAGACGAGCGCTAGGATCCCAAGGCAACCGCTTCTGCGGGCGGTCCTCAAGCAGCATTAGCGCGTGCAGCTGGAGCTTGCACCTTGCACCGCTGTGATGTTTGGTCCTTCCCGCAAACGCACGTCAGCAGGGATGCTGAACAGCCAGGAGACTTTGGGGCCGGTGGTTTGCATGCTGCTCCACACGCTTCAGCTCTCTGCAGCTATCCCGGCGAGGCAGACGGATGAACAAACTCAGATGCGTTCATGCAAAGAAGGCGCGTTGCTGGAGCCCAAGGCTGGATGCTGGTTGTGGCCTTTAGTGCTGCAAAATCTGGGCTCTGCTCATGCCAATGCTAATCGGAGGCTGTGGAGCACCCAGCGCAGCCCTCTGCCTTTGATGCTGGGGCCTGGCTGGCAGATCCTTTCTGCACAAGGGGCCGTTCTGGTCAAACCTGTCTTTTTTTGTACAGAGACCGGTTCAGCGTGTTTTCACAGGCAGGGATTTGTGCATGCACCTGACTGCCATGGGAGCAGGTCTTTTGTTCCAGGGTAAGAAAGGTTTACGCAAGCCCCAGGTTCGGTCGTGTTTTGGTGTACTTAAACAGCTTCACTCAGCAAGAATGCTTGGCAGCCTTCAGAGGCTGAAGCTGTTGTACTTCTGCTCAATGATTTTAGGATATGAAGCTCTCAATCGAGGGAGGGGGAGGGAGGAGATTCGTCCCACAAGCAGAGACCTGTTTTTCTCATGCTCCACGCCTGCCTTGTTTTGGGTGTCCGAAGCTTTCATCCAGCTGTTTGTAAAGATAAAACTAACATTCAGCCGTGGAGCCAGAGGACATCTCGGGCTGAGGTCCTGCAGCACCGGAGGGCTGACATCAAGCCCACGTCCATGGTTGGGGTGCAGCACGGCTGWCCCTGGAGCCAGCACCCCGCGTCGGTTGCGTTTCTCCCCCCCATCTCCCCTTCCTCTTGACACACCCTCTGCCTTCATCCGCCGTTCTCCTCCCAAAAGGCAAGCGATTCCTACCTTGCGTTTATCTTCAACTCTGGAGACCAGATCAGAGGTTCAGATTTTATGAATGAAGTGAATCACTTGCCTCCTGGCTTCTGTAAACATGGTCCATATACCTGCCCACAGACGCGAGCTACTGCCCATCTCCTCCAGACTTTTCTACCCTCGTTCCCTGGGTGCCAGGTGATGGTCCTGACACAACCCTGATGGCCAACTGCTTGTCTTACCGCCCTACATCAAGGTTGAACAGAAGCTGTCGCCTTCACCGAAGGAAGCAGGAGGTAGAAAACAACCTCCTGTTGACTCAGCGGGGGGGGAAAAAACACACAAACAAACCCCAAAACCCAACAACTTTCAATTATCACCTTTGCACGCCTCCCCCACTGGCACCAGCCGGCGCGGGAGTGCCTGCGTTAGCTTGTCTTGAGTTATAATTTCCTCGGGGCACAGACTACACCTATGTATGTGTTTGGGTAGTAGTGATCAGACTGGTTGTGATGAATCCCCGCCCCGTCCTATCTGTAGCTAGAAGGGAGCGAAGTCACCGGGAAAATCTCCCGGTTTCCTTAGAAAGTCTCGTTCTGCGAGTTCCTGCCCTGCTCGAGAGCCGCCAACTGCCACCGCGGCGGTAGCTCGCAGGCAACGCTGCTTTTAATATATAGTGGCGCAGCCTCGCGTAGCATTTAATTTTTGTCTTTAACCCAGAAAATAACCGTCTTGGCTGTTTTTTTTTTTTTAATCTCTCATCAGGTGACTCTCAGCGCTGTGTTTCGGGACACGTGAAGTGCGAGGCTGCCAGCTAATTCGCTGCTGGTGGCAAAGGCATCAGCATCTGCGGGGTTTAAAGGCATGAACTCTACAGGGTTTGATCTCACTTTATGCTAAGGGTTCATAACCAGAGGGAACAATGGGCTATTATTTAAGAAAAACACCTTTTAGTGTTTCCACGTGTCAGCAGAAAGTTGAGAAAAAGAACCACCAAAACACTAAAATATGTGTACACACACATCTACGGATGGGAGAAATGGGAATTGAGGGGAATTCAGCCTGCACCTGAAGTCTTTGAAGTGATTAAAATTATACCAGAACTTGAAATAATGTGACTTCTCTTTCCCACCTGAAAAATGAATAAAACGAAACAAAGCCATCACTTAGTTTGTACAGGAACTGGTGTGAAAAGCTTGGCTTTCCAGCCGCACTTTGACATCTCCATTTCCAGGTGTGTGGTGTGAGTGCATGCTAGCTGAGGTCAGCCTGAGATATAAATTAAATAAAGGAGCGTTTAATTCGTGCTGGGCTGATCTTTCCCCTGAAGAAACATCTTGAATGGAACAGGAAGAACTGTGCTGTTTTAATAAGGAACTCAGAAATAAAGTAAAATCTAAAGAATAAAATAAAACAAAATAAAGAAATAAAATAAAATCTGAAAAAGAAAAGAAACCCTTTTTTCATCCGGAGGAGGAAGGGAGCCAGATCTCCCGTGAGCACCATCATTTCAAAGGGACCTGCCTTCTGCACAAGTGCATAATTTGCTTATTTTCAAAGAAATTTTAGTGATGTTGAAGGCAAATGAATAACGTTGCTCCAGCCTCCCAGGGCTTGTCTGAACAAGAAAAGTTGTTAGTGTTTAATATGAGGTAAAATTTTAATCCATTTCATTAAAATGTGTAGATATTCTTAGTTCAGTTTTAAGCAGGATTAGTCCTGTTTACCTCAAGTCAAGTAAGCACAAGTATAAATTCAACTGATATAAACCTTGCTTAAATTAAAGGAAGAATAGCTACCAAGGCTTGGGGGGGGGGGGGGAAGCCCATTGAAGCTTTTTTTAAAAACAAAAATTGGGGTTTGCTTTGATTTTTTTCTTTACAATTTCTTTCTATGGGAAAATAATACAAACTAGAAAAAGGCTATGAAAGTTTTACTTGCAAACGACGAGACGATTGCAGCTGAAAAAACACTGCTTAATTCAAGAGAGGTAATTCTTTTCAGCAGAGCCAGCCTAAGCATCCCCTTGAATGGATGCAACGCGAGCCTGGGCCGGTTAGACATGGCGCTTTCAACTCACCCATTTCTAAGAGTCACCAACACCGACCATAAACAAATGAATCAATGCCGAGGCCAGCAGGACGCTCCATCCCTCGCGCAGAGATCATCCAGCAGCTCTTGTGTTTAACCTTGTAGCCCATGACTAAGGTACTGCACGTCCTTTAGAAAGACATCCAGGCTTGATGTAAAGGTGCCAAATTATATCGGAGTTACCCCATCCCTTGGCCAGCTGTCCCACCGGCTCATTGGCCTCACCGTTCAAAGTGTGTTGTTAATACTTCCCTTGTTTTTCATTATTAACTGCTTCTGTGTTCCCATGCCCCATATCCCTTTGCTTTTATTATGAAAAAAACCTCGCTCTTATTAAATCATGCCATTTCCCCATAGATGAATCTCCTGGTTAACTTTTCATGGGATTTGCTCATAAAATAATGCTTCTAAATTTAAAGCTTTCTCACTTTTTGCTCAGGTTTTTTCTTGCCCTACAAAAACGTAAGGCTGCAAGTTAACACAAAATCAGCGGGGAAGGGACTAGCTGGGCACCAATTTTTCTTTGTACAAGCAATTAGATAGGAGCACCTTCTGCTTGTAGGTCAGATTTAATCTGAGGCTCTCCAAGAGGAGAGATTCCTTATCAGGTCTTAACCCCTCTGCCTTCCAGGCCCCAGGAGAATGACAGCTTGATAGCATTCACCCTCTTTCATRCCTTCTTCAGTCAGGCACCTTATCTGCTAGACCTCAGGGTACTTCTGAAAAACAGATAACCTTCTCTCGTGGGGTTGTCCGAAGCTGCAGAAGAGGCCTCTTTTCAAGAGGAACGTTAGTGACTTCCCTGCCAACGTGTAAGATGCGTTTCTTCAAGCAACGTTGATGGGTGGGAAGCATTTCCAAGTTTGGAGGGTAAGTCAGTCACTTCTTACTCACTTCATACTTGGTATAAATCAGGTGTGATGYTGTTAGGCATGTGAACTGGGCCACCATGAGCTAAGGTACATCTGGCAAGAGTCTTAGAGGTTTGGAGATGACTCCTTGGGGCGATGYGAAGCTGGAGGGCTAAGAAGTCTCGGGAAGATGGTTTTTATCATGGATTGACATGTACTTTAATATTCATACAGCAAAACAATCTATAATCATTTCAGCTTTCCAAAGGAGCTACAAAGGAACTAAAAGTTACCTCTATGMTAAATTCTTGCACTGCAGCTGACATACCAGTAGAGCCAGAGCAAAGCCGAATGCAGATTTGACCTTGCTGAAAGCAAAGAGCAGCACACTGGGTTGATAACGGATAACTGCACAGACACCAGCGAACGTGAGCTGAACAAAAGGCTGCAGAAGACTTTCCACCCACYGTATGCTAATAGGTCGGAGGGGTAAGGGGAGGGATGCTAAGCAGAGGGTTACATCTTCAGTCTTATTTATTAAGGACAACATATTCAAATAACCGTATGCYTTCTCCTTGTCTGAACTGGCACTGAAAATAGGAAGGCAATTGCCTTTCTAAACTCTTCCAGGAAGATTTGAATAAAGAAGGCAAGCTTACTGGAGGCATAAAGCCATGCATGTCTTATCTTGCAATGAAGGGAGAAGTTCCCCGCGGAAGTGGCCCAGGCTAGGCACCGAGCAGGTGGATTAACTGTTCAGAGGAAAGAGCATGGAAAGTAGCTTTCCTGCAGAGCAGGTCTCCATACTAATAAGTACGAGGCAGCATGGATTAGTGCTTAAGCTAATGAACCACCCGTCAGACCTCTCTGGGAGAAGATATTAGCACATAGCGGTACAGCCTTCGACAGGCTGGCACCTCTGCAAGGAGCCAGAGGGTTCGGTAGAGAACAGGCTGCCTGTAGCCAACCTCCCAAAATACACATTGTGCTTTAATGGAAACCTAACACAAACATTTCCAGCACAGGACCTGTAATGAGCTTCCAGTTTGCCTCAGGACATTTTCTCCCAATTTGGTTATATTTATGAGCAGCTATTTTTGCTTAAGTACAGAAGGGGAAAAAAGTTGCATGGATTGAGCTCCACTTGCCCCTGCACCCACCGCTGCAATGGGGAAGAGGAGACCTTTTGGGGTGGTTCACGTCCATACATCAGCTGCTGCGCTTTATTTTTTGTTGTGGGGGAAAATATATACATTTTTGCAGATAAAAGCCAGGCAATCAAGGGGTTTATTAAACAGAAAATGAACTTAAGAACACAGAGAGGCAAAACTAGTTGTATGGTGCCAAGGTGGACAGGAGTGGGGTGAGGTTGGGGCATGGAGATGGGTTTGGCTCTAAAGCGGTCACCCTTCTCTGCCCATGGAAAACATTTCATGGTTGGGTTTAGGTACTCCAGGAAACCGGGACGGGTGTCAGGAGTCAGAAGGGAAGTGTATTCTCAAGGGACATCCGTATGGTGTTTCCCCCTATCTACACTATCAGCCAAGGTAGGTAGCCTTATGCAGAGGAAGCCGATCTGCTGGTATTTCTAGTTACCAAAAATGTTTGGGGTTTCTCCTAGCCATTCCTTGCTTTATTAAGGCAGCTTTGAGTTTGGGGTTTCCCTTGAGAAATTCCAATATTTTACTGTGTATTTTCCTTCTGAACTGAGACAGAAAATCAAAATATTGACTTTTTTTTTATGGAATGGGAAATTCCAAACAATCCCCATTAGGAAATGTTAAACATCTTTGTGCAAATCTATTTGCCCATCTACAGTGCAGCCCCACGTAGTTGCAGGCACTAAGCACAAAAGAAGCGTCCTTGACTCCAACATCACTTGCAATCTCAAAGCATTCAAGGAGTATATTTTTCTTTAGTACTTCAAGACATGGTACAAGCAGCATAAGAAGATTCATTATTTTTAAGTAAGTGTAGTAGCAAGGCTTGCTCTTGGCCAGCCCACCGGCGGGGTTAGGAGGAGAAGTGTGGTGAGCTAAGCTCGTGTTCACCGAGGCAGCATCTGTGCAAGTGCATTTGCTTACCAACCTGTGAGATATTGCCTGGAGCCTCGCTCCTGAGCTCAGTAAAACCYGGTCCTCCTGGCATAGCTGGTGGGTTCCTTAGCAGAGGTTATCTGTCTCCTTCCCCCCTGAGCTGTGCAGGTACCCCGAGCTAATCGCTCCTAAGGGCTTAGCGGATGCTAGACATGATGCAGCCATCCCTGTGCTAAAACCTCCGGGGAAGGTGATATGTGTGGTAACGACCCATTTCCTCTCCCTAGAGCAATGCAGGGAGGTAAAGTGGGAGTTAATATGCCAATGATAATGAAGTGATGGGGATTAAAATGACTCCAGCGATACAAGTCTGGTTTCCCGTGCAGTTTGCTGTGCAGCACCTGCCAAGCACCTAAAGGTCTCTGCGAATCCCAGTGGTGCTCTGCGAGGTTATTTAGGTGCTCTGCTCCTGCAGATTTTAACAGGAGCTGGTGCTAACTGGGAGCAAGGGGTCTAAATAACCTTTTATGTAAGGGCCCCAAGTCCTGAGCACGAGCCCTGCACGCTGCACCCACGCTCTGCTACCGACACATCGTGCCTGCCATAAATAGCGTAAGTCATATAATGCTTAATCTGCATAAGCCCATCATAATTAGATAAAAGCCAAGGGAAACATCCTTCGCCTTCTGTAAATAACTCAGGCCAGAGTCAAAATAAGTGCCAGCAGAGAGAGTGTGTTCTTATAGCAACGGGATTTCCAGGAATGCTGCTTTCCTTACTGAAAAATCTCTGTTGTCTGAATGCGCTCGGCGTTTGAGCAAACAGGGGCTAAGCCAAAGTGAGAACTAACTGCCGGGGCTCGGCAGCACATGTTTCACATTAAGGAGCTGTTTGAGGGGCCTATGTGGCTTAGTGGATAAATCATCAGGTTTGTCCCCTTGCAGCTCACAAGTCCAGAATAGCCTGTGGTCCTAAAGGAGAAAAAAACTCAGCCTAAGCTCAATAGTTTCCATCACAGAGGTTGTGCTCTGGTGTGAAACGGCCGGTGCACAGGCCAGGTCCGCGGGCTGGACCCGTGGGAGACCCCAACCCCACCTTACGTGGGGCATTGGGAGCTGTTGTAGGACGTGACAGTCCCAGCCCTGCCACGCACAGCCCGTCCACGGGTCTTCTCCTCTATCCACAACCTCGGGAGCAAGCACTGTCTGCTGATGAAACATGGGAAAAGCGCTGAAAACAGTGATGAAACACAAGCCCGAGGATCTAGCATACAAATAGCAAAGGAAGGAGAGATAAATACTACGATAGTCTTTAAATATCCRTGGAGGAAACCGGCCAGGAGCCAGTTTGGCTACAGGGGGACGGGCTGGAATCTACTAACAGATGATCCCGATATTACTGAGAGTCTAAGTGGATTTCTAACCACCTTTTTCACAAAAAGAAGCCGAATGTCACATCCTAGGGATCGGGTTCATTTTCTTGGGAGGAAAAGGACTGCTGAAAGCCTTTAATAGCTCCTATTCAGGCAATCTTGATTATAAGGAGCTGGGAGGAAGCCGAGCCTGATGTATGAGATGTCAAAGACTTGAATGCGGTAAACAAGGGTAGGGGAATATTTGTTTTGACAGCACGCTCAGTACACAGGAAACATCAAGCAATAAGAGGGACGACTCTGCACAGGAGTTCCCAGTCCTATATTTAAGAGCAAATCAAACCTAAAGGAGGACCCTGCAAATTATAGACATCTACAAATAAACCCAGACCTTTTGTCTCAGCTGTGGGAAGATCCTGAGGACACCGATAACAGAGACTGCATTGCACAACGCTGGGAAACAGGGGACCTGGTGGTGTGTCCACTCTGCCCAGGATCTTGGCTCTACCTCTGGCTACAGGCTGCAGGGGAAGGTGGAGAGAACCTGGGAGAGGATAATTATGGAATAACCTGTTGATGGAGGAAGTGGCTTCCCAACCTCTCTTTACTTAGGCCTTGAGTTCTACTCAAAAGCAGGAAGATTTATAGCCCTCCCCTTGGTCGTTGTTTTCTCCTTCTGGCCAGATTAGTTTAATAAATGAGAAGTAGGAAAAAACTGCTGAAAAGCAAAGCTCCTACAGTGATGCTGTGTCACATCATTAAATAAGGGGACTTTTTACTTAAGAGGAGTTGTTTGACCCATAATTACGGCTAAACTCCCATTTGGAAAATGGCTTTCAGTCTATAGGGGCTTCTCTTGTAATTTTAACAGGATGCAGCATTCGAATCCTCACCCCCTATTTTCGAGGGCAGCATAAAGTGATTATATAATATTAAATAGCAGCTGTTCTTCAGGCTGGAAGGGGCTCTTCATTGCTGTGTGATTCTGCTACACACAAAGGCTCTTTCTGAAATTAAATACTCTCTGTAAATGTCAAATAGTATTTGGTTCTCATTCCTGAGATCTGCACGCAATTCGTTGTAGCAAAACATAGGCTGAAAACTAACCTGACTTGTATGACAGAATGAGTATCGACTGGGAATTTCCAAATCCCAACATCACTGGGGCAGCTGGAGCTCAGAAGATTATCAAAGGCGAAGATATTGCAGTGTCCTGAACCACGGGTTCACCATGCTTGCAATATTTACTGTCCCCCAAGACTGGATTGGGTATACTGAGGATGCAATGGCATGTTTAAACACGTTGCCTCATCGCCATTTTGATCTAAACCAATTATGAATCTATAAACCAGCTCCGAGGTCACCAGGCAGCTTCTCTGGTGATAATAATAATTACATTCCTTGCATTTACACTGCATTTTTCATTTGGAGATCACAGGGGACTTCATCAAAGCAGGCAGCAATCATCACTTCCCATTATTACCAGCAGAGAAAATGAGGTGCAGGGAAGGTAAACACCTTGTTTGTCCCAGACTAGGGGTCAGGTGAGGGGGGTGGCAGGAATTAGGAGCCCCATGGGACCTTATTCCAAGGACAAGCCATAGCTACTGACCTACTCTCCCAAATGGATTAGCATGAGGTTGCCAAAAACCTAATGGCGAGGAGACGGCTGGGAAGTTTTGGATGAACCACTTCTGCTTTGTTCTTTATTTTTAATTTGTTTTCTTCAAAAAGAAACATTTCATGGGAACCAGCTCTTTCTAACAAAGCCCTCCTGAAGAAATGTTTCTTGACATCATAAGGTACTTTGTGGTCAGAAAATGTATGTATTTAGCCACAAAGGCCCTCGATGGAGATGTGAGAACCCCAGACCTGTGTCAGACCTTCATGGCCAAATCTCCCCATCCCTGATGAGCTTCTGATCACAGTCTCATTGGCATGGTGCAGCTGGTCCAGGCTGCTCACCCAGCCAAAATATGTAGCAGCTAGCCATCTTGCATGCCAGCAGACTCCYGCTTAAACTATTTCTCCAAGAGTTATTTAAAATGCTTATATCCCCCAATGTCTGGATTGCAACCAGTTGTGGGACAAGACACGAGCTGTCTTCCTATCTGAAAGCTTTGAAAGGTGTTGGTCTCACATCCACTTCCCGGCGAGCAGGGCTAAGTTTTGACATCTCAGCAAATTTTTCTGCCCGTCCTCATGTGGGAAATTTCCTGCCCATATTTAAGCCTTGCACAGGCTCTTTCTGCTGTCACTCCCCCTAATACGAGAGTTGCAAAAAAAAGAGAGTAAAAACAAAAAAGATGAGCCTGTAAAAATGTCCTCTGCCATATCCTCTTAAGAAAGACATTAATACCGCCTTATCCAATTGTACATTTTCATTTCACATCACTTTTAATCAGACTCCAGTTTCATTCCAAAATTGGAGTCTGGGAAAATTAGCAACTTTTTTTAATAAGAAATGTTGCCTTCTTGAAAAAAAAACCAAAACCAACAAAAAAACCCTCCTCTTGATTCTTTCTGAGCAGTTCTTCAAGACTTGAGCTGGAGTGTTTTATAATGTATAAAGTCATTTGTGTTTTGCATTCAGCAATGCTTTGGGCTTTTGCCTGTAGTTGTGCAAAGTTTTAGCAAAAATAACCCAGTGAGAGTTATTTCAGTTTTTGATTCACATTTTGGTGTCAGAAAGGAACTGTGGTGTCAAAGATGGAATTTTGCAAGTCTACACTTCACTTAATAGTTGTCTGAATCAACCCCATGAAAGCTTTTATTGCTATTATTGTCCTGGCCTCCTTCACTAGAGCAGGCGTATTCCCTAAAAAAATGAAGAGTTTGCAAATTAGGGACAAAAGAAAGACTGGCATCCCAGGTTCTTTTAAATGCGAAGGTGCACTTTGCAACTTTGATTTTTTTTGGTTGGTTTCTATTCATTCAATTTTGCATTTGAGGAGAGGCAGGTTCACAACAAAAGCCAAGTTATATCAGCTCTGTTGAACTCTGTGCTTTGCACTGGTTTGATTTTCTTTTTTTCCCCCCAAAACAGCTGGCCTACCGCAAGGCAAATGATTGCAGACTCACAAACTCAAAACCAAAATCCCAAACTGGAGGCTAAAACCCCTCATGTCCTGCAGGAGCAACAGAGCGTTTTATTGCAAGGCGTAACAGCGATTATTTGGGGGGCCAGGGCTGTGCTTGCTGGCAGCTCCCAGGACAGATTTGTGCCTCCACCGAGTTTTATGCAAGACTCGCCAAGTTTCGTGTCCCCAGCGAACCTGAAATGTGTGTTGTTTTCTGTTTTACACAGCTCCCAAGGGCAGAGAGAGGAATTAAATCCCATCCCGAGTGAGGCCGCTCACCCTCAGCGAAGGAGGATCCGGCATGGAGGTGCTAATGTGTCTAATAAAACCATCACGGCGGGAAAGTGTTGGGAGTCTCTTTTCCAATAGAGCCCATCTAAATACCAGTCCTCCATGACAGCACATGTTTAGGCTATAAAAACTAGCAAAGAAAAGGATCTTTGCGTTGACTTCACTTCCCAAATGAATATCCTCCATAGCCGACCTCGGGGGTGGCTCAGGAGCTGGGGTGGGAACATCAGCAGCTGCCCAGGGAGCCAGTGCCAGAGCCAGAGCCGGAGGAGAGCACACTGTCATGCAAAGCAACCACCAAGTACTTTCGGATCTGATATGGAGAAAGAAAATGGAAGAGGAGCCAGATTTCCTTGGGAGATAGGGCTGGCAGATCTGGGAGGTGAAGGCTCTCTGACCTTGCCATCCCCAGAGGATGCTGCGAAGCGAAGCCCCCGACAGCCGCCTGCCATCGAGTGGCACCGCAAACCCTCCTCCGCTCCCAAGGAGGTAAAACCAGTCTGCGGACGTCGTACGTTTAAGCTGATTTAGATACAGCTGGCGTGCTGGGAGCTGAAGGTAATTTATTTCTCTTGGCTGATGACCCGCTCCCTTCGAGGGCCGCGTTTTCCAAGTGCTCTCTGCTTGGCCGCAACATTTGTACCTCTGACAATTATTGTTATTTTAATATTAGGCTAAGAGCTAATGTATTAGGCTAATATATTAAGCTGGTAGCCTGTAGACTCTTTAGCGAGTCTGTTTTGGTGACACATGAAGGAGATTTTATAGATAGGCTGTTCAAACCCAGCTCAACCCTAGTCTGGCATTTAACTGCGGCTTGCAGAATATAATGGCTGAATGCATTTAGCCCATGCCCACAATAACTCTCTTTGACTGCAAAAGACGTTCCAATAAACATGTCATTCAAATGCGAATGTATTCCAGTAAAAATTAGTGAGCTGATGCTATGAATAACCTGCAGAGCTATAGTGTAGTTTCAATTGCCCTCCCATCAGACAGGACCGAGATGATTAACACCAGATCAGCCATGATATTTATATTGCTCGGATCATGGTGTGTCATAAGCAAATGCAAAATTGCATACTGTATTGTAACAGCAGGGATGGGAAGAGCCACGTAATGAGCTGGTTTTATAGTGAGAAACAAATGGGATTGTAACACAACCCTGGAAACAAGGGAGTGCTTCCAAGCAGGGCGAGGGAACAGGGCAGCGGTGTGTGAGAGCAGSGCTGAGAATGACTCTGGGGTTAAATCAAGTAATTTCTATAAACAGAGGTGTTGGGTGGGTTTTTTTTTTCTTTTTTTCTTGCAGCAGCTTCGTATGATATAGCATGGATTTGAGTAAGTGCTGTGAACAACATATCCCCCGACCTGGCCAGCTTGGGAGAGCATTTTATAAAGTTAATTATTTTTGTTTGTTTGTGTTAAAATTAACCACTGCTAGTCTTACTACTATCCTCTCTCCGTCTCCCCTATTTTATTAATAACGGGGTTCCCTCCTGTGAATCTGCCCCTCTAACCAGCGAGTCCCTCCCCCACCTGCGGCCCCTTTCCACCGAGTGCTATTTTGTAAGATCTCTTGTCACCAGGGCTCTGCGAAGACTTAGGCGTGTAATGGGAAACATGTGTCTTTCCCCGGCGCTTGCAATCTTACCCCGAGGAGCTCCAGCGAGGGCTGAAATGGGAGTGCTCCCTGGGAGTCAGGGAGCTGACGGGGAAAAGCTCGGAGCCAGAGACAGCAACTTGGGTGTTTTTTGTTTGCTTCAGAAGTGCAGGATCTCGCACAATAACGAGAGCAGCAAACGGCACTTCGGGGGGACGTTGGGCAATAGCGCTCGTGACAAGCAGCCTAGACAAAAGGGAGCAAGGGGAAAATAAATGGCTTTTTAGAAGATGGCAAAAGCAAAATGATGGGAAAACAAGCCCCAGATTGGAGCCTCGGCCCGCCACTGTATTGCACATTTTCCTGAGCAAGGGAAAAAAGAGGAAGAAGCTGGAGGAGATGCAGAGAAGTTGGGGAATCATTGGGTGTTTTAAATTATTTTTTGTGGATCATCACCGTCAAAAAGAAAAGTGGTCATCATAATACTGCATGCCTGATATATGATATATAATATACATAATATATATGGGACAACGGGCCTCATTCCTCATTGTTATTCCTTCTGGATGCTTTAATCTGTAGTCTTCTGGACAAAGGAGATCCTGTAAAGAAATCGGTGCACTRCACAAGGACGCCAGGCCCAGAGTATGAGTGAGGTTTCCTCCAGCGATAAAACCTGCTCATCACCTTGGCCACTTCCTTACATTTTCTGGGGTACCGGGTGGTCAGAGCTTCTCGAGTTGCTGACCAGGCAGAAATACAGTCCAGAGCAATGAGGACCTGCGCCCAATTGCCATGTCTAAAATCTGAGTGTGACTTGGCCTCCTCTGGGATTAAACACTGGAATAACAAAGCCCGCAGGATCTGGCCGGTGTCTGACAGCCAGTGCTTCTGGGTTTCCAACAACCAACTTCATTCTGAGGAAAAAAAATTTTAAAAATCAGGCTAAGGCTGAGGCACGTTGTTGTTTCCTTGCGAGTTCACTTGCAAAGGTCACTGCTCCTCTCTCCCCACCCCAGTGTCTCTCTCCCTGCAACTCTTTTGTTTGTGCAAGACTTCAGGAATTAAAACCTCATTTCAAGGGTTATGAGTAGACCACAGCAGCGATACATTGCACTGATTATCAGCAGCAGGCGAGCTTTTCCCCGTCAGCTCTTTAGCCGCTGTGTGTGTGCAAGATCTGTATGGCTTACACTGATTTTTCTTGCCTGTAATTTTCTTTTTCTAGCTAACAGGGACTCCATTGCATTAGCGGAACAGACTTATCATGATAAATTACATAGGATTATATTGTTACAGGGAATTGCCATCACCTCAGCAGTAATAGAAAGAAAAGAAAAAAAAAGATAAATAGATAAATAACTGCAAGATAGCTGGGAGTGCAGTGAGAAGAGAAATGGCCCTGGTAGGGAAGCAGATAGATGCCTTCCTCAGGTGAAAAGATTCATTTATGGAGACAGCACTCTGGGAAATCTTTGTGTGAAAGAGCCAAGCTATAGGAAAGTAATTGTCTTTATGGAAAAGGTGGGGGTTTAGGGGTTCCTAGGGGTTTAAGGTTTCTGGATCTGGAGTTCATTTGTCGGTGCGATGATGGGAACACCATTTTCAGAAGTGAACAGCAATTTTCAGTAGGCTAATTTCTGGGTAGATAGATGGAGAAACCTTGGAAGATGCCGGATTTCCCAGAAGCAGCTGGTACCTCCCCTGGGAAAGTCAGGCTTCTTGCAGCAGGACCCTTCAAAACCGAGGGAGCCCCAAATCACTCAGTGCTTTTGCAAACAGGCACATCATTGATTAAAGGCCTGGCAGGAATGTTATCTTTCCTGGCCTCTTGCATAACAGAGGCTAGATAATTAAATTTTATAATCTTTGCATCAAACCTGTAATTCCCTGATTGCGTTAGAGTATGTCTTTGAGAAAAAACCCCAACCTAAATGCTCGAAGGGTCTTGCCTCCCTGAGCAGTCTTTACAGTTGCCCATTAGAAAGGGTCACGACTAGAAATGGTTTAACATTTCCACCTCCCATTCAGCCTGATCTTATCTGGGTTGAGCTTCCAGCCCTGGCATCGTTTCTGCTGGCTCAGTGAAAGACAGATTTGCCATCAGCAACCCTTTCCCTGCTGTGGGGACCGGCCAGCTGTGATGGAGCCACCTCTTGCCCTCATCCCTGGGGAGCTCAATGGGTCAAACTCCTGAGATGCTCACCGTGCAGCCAGGTTTTCAAGCATCATTTTTCAGGTGTGCTTTCCTAAACCCTCAATAATTCATTGACATCCTCTCCAAAGTCCATCCTCCACACCAAGCCCGAGCCAGGCACATTCCCAGCAGTGCTACACACAGTAGCAGCGACACTTACTCTCTTGTAATGCCAGCCTCTGCCTCTCTTTTATTTCTCTATATCATTATGGTGATGTAATAAATATGCAGAGGAGCTCCAGGCACCGGCTGTTTCCTTTGTTTGAAACTCTCTACCACGTTCTCCCAACTGGATATTATCGTATGATTATATACATGCCAGAGAAATAACTCCCAATGTCAGTGCTGCTTTTATACTGCAACTCTGCTTCCCTGTCCTCCCCTTTGCGTTTCCCATCCCACATTCACACGGTCCCATTACATGGCTAGCCTATATTTTACTCCCTCTGTTCTTGCTGCAGCTCCTCTCGGTAAGGGAAGTCTTGATTATACGTTACGGCCAAATGACTTAAGTCATAGAAAAAAATGAACACAGGGGAGCGTTGCCTTGAGGTCAAAATGAAGTCAGAGCCCTCTGGTCAGGAGGCAGGTCCTTTACCGAGAGCCAGMGGGCACCTCCTCTCGTTCTGCTGAGCCTCTGCACGCCTGTAAGGACCTAACCTTCATCCGGGGAAACTCCAACCCCTCCAAGTCAGCCCACGGTGAACCGGGCGTAGGGCAAAATCTTATACACGGGCTGCAAACTTCAGGCACTGGGAAGATTCCTGCCTACTTCCAGCAGTGGGAAAATGTATGAGTGGGGAAGTCATATTTACATAAGTCAAGGAAAACACTGTTTCCTTCTTCGGCAGGAAACAGAAGTTATTCTCAGAGCTTCAGCAAAAGAACAAGAAATTAAATAAAGCGCTGGCAGCCTAAACTTGTTTTATTCCTGTGGTTTTACAATCTCTGAGTCAAAATAAACACATTTTCAATCTCAGGAGAATTATTAGGGTAATAATAGAGGGGGGGGGAATTTATTTACAGGCTCCAATGGAATCGTTCAATGAATCATGCAAACTGAAGCAACAGATTCAGGGCAAGAAAATTCACATTTATGCAACTGTCTGGTTTGATTCTTCTGTTACCAGGCGCTCTGATGTAGCAACACAAGATTGGGCAAACCTTTGGGTGCTCCCAGCAGGAGTTTTGCCTGAGAGAAGGGCAATGATCAATATTACAACACGCAATTTCTTTCAGTTAAGAGTTTTAATGGATTTTAATGGTGTTGTCCCTCCTTAAGCCTGGGGTGGACTCTCATGGGTGGGTGCCAAAGCAGAGCTCCTGGGTGAGGGATCCCATCCCGGGCATAGTATGGTGTTAATTTACATTGCCCCGTGATATCCAAAGATTAAATGGAAAYGAGAAATTTGAATCCTCATACCTTGATGTGTTTACCATCTCAAGTATTAAAAAATAACCCAATTTGGCATTGGATTTCCTCAGGACAAGAGGCCAACAGCCCACACCTAATTATGGTCCTTCACCTCCTCTTCTGACCGGAGCAGTTGTGTTTGCCCACGACATCTCAAGGACATCCCTGTGGGCAGCACCTTACRTTAGCTCTCTGCCCACCTCTGCCAATTTACACCTTTCCTGTGAAATTCAACAGTATTGCAAAGGCAGCTCTTTCCTTGTTGAATTCCTGTCTACCACTATGCATGTCTACATGCCTAAACCACGCAGTGTAAATGAGTGGAAGGGTTAGGTGTTCATCTAATATATATATACATATGTGTATATGTATTAGAGCCTATCCCTGGCTTAAGGAGGGACACCACCATTAAAATCCATATATATACACATATGTATCTAATATATATATATTAGATAAATACTTAACCCTTCCACTGATTTACACTGCATGGTTTAGGCATTTAGACATATATATATTTATCATAAGCATCTCATAATTCTTGGGAGCTGTGTCTACAGCCAGCAAGAGCTGCAGGTACAAGGGTAACCAAAGGTAGTTACAAGAAATAACTACAGCCGATAGTTACAAGGTTAAGTACAAGAGGTAGTTACAAGGGTAAGTACCAGAGGTAGCTACGAGGCTCTTGGCACTGGGAGTGTGAAGGGCACAGGAAGAGGAGCCGGAATGTGGATGCCAGGATGGGAATGATGCAATCACAGCAAGTCCTGAAGCTCTTTGTAAAGCTCTTGCCTTTCACTGGGATCCTGGGAGACAAAAGCAGATGGCAGATAGGTGAGAAAATCTTGAATTGCTTATTCCTTTCAAACCCAAATTGGGCCAGAGGAACACTTTGCCCTGCACAAAGCAATTCCTAGGCTTAGGCTGCTGTTTAAAGGGTAGAGGTTAAACTCGGAAGCAAGCCTATAATTTTTATAAACAAGGCTCCTATTTCCCTTCTGGAAATATATATATGGAAACCCACGTACRCATGAAGTCTAAGACATGCACAAGAAGACCATTGAAGCCTCGTTATCTTCGTTTTTGTTCTGCTTTCCTGGTGCTTTTTTAATCCCTGTACCGGTACTGCCTTGGGATTGACTCCCTTTTCCAGGACAAGCTTTTCACAGGGCTGAAGGGCTCTTTGTTCTCGCCCCGCCACCCCTCAGCGTTGTTTGTTGTGCCGTCCCTGGGGTGTGCTTCTGCTCTTCCAGGGGGCCAGCGGCGGAGAGGAAGAGGCAGAGGATGTGAACTCCCATGTTTGAACACAAAGAGAGAGAGAGGAGGACCTGTTTACTCTTCTGCTAAACGCTCCTCAGCAGACAGAGAGATTTCCATGTGTTCATGAGTAAAACATAAAAAAAAGGGGTAGGGGAGAGGGGGGTGTAAGCTGACGGGGTGCCGTGGCGCTGGGTTTCTCCCCACCGAGCAGCACGGTGGCAGTGTTTGCAGACCTTGCTGCCACTATCACCATCTCGGTGCTTAGGTGAATTTTTCAGATTTGCGTGGGAGTTGCTTATGGGACTTCCAGGTATAAAACCTGTTGGCTCCAGCGGACCTGCTTCGCATACCATGGCAAGGAACATAAATACGTTAGTGCCGATGGCGCTTGGGAGACAGCCATGGCCATTCCCAGGCACGTAGGGCTGGAAGGGACCACCTACGTCACAGGGCTCAGTCACCAGCTCCTCACAAACACCTTCCACAAGCTGGTCCAGCACTGGCTACTCAGTTATTTCCTGGTTAGTCTTGCAGCTGCTACCCCTCACTTATTAAAAGCTTGGCATAAATATTGGAGTAATACAGTTTTTCTCAACATTTTTGTCAACTAAATATTCACAGAGCCTTTTTGCAGAGGACCCAGAGTCCAGCTTATGCATGTGCCATCATGTTTCCCCTTTTTTTATAAGACTAGTAAAAAATGTAGCTAAGATGCACATTCACTTGTTGGACCGTTTTCCCAAAATGCTATTTGGTTTTTATTTTTGCTTGCACTCTTGAGAACACATATGTGGAGAGGATTTTGTGTTTGGTTGTCCAGCATCGGGAGGAAAGTTGGCAATCATTTTGCAGCCCTTCTCTCCGTGTCTTACAGCCCTGGTGGTCCACAGCTGAAGTCTGAGGACCACTGGGTTGGTGGTTAGTGAGATCAGCCAAGGGCTCTTGCCTTCTGTGCTCGCCCCAGCAGGTTGTTATGAATGATCAAATCATTAAAGTGAATAATTCGTTGTAATATGAGATCAGCTTAAATACCTTCTGCATCTTCACAATGGCGTTGCCTCCACCATCCCCCTCGCCCAAATTATACAGCCAAGGTATGAGCCAGATCCTGGAGATGGTCTGTGCTATAAACAATGTTTTCAGCAGGAGAAAGAGAGAATTCATTTCAATGAGGATAATTTCTCCACAGCCCGACCTGCAGTTGTGAAGAACAGACAAGCCCTAGGCACTGGGAAAGGGCAGGAAGGAGTTTCTTATTTTGTTTCTTTTTGCAAGCAGATCCACCATGAAAGCACACTCAGTGATGGCCTGAAAACAGCATTTCAGAGGCATGTTGTGAGGCTAACGTAGTTGCAGGATTGAGCTCGAGGGGCTCTCCAGCGTGGCAGCCCTGCCCCAGTGACAGACCCGGAGTAACAGCGATGGGACCTGAGGGTCCTCACGACTCAATGAAACTGGAGCAAGTTAACTTGCATTTATTGTGGATTAAGGTGAGGACATGGACAATTACTGCAGAGCAGCCACCGCACAAGCAGTTAGCACCGTCCCTGCCTGGTGGGAACCTGCTCGAGAGGCCGTACCCACGGAGAGGGTGGACGGTGGTTATCTCAAGGTCACACGTGCAGGAAGCAACCAGGACGACGTGAATATTGTGTGAGTGGGAGCTGCTGGCGGGGCTATCGGTGCTTCCCAGGTCAGGCAGGACATGCAGGGAGTCACCCTGCTYAGAACGAAGCAGGAAGAAGTGAAGATGGCGCCAAAAATCCCGGCGAGAAGGTTCAAAGTCTGGCCAGAGCAACCAACCCTTGTCAACAGAGGGAGACCGGGGCTGCAGCAATGCCCATCTGGAGTGCATCCTTGTACAAATCTTAAACCCCCACTTCTTCCTCTTAGCACTACCCACAGGCTCACCCACCTACCCCTACACCCCTCCTATACCTTCAGCTGTCAAGGTTAGAATTAACTTTACTTTTTCATGTGAAGGAGCCCAAGGACAGGCATATAACTAATGGTCTACGGATGTTTTTTTGCCAACATTTTGCAGGGGTGTCCCTGCCTTGTAGAACCTGCCCTGCTGAGGCTGAAATTACAAAAGCCTTTGGTGTCTTTTTTCTTGGCATTTATGTATTTCTTCATCTGAGAGCATCCTGGTCCATGGAGGAACTCACAAGCAAATAATGACAGCAACTGTAATAAAATCACCACCAGCATCTGGATCTTCTTGAGGGTGAAAACAAATGATGATGTGGCTGCACAGCCATAAAATCAACAGCAGCTTTCCAACAAAAGCCAGAGGACAATGACTTCGCTGGAGCACCAGCCATCAGTAACGTCTTTAAGGGTTAAAGTAGCAAGCTGACAAAAGCCTTAATGTTTTTACAGCACACAGACATGTAACATACAATACAGGACAATTTGTTCTATTGATGTCTAAAAATGCTTAATGGAGAAACAGGCTGTTAAAATAGAGGATACTTTATAGGTTAGCTCTTCTCCATACTTCATCCTTAGGTATTTGCCAAGTTAGCAGAGCRTCAGACTTCAAGTCACATTTAGGCTTCTTTAGAGCAGTTTTTCCACTAAAAGCTTAGCTAAAAGACATACGTATTAATGAAAAGGAGTCATTCATTCTTGTCACACATTTTGTCCTCAGAACAGTTGCAAATCCTGCATATCATTTTTTTCTAATCGAGGGGAAATAAAACAGCTTTTATATAGTTACACAATTGTCCACAGTCTTTCCCAAGAATGGAAAAATGCCCTAAAAATGGAAAGCAGGTGGGTTTTCTTCACATCAAGTTGCTTATTCTGCACAAGAACAAATAGGCTACATCCCTGCTTTCTGTTTAAAAAAAGCTATAATCAGTGTATCTTCAAAAAGAGTCCTGTGAGTTGGAGATCTGTTGGAAGTGTTTTTTGGTGCCTGTACTAGCTGTACGTGTCTACAGTTTCTTTTAACCGGATTGACAAAAYTTTCCTACTTTCCTACCATACCACAGGAACCTTGGCATCCCACCTTTCCTTTTCGCTGCTAACTTGGGAAGTTCTGCAGATTTCTTTGATGTTGCTGTTGGCTTGGGAGAGTCAAAGCTGAAGAAGAAAACAGAGGACGTCTTCAGAGATGTTGATGGGGATGGGGGAGAAGAAGTGGAGTTTGTTGTTTGCTTAAAAGAGACACCTGAGAAGTGCAGAACGTTAAGAGGAGAGGAGAAACGYTCAACAAAATAATCGCTGCCGCAGGACTCTGGGTCTGAAGCTCCCTGGGATTTCACTGAGGATTTGCTTCGTTACTTCTGAACGTCTTCATTAGCTCAGAAGCCTCCTCGGTGGGAATATCGCTGGCAAAAATGGACCACTCTGGCATGTACTTTTTTTACATCCAGGTGGATCCCAGCCAAGCACACAGTCACACCATTATTTCAGACATGGGTTATCAGCAATGCACACAAAAATGCAGGGTTAGAGGAGCAACTTTCAGAAGAAATGTTGCTGATAAACCTGGAAATACTCTCAGACCTCCCGTGGCAGAGGAACAGCCAGGAATAGTTAAGCGAGTGCCAAAGCAAAACCCTTGACCTGAACAACTGCAAATTTCAGAGACATTTAAAACAAAATCTCAGACCRAACTCAGAGGCATGAGAACAGGGTAGAAAATTAGACTGATAYTAATGAGGCACCAAATGGGTCTGAGTTTAGTTTGGGGTCAAATTTTTGGGACCTTCCTGGCTTTTGTGGATTTTTTTTTTTTTTTAAGTTCTCTAACTCAGTGAGAATTAGTCAGTGGACACCTTCAGCTTGTTCTCTACTCGGCAGCATAGCATCCCTCCCAGATAAACCAGTCTGCACCACCCTTATTTACTGTGTCAGCTAATGGAGGGATAAAAGCAGATGGGACAGTTCCATTTTGCTGTTTTTCCTCCCACCTTTCTTCTTCACAGCCTGTCACCAATTCCCTTTCTTCCCCCTCTCCTCCGCCCCATTAAAGCAAAACATCTGCCGCAGTTTTAAGATGCTTTGGGCTTTTGCAGGCTGTTACCAGCAAAGATAGCACTTGGCRGGGAGGGAAGCTGAGTGAGAGCCACAGCAGGTGAAGGGTTTTAATTCCCCCGTTACTGTAATCAGCTGCCACGACCATGGAGCCGTCCGCGGGAGGCAGCGGTAATGATTTCCAAACCAAAAAGAGAGCTCTGGCAGGCTGGACCGGGGCTTGGCCCCCATCCGTCAGAGCTCTGCAGAGCTCAGCTGGTGACTAGTCACTGCGTCACTCCTTTCTGATTAAATTCCCATTAAGTTTAAAATAATAATACGTCCTTAGTGGACTAAGAAACTCTGGAAGAAGAAAGAAAAAAGTCTTTGTGGGGTTTTTTTGGCCAGCAGTGAACTAAGGGCCAGCCCTGAAGAAGCATATGGGAAAAATGGCTCGAGGACCATAATTTTCTTCTGTTAAAGTGCAGGGCTTATCCTTGCATTTGCTATGACACAAAATCCAGATTCACCGGTGAACTAAGACCCTTTATACAATTATGACAATGAAAAATGCTGGACAACGTACATAAATTATTATGTGTGAACTATAAGGTACAGAAGCACCCAAGTCTTTCAGCAGACAATTTCTCAAAGGGGGTTGATCAGAACAACCTGTACATTTGTGTCCAAGATCTTCGGTCTGACATTTTGTTCTCCCAGCTATCTGACCCTTTTTTTCATTATCTGTCTGCTCGCTGCCCTGTGCGGGAGCCAACCAGACTGAGCAAAAGGGGCAACCAGGTATTTTGGCATCCCCAGTCTGACCAGCCTTGAAGAAAAGAATAGAAATAGGTCAATGCCACTGGATCCCAGACCAAGGAGGTACGTACCCATCTTCACCAACAAGATTTGCCCGTACACCCAAGGACCAGTAGTTACTACAGCAGCAATATTAATAATTATACTAATAATAGGTCTTCTCAGCTTACATTTCTTCTGCTTTAGTTCTTACAGTCCACTGATCACTGGGGAGGGAATACCAGTTTGTGTCTAGTCCAACAATCATATCTTACTTCTTTTAGCACTGAAATGGAAGAGACAACCCTAACTTTCATTAGTGGATCAATCTGAAACTTTTGGCTAAGTGTGAGATCCAATGTTTTACTTCATTTGGGAGCTATATAATCTTTTTGGATAATCTTTTCCTTTGGTTCAGGTTAATTTTTGAAACCGAAGCACTATGAAAAGCAGATCTGAAACACATGAATATTCAGAAAACAACAAAAGGAAGCATTGCAGCATTTCCATGGCCAATCTTTGCATTTAAGAAACACTGATAGAAAAGTAGGGATATTTTCAAGGGCCAGCATTCCCTCTTTTCACAGAAACTTTCCACCAGATTTGAATCCATTCACAGTCTTTCTCTTCCCAAAGTCCCATTTTGAGGGATGAACGTACAGTAGAAAGTCCCCCCACCTCTGTAGTTATCACTGCCCCAGACGGGGAGCAGATGTGGCTGAGCCACTTGGGTCTGCCCTACTTCCCCTCCATGAACCAACACCCCACCCAGACCCCCCCAGATTTTACGAGGTGGGTAGCCATGTGCAGTACATCATGGTCCCAGGGGAAAGTAGAGGAGCTGCTGAAATTACGGCGGTCATATGAATAGTAACAAGATGCCAGGCTAATAACACCAGGCTACCTGATGCTTGGGTCCAAGGTGTGTAAATAGGTAATGGAAGTGTGAGGATTTTGGCAAATGCCCACTTTTGCTTGTGGTTGCTCATATGGCTTCCCTACTCAAAGCTAATTCATATCAAAGTCAGGTTACCTGGGAAAAGATGAAAAAAACCAAAACCTAAAAGAAGAGGCTGTAAATCATCTGGAGATCAGGTTGAATTCCTCAGGACCACAAGGTTGGGGCCAATGCTGGGAATGCAGCGTGTAATGGCCTTGCTTATTGCCCTGGTGCTGTATCCCAGAGTTTTTAATGGCCTCTGGTGTGCAGTGACAATAACAACAACTTGAGGAGCAACCTAATAAAAAGAGGCTCCCTGCTCCAGGCAGTGCAGCCTCAGTCCTGCCTCCCAAAGACATGATGCTGGTCGTCTGTTCCTACCATATGTTTCCTCCATCGGCATGCCTAGAAGGACACTAATGGCTCCCATGATGATTTGGCTCAGATTATTAAGGTATTGCAGAGTAAAAGAAAGCTCCTCAAAGTCCTGGGAAACTCTACCTGGCACACACGGCGGGGCTGATAACACCACCCTGTGCAACACACTGGCAGGGGGCAGGAGGAGCTGAACTATTAATCTTTTGTAATCTAGCTGGAATTAAGTGACAGTGATGGAGTACTTTGTAATGGACTTCCTGAATCCTCATACAAACGGAGGAAGTGACCACCCTTGACCAGATTTCTGCTCTGTTGCCTGTTTCCCTGCCTGCATTACACATTTTTCCCTTTTGCAATCAGCTCCGACCCCGCTTTAGCAGGGCTAATGAATTAATACTCAGCCAGCCTGTGAGAACGGCGGTCTGGAGGGGCCAGGGGTCTCCCTGGGGAGTGGTTTGCAGGGTATCATCGAGCTGAAATCCTCAGTGCAGAAAGGTCTCCGATATACCAGGAAGGCAGTTCTGGGGTGGCCAGCCCCAAGTCCCCATTGCCTGGGGAAATCTGGCCAGTGGTGCCCCAAAGCACCAGGCTTTCCTGGGCACACCAAGAAATGCTGTCCTTGGGCTGTCCCTATGACATGGCATTCCTGGTGGCTTTGGTCCCTCCTCAGCAGCACAGACATGTGGTGCAGGAGCCAGCAGCTGCGCAGGAGGCACTGGAGCCTTTCAAGTCTTGCAATCCTTCGGGCCATGCTGGGGAGAGGATGGCTTTATTTTTGGAAGTCGTCAGTTGAGCTCTATTGTCCCAGCGTATCCATGTTACAAAATCATGTTGGGGACCCATCCCTGCCTCGTGATGGGCTTGCGTAACCTTCCAGCAACGTTCGTGTTGAAAAGGGACCATAACCTTCCCTTTGTGCAGCAGCGTTGCATTGCCAGCCAGGAGCTCTGGCAGACAAGCTTATGAACTCCCTGTCTCCCACCCAACAAGCTGGCCATGAACATACCCCGAAGGCTCATGTTGAAGAGCCAGTGTGAAACAAAAAAGAGACCACAGATTACGGCCCGTGGGAGCTTCAAACCACGCCAAAGGCAAGAGCCAATGGACACTATAGCCATAGAAGGGCATATTCAGAGTCAGTTCCCAGCATCCCGACCTTGGTTTCAAGCGCTGGCTTTGGAAACGCAGTCAGTCTGGCAGTCTGTGTGGGCTCTGCCTCTGGCATCGGGGCTGGCAGGAGGAGGGAACTGCAGGAGAAATGGAGCTCAGAGAAATCCCTTTGCTAATCTGGCCCTGGGAGTCTCGCAAGCACAGGGACAAAGACCTGGGCTGCAATGAGGTGGCTGCAGAGAGGGAGCAGAGGTGACCTCACGAGGACGTCGAGCAGCATAGTGAGGTGTCTCACCGGCCAACCCAGCCCTCATTAATATCACCAACAAGAACAACAGCTGGCCCATCACATCTCAGCTCAGGTGTGGGCTTTGTTTTTTTCATCTTTTCCCACATCAAACTCCCAGGCACTCTGAGCAGGAGGGAATTTGAGAGAGGTACACCCCTTGACACCAGCTCTGGATTTGGCCACTTGGCCCTGACATGTTTTAAAACAAAAATCATGTTATCAGTGGTCTTTCGTTCCCCTCCTGCATCCTGGAGCCCATCACTCAGTAAAGAGCCACCTCTGATCTTCACAAACATGGATTCACTCACACCGCAGGGGAGGGTCAAAATCAGGCACTCAAGTTTGTGCTACCCGATAGTCCTTTGCTATCTTTTTTTCTTTTTCATCTTCTTTTGGTCTTCCCTCAGCTGGTTAAACCCCCACTTGCTTGCTGCCTGAATCAGGAAGGTCTAAAGATTTAGTAAAGAGTTCAGGCTATGGTCCAGTGTTTTTTTGTCACTTACTTGTCTAAATAACGCAGGAAAAGCTCCTGCTTTGCAAGCCAGGCTCTCCATGAAACGTGTAGAACAGGAGAGGTGCGAATGGAAACCTTGGTGGCATTAGGTGTTGTTTTTCTAAACATTCCCCATCAGTAAGCACGCAGTCTCTCAGCGCTGCACAGTCCCACCGAGGTCTTTAAATCGTATTTCTAGGATTTCTCTAAAACAGGGGCCTCAAACTTTTAAACACAAAGGGAGCTGGGGAATGGTTTCTTTAGCAAGAGATTTGAGCAAATCAGTGCTTTTTGTCTCACTCTTTTTTTTTTCTTTTTTTTTTTTTTAATGGACATCTGCTGGAGTTTGTATTTTTTGAGTCATGGGGGTGAAGGGGGTTGAGGGGGAAAGAGAGGTTTGCAGACGGGGTGAACACAACATATACTGGAAAAAATCCCGGATGCTATAAATGGGAGCCCCCTAACAGTGCAGCTCATCTGAAGCAAAATGAAAATATCTGGCATCCAAGAAACATATGTGCAGATGGCTTAAAGCCCAGTCTCCTTACTAGGGCTCTGCGTTAAATAAAATGCACCGGGTCATGTTGCTATAGATATAAGAGATTACTAGGTGCAATGTGCACTTCTCTGTGAAACTGCAGGTTTTTAAACAATTGGAAATACAGACCTTGTTTATGGATCAAGCAAATGGCTTCAGTCAAGCAGAACAGCCCTTTTTTTTTTTTTGCTAGGGCTGGGGTCAGGAGGCTCATACTCTGTTTGTGAGATTTTGCTGCAGACACTGCTCAGAAGGAGAGCAGTCTCAACACCGACGTGAGAAGCAGCGTCCAAGAGGGCTATTGACTATGACCTGTATTTTTAAAGGATGATATGAATCAATCCAGAGCCTTGGCAAGACCTCACGGTTGGGGCTTGTGCTTTCAGCCAATGTCAATTATGTCATTACTGAGCCTGCAGAAGCTATTACTAATGTTACTTTTACAGTTCACTGCCGACCAGAGAAAAGAGTTTTTCACACTGTTGTCGTTTTGTTGGAGCAAGACTATACGAATCGCAGATGGCTTCCTTGCCAGATGTAGCCTTGCAGGACGGCAGTTTGGGGTTTACAAGAGGTTTAATGAAAACTTGGCATTTTCCCAACTTTTGGCAAATACTCTTGGGCTGTCAACTCACGCAAGCAAGTCAAGATCCTAAAAATGTCTAATGACTTGTTCTCACCGAACGAGGAGGTGAAAAGTTTTACCTGAGAAACAAAACCCAAATGAGCAAACCTATACTCTATCACACTGGGCCTGAGCTCATGATCACTGCGGTTATTGAAAGGCTCTCACTGCATGCTGGATCTGTTCCCAAGTCTTTGCTATTGCTCTCGAGGGGTCCAACGTGTTTCTGCTGACATGGAACACTGATGGTGAGTAGGGGGGAAAAGTGACATCCAGGTGTGTCGAAAATCACATCATCCTTACTTTGATGTCTAGTGCTCTTTTTTATCAGTTATGACTTTGCTGCTTTGTCCTGGGCTGAGAGTCCGTTTGCTAGACTTTCTGCTTGGTTTGTTTCTTCCTTGATGATATGAGCAGTTCATTAAAATTGTGCTAAAAGAAATTCTCAGGTGTGTGCCTTCAGATGTAGGACATCTCCTGTAGTCAACATGCCCAAATAGTGCAGAAATAACCAGCATCTCCAGCTGCAAGCTGGAAACTCTTCACATTGAGTTTTCAGGTATATTATTTCCTTTTCTCTATTCATGAATATTTATGCTCAGTGAGACTTGGCATAGCACAGTGTCATTTTAAACATAGTTCTTCTTAGTTTATCAGTCTCCCCATTTTCCATTCCCACCACCCCAGACTGATACTCATCCGGGTCTAAACTGTCAAATGGAGTCAACTGCAGTGATTTGGTGGTGAAGTTTCTTCACTTATGGTTTGGATAAGAAATGAGTTCCTAGGTCCCAGTAGCCTCAAAACACTGCCTCATGGGTGCAGTGTGTGCACCAGTGGGATGGAGCACAACAGTGCCTGTACGTATAAAAACCGCATTTGAGCTGTTCAAAAAATCAGCTCCAACAAACAAACCCTGAAACGTTATTCACACCACATCTCGAGGCAATGAGCCTGTCTCATCTGTGGGCCTTTAGCAGTCTCCCATAACCAACTGCCTTTGCCTCAGCTTGTCTGCCTGTCTTTAAATATCTTCATCTGGTGGAGTCACCATCCCTGGAAGTATTTAAAAGACGTGTAGATGAGGCACTTAGGGACATGGTTTAGTGGGGCATGGTGGTGTTGGGTTGATGGTTGGACTTGATGATCTTAGAGGTCTTTTCCAACCTTAATGACTCTATGATTCTATGATTCTATGATCTTGAGCCTAACTTGAATGGTACATTTTTTATCACCGTTGGTGCACAAACCAGATGATTGAATTCTCCAGAGGAAAGAGGAAGTAGCACTTTACATCCATGTGGCAAAGGGATTAATAAAACGGCTGGAGAAGCGTAATCATGGAGATGTCATCCTTTTTCCACTGACTGAGGTTTGGATGCAAACCTGATATCTAACCCTCCTTAGCACTCCTGTGGCTCCATCTTCTTCAGAATCACTCTTAAACAGGGTTATTCTGACTTTTTTTGTGTGAGGTGCTCAGAGACTTTACAGAAATGAAGTTCATTTACCAAGATGCAGATTGAATCAACATCCCTGAGACAAAGCACACCAAGCACCATGGCTCTCCCTCTTTTTACTTTGGTGATTGCATGATGGAGTTGCAGATCATGTTAGGGAAGCTATAATGGGCTGTAAATACTCCTCTCTCTCCCCCAAAAAACAAAAACTGTGAGTGTTCTTAAATGAGGTTTTTAATAATCTTCACTTTTATAGAAGGACTTTGGATAGGATCAGAAGAAATCAAGTGGTTTGTGATGACTAGTCTTTAAAAAGTGCCACGTGTCTTTTCATAAAAGACTGGCTTGCTGGCCTGGGAGGGCTATTGCTAATGAAAGACTGCAAAGCTGCATAATATTCCCTACTTTATGCAACAGAAAAGACTTACCTTAGTATAGCAGTAGCCCTAATAATAATCATCCCTAAAATATGTTCAGCTTGAAATTACCTTTTCTTGGATAGCTGTTTTTTTCTCCAGTGAAATCTTGAGCACTATTATTCCCACGATGCGTAACACCTCAATCTCTGTTCTGTAAATGCTTCTCTGTAGATGGTCCAGAGATCTGGTCTTTACTGACTTTTGGGTAGGGCTGAGCTCACAGGCAAGTGCTGGGACTCTGAAGAAGTGACCATGAAGCTCAGAGGTGTGGGAGAAGAAGATTTAATTCCTTTTTATCCCATAAACACTTGATGTGGGCCCTCAGCTAAGGCACCCAGGGCAGATTTCATCTCACTACGCCCCAACTACATCTGTACACAGTGAAGAGAGGAAGAAGTCTCCAGAGCGCCTTGTGGACATCTACGATCTGCACCATGGGCGTGCCAGTGTCTCTTCATTGACTAAAATGGGAGCTAGCTAATATAGGTAGGTGGGGTGACTCCTCTCCCTATGACAAATTCTGCTTTTTTCCTTCCTTCCGTAAAATAGAAATKAATCTATCTCCACCTGACAGAGCTGCTGTAAGGACCCAGACCTTACAGAGAGGGAAGTGCTTAAATGAGCCAGCAAGGCGGTCATGGTAAATACCTACATTCAAGAGTGCATGGTTGGTAATGTATAACATTCCCTAGTAAAATCACAGCATTATTAATTTTGCTGCCTTATATACCTCTGGAATGGTAAAAGCAAGAGGAGAAATCTGGCCCAGTGATCCATCATCCAAGGCTTTGAAATAGAGCCAACTTCAGTGAAATTTGAGTGAGCCCTTAGAAACACAAGGAGGGCTAAAGCAACAAGTGCACTTCACTGAGCTATGATATCATCCCCTATTCGTTTCTAGAGGGGAAGCTGTTTATCGGATGTGTAGGAGAGAAGAAAGAAGCAGAAAAGCACACACATATATTTAAATATTCAAAGTTGCCCCAGGAAAGAACTTAAAATCTGAGGTCATTTCCTCGATGAGCTTAAAACATTATTTGTCATCCACACTGAACCAGAAGAAAAAGGGAAATAAAAGAAGGATAGGAAAAGTCTGTCGCACCCTTGCCATTTGTGGTTTGAAGGGGAAGGTGCTTAGTTATGACGGCCGGCAGCTAGCTTAGCCAGCCTGCRAGGGTGACCCTTTGATCTGCTCCTGGCTGGCTCCAAGCACCAAAGTGGCAAAATTCGTGGAGGGGAAGAGAGGAGGCTTGGCAAAGCCGTGGTACCACCTGGGACTGTTTTATGTTTCCTTACCATCACAGGCATTTTTCAGAGCCTCCAGCCAAGTGGCCTCAAAGGAATGAACTTTTCTCTTCTCTGCCCCACCTAGGCTGCATATATTTGGAGGGAAGCATTAAATTCACTCCGGAGAAGGTAGAAAGAGCAGATCCAACCGGCACCTCCAGGAGGCTGCCTAAGCAGCTTTAGTACTATATTAAGTGGTATTTTACTGGGTTTTTGGCTTGATTTAATAGATTCCCCTGCATATCAGCACAAAGTGGGTGTAATAAGGTGTCATTACATGGTGTAAATAAGTGGAAAGTGCAAAAGTGCCCCTTGCGATCGTGATCATCATCCCAATGTTGATCAGGAAGGGCACAGGCTGGGGACCCCAGGAGGCAGAGCTGGGACAATTCAGGGTGAAGCAGCACTTTGTGCTCAAATTGAGTGGTGATGGCTGAGTAACTGGAAGACAATATAGTAGCTCACTAGGAACTGCGTAAATAAGTTGGGGACCATGATCTGCCTGATGACAGCATCCCTTCATATCTCAAGCACCCTTATTGCCGGCGGGGGAAGTGGGGACTTCACAGTGTTCACTGATCTGGCTGAGACCCTCCGGGGCATCCATGCACGAGAAAAAAGACAAGAAAGGAGACCTGCATGTGCATCATATAGAAATCCCCCCTGTCCCAAAATGTAACTATTCTTTTATAAAGCCATACAAGGTACAAGAGTTCCCACAGGGGCTTTGCCAGGGCCAGAGGAACCGCGTGACATGCTGCGATGGCATCCCTCATCTCCTGGAAGGCATTTGGATGTGAGGACAATACAGACCGCAGGACAGAGGGGAACAGAAGCTCTCACTGGCAGCCTTGGCCCCAGCTCAGCTGCTGGCAGTCTTTAGTCTCAGAAGACCCGCAGCCACCAGGACTCAAATTGGGGACCAGTCCGCAGGCAGACAGGGACTTGCCTTGTCCATGATTTGTGTTTTCTTCTGCTTATGCTGAACTCCCTGGAGGAGCACTGGGCAGCCCACGTGAAGGTAGAACAGCAGCATGTGAGTAACTGAAAAGTACAGACTGGTGCAAGCATCTCTGGAATGCTCAGCTCTGGTCCTGTTTCATTTATTAACATGGATGCAGCTGAGATGTCCTGGAGATGATGAAGCCATGGAGTAGGCATCTTCCTCTGAGCATCCCTCCATCCTCTCTAGAGTGGCTCCCTGGAAGCTTATTGCTTCCATTTGAGCTTGAACAACACAATGAGACTTGCTCCACAATGAGCTTGTGGTCTGCCTAGAAGCACTGAACTGGCCTTTGGTCTGCAACTGCTGTTTAGCCTCTGGATTGCGCAGCTCCAAACATATCATCGGTTCCCTGTTATCAAGGGCTCTGATTCAGAGCTCAGGAAAACATTGCCATTCCAGGCTGTGGGAGCTGTACATTTTTTCCCCCAGCAAATTTGACTTGAGCCACACCAGTCTTGTAAAAAATTAGAATATCTAAGAAAAGAAAAGACTGCCAGTTTTTGCATATTTGCCTATCAAAAAAGCTTCACTTCCAGCATCTTGTGTCCCAGCTGAGGGAAGCTTTGGTGTTTGTTTTTACTCTGTAAAAGAAAATGATAACGATGATAATAAACAGTACGTGAGGTATTTCTCTTTGCTGAAACTTGGACCAAGGTCCAAAAGACACTGCACGCAAGCCGATGAAGCAGTGTTAGCGCTTGCGAGCAGCAGCTAATGCCATCCTTCCCCTTCCTCTGCCACTGGAGAGCCCAACACACGCTGCCGCTCAGCAGCACAGCTGAGGCAATATGCTGGCACTGCGCTTCCCTAGAAGTTGGAGCAGTCCCTTGTCAGCACTGCTCTGAAGGAGTACATCACAGCCTGACGTTAGGTGATGCAGCATTTTAGTGGGTTTTTTTGACAGCCTGACTGTACCYTAAGCAAGAGCTGCCCTGCCAGGGAAGCGCTCAGGCCCTTCCTGCACTGCTGGTGCTACACAAATGGGGGGGTCCCRTTGCTAAAATACAGCGGAGGTGGTTTTGAGCAGCTCCGCAGCCCCTCTGCACCATGGGAATAGCATACAGCCATCGATCCTTGCTGGCAAGTAAGCTGAGAGTGGGCAATTTCTGTTTGTCTAAGCAGATGGGAAAACAGCAGGGAAGCACTGGCCAGCAAAGCAGCAAGYGGTCTATAGCACGTCGGCACCAGGAGGTCTACAGACATTGCCATAAACCAATAAATGCTGCCCGTTTAATACTGGCAATGAGATGAACTGGCCGCACAAAACCATAGGGGTGTGAATACTCCCCAGGTACTCCCTGAGCTCATTTCAGCTCATTGCAGCTTTCTCTAATATGCAGAATAAAATGAAATGATTTTTTAAAAAGGCTATTAATCCATTTTAGGGCCTGAAGGAACCGGCGTGACCCTCCGGTGCAGCCACCTGCCTTACACGGACCATCCAGCTTCACTCGGCAGCGTCGGCATCACGCCCGAAACTGCTGGTAGGGCAAGCGTCTCATTTTCATCAAATGTGGAAAAGATTGGCTTCTTCCCTGCTCTAAAAAATCATGCCTAATGTTTTTTTTTGTATTATAATTTTAAAATAACAAAGTGGAATTGCTCAGCAGGGCAAACTTCAGCACTAACCACAAACACAGGCCTGGCTGCAGGAACCAGCGAGCTGGGAGGCATTACCAGGTTGTTAGTGTTAAAAGCAAGAAATGGTGAGGAAAACCCATTCCTTGCTCCCTCCCAGTGTGCCAGCCTCTGGTCAGCCTTCCCAGGCTGCTCCTTCCATCAGCAGCATGAAAATCAGTGATGCCCAGCCAGCCATTTAAGTATACAGAGATAAGGGCAGGGGGGGGAATTTTCCACAGCTCATCACTAGTCCTGATTGCATTGCCATAATCAAAACCTGCTGAGCCATCTATCGATGTTCAAAGCCAAATGAAGATTGATTGAGGCAGACGTGATGGGGTCACGAAGTAGACTCGTCACGACAGATGAGCTCCGTGGCAAGATGCTTTGAGCACCCATGGGGGAAGCAATACTCCAAAGATGACAAAGCCTGCTCAGTAGCTTCCACTTAACATTTCCATTGGCCTCCCTTTGCCTCCCTTTATTACAGACACCATGTTGTTATTAGTATTTTTTTCTTTCTTGGCTACCYCTTTGCTTCTGCAAGAGGGCGACAGGCTAAATCAGCTGTCTATTACTCCCACTGCCTTCCACTCAAAGTAAGTGACATTCACTGCAAAATGTCTCAGCCTCCTGCCCTGGAGCTGAGTGGGTTTGTCACAGTCCAGAGGAAGCAATTTTACCTGCCATCTTAAATTAAGACTTGCAGCCCTGGTAGATGGAAGGTGTGAGCTGTGTGGCTTTCTCCATCACCCGGAGCGCAGAGCCCAGGGGAACAAACGAGACCTCCGAGAGGCCGATGTCTGCCTCCAGATTTCCCCTGTGCTTCCTCCTTCTCTCTTTTCACCCTTACCTCCCTTTCTCACCAGATATTACACCCTAATGCCACGCAGACATGTGCTTTCCTTGACCCCAGCAGACCTTTAGCAAGGCAATGCTTCTGCAGGCAGTTTTTTTCCTCATTTATTGTTTCTGAGACCTGGATGCAAACTCGATTTTTTTAACCTAATCTTCAGTTTTCCTCCTTTTGGTCCTTCTGTGAGGAGGACAGGCTCCCTGATTACACTCTGCCAGGCCAGTCCACAGCCAGCCCACAGCCACCAAGGTCCTTCGGGGCACCCCGAGGCCATGTCTCTCCTCTCACTGAGCCCCATGGTGTTTTACTGTGGCTGAGACCCCTGCCATGCAACACTGTCCATGCTTTGGTTTGACTTTTCTGTCAATAACCCTGCCAGGCTAGTTCTGGGATTTGTCAGGAAAAAGAGGTTTTCTTCATACGCAGCTTAATACTCTGCTTGGACCATTCATGATTCATCTCAGCCTGACATTTTATGTACTTTGAGAAACCCACATGGCCTCGAGTGGAATTAGATAGCCCTTTAATGGTGGTATGGGCAGAAATGCAATGGGGTCAGGGTGAAAAATGTCGAAAGTCAATTTAAACAATAAAAACAGCTGCTTTGAACTGAAACAGGACTTGCCTATACCATAACACAAGGTTCATCCAGGTTAGGTGTGGTGGAGGACGGAGCACCRTACTCTTCCTCAGCTTATCAGCAGGGAAGATTTTACGCATTCTTCAGAAAAACCCTTGGACCCTCTCAATGCTCCCAAGAGGAGAGACTCTCTGGACTATGTCAGATTTCAGAAAAACACAATGACAACAACCTTGCTTCCCAGATACTAATATTTCAGAAATGATAGTGCATTTTTCAAGGCAGAAGGCAGCAGCCTGGAGTTCAGTTACATTGTCCGGGTGATTAATGCGTTGTTTAGGGAGCAGACAGAAGCGAGGAGCCTGAGAGAGGTCTCCTCCTCTCTGTGCCTGCCTTCTAGTGCTGCAAAAGAAAAAAAAAAAAAGGCAAATTTAGCTCATGTGGACGCTGTGTGTTTTCTGACTATCTAAGGAGCATTTGAGGTACATCGCGTGCACCATCGGAATGAGCCAAACAGTGACTTGTGCATGCTGAAGACGAGCGCTCATGTTTAACTGCTTCACAGATACAGCTTATCAGAGTAACCAGTCCCAAAAACAAGCAAAACAACAATGCAAACATGAATGCCAAAGAAACCAAAGAAAATGAGGTACGTCTGGTTTATCCTTATAGATGTGTGAGAAGCAGGATCCAAACTGGTTCAGGTTTTGTACCATAGACACCAAACCTCCTTCCCTATCTCCTCCCCTTTGTRCAACAGAGGTGGCTGACAGGAGAAGGAAATTTATCCCAAATATGAGGGGCTTTTGACGGTAGAGACTCAGCAGAGCTGCTTGGCTTTGGGGGTGCAGGGGAGAGCCTTGTGCAGTCCATCCATGGGTGCCCTGAGTGATGGTGGCGAGTGCAGGAGGGAGCTTGGTGGTTCATGTCCGCATCCAGCACCAGGGACTGGAAGACCCTGTAAGGAGTGCCTACAGCCCATTTTCCCCCTGGGTACCAGATATAATAAATACTATATGCACTGACCCTCAGTACTGAGGTCAGCTTCTGATTCCTAAGTGGGAGGTAGGGACCTCTGGGTGTCCCCTGGGAGATTTTCTCCCTGGAAATCAGTGTCCAGGTCTCAGATGTGCAGCCCTAGCATGTGTGTTTTACAGAGTATATTTTTCATCACACAGTTCCCACTTGCTCCTTTTACCCGCCCTGCTCCCGTCAGGGAATATAGTACACTGCACGCATTCAGCATACGCTGAAATGTATAAATAAACCAACATTTTGCTGGGTCAGCCCTCTGTTGGCAACCTCCTTGTACTTTGTCACTGGAGGCCACAACTCCACTTAAAGTGACCATTTTGCCTTGGCAGGACTCGTTCGCTTATTCACTCGCTCCTCAGCTCTGCTGTTTGGTGCCAAAGCACAACAAGAGCTCCTCAGTTGTCCTTGGCTTCCCCTTTGCAAATGAGCACTGAGCTGTGGGGACAGTCCATGCCATAGAAATGGAAAAGGGAAAAAAATACTGCTTGCCAGCATCCAAGAAAAGAGAGGAGATATATGCTGTCAGGTCCTATTTGACCACGGCCCGTAGGAAGAACTTCGGGGGGTGTTTATAGCTCCTACCATTGGCTTCCACATGGGCTTTAAGATACMCTTACACAGTAATAGAGATAAATATCTGTTGGCCCTGATGAAGAGAGGCATTTCATGGGACAGCCATGGCTGCTCACAACATTTCCCAGACTAGTGACATTCCTCTCTTTGTGTCCAGAAACTGAATGGGCTGATCCCTTCTCCTGCATTCAGAAGTAGAATTGCTTTTTCCCATCCTAACTCTACATCAGGTATATGGGTTTGATCTTTTTCAGTGCTGCATTGTTTTTAAATTGCAAAGTGTCTGCAAATGGAAAAGAAAGAAGTCACGGGTATATTTAGGTAGATAGATGCCTCCCAGACGAGGGCAACGGGCTCCCCATCGCTGGAAGGGTGCTCCTATGGGCACAGGCTCGGCATCCATAAACATGAGGTCTCCATGTTTAAAGAGGCTAAAATTTGGGAAGCAGACTGGCGATTTCAGGTGTACAACCTCAAAGAAGTCTCATTCTCTGAGGACAGTGCTCTCAAAAAATCATTCTGATCCCAAGCTGGACACTGTCAGAGCAATGTCCAAGACGTTTGTATTTTGTAAACAGGAAGTCACATTGTCTGGAGAGGATATTTTCCCCCTTCAATAGCTGCATGCACCCTTTTTACATAACCCCTTTTTACAGTATTTCAGGACTGAAAAGTTCATTTCCCTCTCATAAGCACATAGGAGAATGCAGCTGCCACCCAGACATCCTTTAAATGGGACCACATGTAAGCCACTTAGTCTCCAAAAATGAAAGCAAAACACAGTGCTGTCATCACTGCACGGCACCGTCAATCAGAGCTGTTCATAATACGCTGCACCATGTATATCTCATACCGTGTTCATTATAAGCTTAGGCTAATGCATAATATTAAAGCAGAATATTACAAATGTTAGAAACTCTKGATTAGTAAATGAGGGATAAGTGGAAAGAAACAAGTTCAGATCCAGCCTCTTTTCTGGCCGTGAGGGTTGGTGAACACAAATTCCTCTAATGTTTAACTGAAGGGTTTTTCCCAGCTTCACCCTGACCCTGTCTGTCTTGTGTGCAACCTCCTGAAAAGGAACTTATGGGCATTTTTGTTCATGTTACTCCACTGAACAATCACAATCAAATTATTTTACTTGCAAGTTCATCAAAATGAGTTTTCCAGGGACACTCCCCCATGGTGTGGATGGGAGACACCAAGGTGGGTCATGCCCGGCTGCTTTCATCTCCCCCCTTGCCCTGTTGGTCCCATTGTATGATCCAGAAAGGCCATAATGGGATGTGCTGCAAGGACAGATGATGCCTGTCATGCCGAGGACCAAGAGGACAGGGAGTGTCCACAGACAGGCCTGGGGCTTCAGGCTGCTTCTGGGATTGCCAGAAGAAATCGTCAGAAAAACATGTGAGTGAAATAGTTGGTCTGGGCTAAATCCCCAGATCTCACAACTGCTGTACGTTGTAAAGGCAAAGTAGTCTATATAGCAGATTAAAAAAAGAGTGCGGCATCAAGACTCTTCCCTTGTTTAGAGGCAGGAAAGACTGAGAAGAAAAAAGGATGCGTCCTCCCACAGGTAGAAAGAACGTAAAGCAGTAAAGGGTAGTTGTATAAAGGGGCTGACAAAAGTAATAGCTGTTGATAATCGCATCTTTCCCTTGCTCACTTAAAACCTGTAAATCTCATAAGACTTCTTAAAGGCCAAATATTAAAAGCCATTATCTTTCCAGCATAGCATCATTGCTAGGATCCAGGGCTTGGCATTGGAAAAGAAAGATCTGGGGAGGACAGATGATGGGAGAGATGCAGAGCACAGGAGGAAGAGGAGGAGGAGATGGGTCCAGTTGAATGCTTGGTGCAGTGGAAAAAAGTATTCAAGGAAGGAGAAAAACCCTGGGAAAAACCCAGTTCAGTTCGTATCATGGTAGATCTATTGGAAGTATCATCTAAAAAACCACAAGGAAATCATGAAAATATATCTGGTCATTTGCGTAAAGCCCTTTCAGTACCTTAACATCATCTGTAGAGTGCTTAAAAGAGAGGAGAGTGTTCATTAAGAAATGAGGTTAGGGTAAAAAGGGCTAAGGCTCTCCGATGGGGACTGGTGGGTGGGTTGGTTTCATCATGGGAAGGCGCTTCCACTCCTTTCAACATGCCCTGGGTGTAAAAGTAGTTAGAGTCTTAAACAAACCAGCTGGCACAGGCTTAAAATTTTGTTGTTATTCATATGCATCCAAGTATAAAACAAGGACTGTATAAGCTAAGTAAATAAACAGACTCACTAGTCTCTGGTGAGGAGGTCTGTGTCGTTTTATTCACACTTTTTACCATATACTCTGGGGTTATTTGCCAGACTGGGAATAAATGGCATCTGGTTCTTTAAGCCAGGCTTGATCTCCTCTCCTTCATAAAGATATTTCTCTCCTGGCTTCTGGGGTGCAAAAAGTAGAAGAATTGAGAGGAAAATCTAGCCATAAAATGTCTTAAATGTATCAGAAACCTTTGGGCCTGATTCTGACTGTGTTTATTCCCTTTTTCTGCCACCACGACAGGGTAGAGAATCTGACACGCTTGGTTTCCTTTACATTCAACAAGCAAGTACTGAGATATTTGTTATAAATTTGCTAAATCTCAGTAGAACTAATTTAACCAAATCAGCTGCTTTTAAACATGCAATACATCTATTATTAAACACCAAGCACTTTTCAGTGGGAGGTTTTAACGAAAGTGATTCTAGAGAAGGAAAAATGCCATTTGCAGGAAGAAGAAAACCACCCATTTCAAAAGTCAATTTGTTCGGCAGTCGCACAGAATTCACATCAATTTACCACAATTTGACTTCGCTCAAGTTCCTCTGTGTCAATGCCGCTGAGAAAGGCAAGTCAGCCCTAACGAGCTGCCTTCGTGGAGGTTGTTGGATTCTATTCTTTCAACAAACCCATTTTATTATTTCATGGTGGGGTTTCAAATGACAGAACAACTTGGATCTTGCTGCAGCTGTGCAACCCCCCCGTTGCCTCCAGTGGAAGGTGAGAATTATGAAAATGAATGGTTTTGCTCATTAAACTCAATCCTACAGATATTTATAAATTTTGAAAAAAAAGCTAAGAGAAGACTGTAAATTGATATACCAGGGCATCAGGTCACAGCAAAGTGGTTTTGATTTGGGACTGAGATGTGGGTGCCTGAAGACCATGGTCAGGGCTTTGACCGTCTTCCCTTGCTGCCACAAGCATGCTTGCTGCCACCTGAAGCCAGTGAGATTCCTCAAAATACGTAACAGGGAGAAGTAAAGGGGAGATTGGTGAACACTACCACTCGGTAGTGCTGGATTGTCGTGGTAAATGTGCAGCAGCACTTGGGCAGGAGGGAGAAATTGTGGGCACACCAATCACCCACATCAAAGCAGAAGCGGCAAAGTTTGGGCTCGGGTTGGTTTTCTGTAGCGTATGGGAGGCRCATCACTGGAAAATGTGGCACACTTCTGGGTCCATGCAAAACCTTTCCCATGTTATTAATTTTGGAAACCCCTTATTACACTTTCATTAAATGATACCTCTCTTAAAATGCCCTTTATGCATTTTTCATGCTGAGGGCTATGCACAGCATACGCAGCAGCTCTTGGTGGCATTTCAGGTGCAACTTTTTTGGCCTCCTACAGCTTCTGGCAGGGGAAAGAGAAGAGCAAAACCAGAGGCGGAGAATCTTTAACTCCCTTGCATGTTGAAGGTCAGGTGAAGGCAGATATTTGTGGCCMAATCCAGCTGTTATTGAAATAAATGGAACGTTTGCCATTGATGTCTGTGGGAGTAGGCTTAGGCTTGGACTACGATGCAGGCATGGAATTAGAGCAGTGCCTAACTGCATTAATTAGGGGGTGGTTAGCGGAAAAGTGAATCCCGAGCATACAGGAGATTATTTAGTGGTGGAGCAGTGTGGGTTCGTGCCTTCTGCTACTGGACTGCTGTCATCCCATGTTCAGTCCTAGGCTGTGCTCCTGGCCTCTCAAAAATGCTTTTCTCCCATGTAAGAAGACAGCACGCAAACACATTCCTGATGAATGCATCGTGGCTGGCTTAATACAGCAGCATGAGTGGGGATTTTTCAAGCATGGTGACAGGGGAAAAAAGACTTGTGCACTCCACAGATGTATCTTTGAAGACAGAACATGGGTCATGTCTAGGAGTTTAGGGACTGTCATATGGGAACAGTTTACTGGGTTTTTACAGTTTCTTTGCTACAGCGTTTCATAGCAAGATAGATCCCCATCTGCTACCTATCACACATACCTAATTGCACCATAATATACCACAGGGAGGTATATTTTTCTTGATCTTGGCTCTTTGCCTTGCATTTTTCTCCTACCTGTTATAATTGCAGGTATGATCTCTATTCTTATGCATGCTTGCATGCATAGATCAGTTTTTCACATCACCGTAAAAGCATCTCACCTTGATGAATMCCAAAACACAGCTTCACTCTTAGCATTTGCATTTACCTTGGCTGTCTGCTCTGCCACGCAGAGAAGCCCAGGCAGAGCTGAGGCAGCTGAGGACCCAGAGCTTGTGCACTCAAGCAGGTCAGCAGGGATTTACCTCCCATGTACATGTTTCCAGGACTCAGTCTCCTTTCTCTTAGCTGTGACATGCCCCAGCAGCAGTTACGGGGTATAAGGCACAAGAAGCATCTAGCAGAAACCGCAGCCCAGAAGGCTGTGCCAGCTGTGATGGGAGTAGGATTCACTGAGCTGCCCATCAATTAGCTGCTGAGATGAATGTCCTTTCAGATATGCACATGGAATTAATTAATTCAATGAAGATTTTTTTGTTGTTGCTGTTTCCTGGAAGCAAACATTGCTTTTAACTCTGGGATATACTATTATTRCACAAAGGGAGAAAAAACAAAATCACAAGGCTGAATTTTTTCGGGTGGTAAAGACTGAARCTTTCAAAGCAGATTAGTATTATTGCTGGGTGGTGGGAAACATGAGACTCATCCCAGTCCAGCTAGGACTTCACTCAGCTTTGCAAACCAGGCAAACCTGGGTTATGGCTGTATATCAAAACCGTGGTAAGTGCTTGTTAAGCTTTGGCTGGTTCTCATACGTAGCCAGGAAAGCAGGGCAGTTTGGCTGGGATCCGCTCTGGTTGGGGTTAATAAGACACACGACAGATGCTGAGATGTATATGCTGCAACGCAGCGCTGCAGAGACAGCAGACACAGCTCTGCGAAGCTCAGCTGCAACCCACCAGCTCCGACGACGGCTTTTGTTTTTGAAGACTTTCTTTCTTTTGAATGCAATGTTGTGTAATATGGATGTTTACTCCTCTGTGTATTTACCCCCGCAGTGTAGCAGTGATTCATGAGTGTAGTATTATATTATTTACTTTTTTCCTTACTTTGCTCTTACCAGATGCTACTTTAGTGTTGCTTTTGCCTAGTGGGAGGATCACAAGGCTGAAATGCCCATCGCATACTGGCACTTCACGTGACCCCCTTCCATAAACAGATCCAACTTTATTTTAAAAGCAGGTTCAGAAATGATTGCCCTTGCTGCAAGGCTCTTCTCGACCTTTGTGCCCTCATGGTTGCAGGAGAGCTAAAGAAAATTGATTCAGAGCCCCACATAATTTGACATCTTCTTCGGCAGTGCACATGAGGTGTTTGATCAGGGTTTGGAAACTCTCAGGGTTTTGGCTGGTTTTCGCTGTATTAGCCAAGGACTATTGTCTTTTTGTGTACACATGGGGTCTGTTTCTCCCAGCGGTGGCKAAGTCCTCCTTCATCCTGATGCTCACCGAAGGAGAATGGGGCCCTGTTGCAACAGCCCTAAATCCTCAGGGTTAGTCCAGGCTTGAAATAAGACACATTTTCCTATCATCAGGACTAATCATTCAGAGAGCACAGCACAGCAATTATTTTTAAAGAGCTCATTCTCCAAACACTCACTCCCTCATTGTGTTTCTAATGTCATAGTTGGCTTTATTTTCTTTCACTTGCAAATTCTCCTGCTCTCCTTCTATGCTCCAAATTCATCGCAACCCCTGAAAGACAACTTTCAAGGACAGGGCTGTGTAGAGGTACCCATGCTGCGGTGTTCAGCAATACCCCAGGTCATGAAGTTTAGCAATTCATCTGAGCTAAAATACCATTTCTTGTACCTAAACTGCCCCTGTACTTGAGGCAGCTCCAAAAGCAGCAGAGAAAACCTTTAGGTCTGGCCAGTCCCATTCTGCTGAGTTGTTTAAATTAAAATTAAAACTGTCTATGCAGGTGTTGSAATTCATTTTAGGGTTTATCCTAGTTTCACGCTACACGAGTATTAAGTTTAGCTCAACACTGCACGTAAATAACAGCAAACAAACAGATTTGGGTAAARTAAAAACTAGGCTGGAGTTGTCTCCCAAATAACGTGTCCAAACGTTTTCAGAGTGTGTAGAAGTTGGGAAAGAAAGTGGAAATAATGAACTACTATAAATAAAACCACTTCTTCCAGTGTTTCCATCAGAGGAAGCCAAAGCCTGGAGGTGCTGGATAAGTTTTGAGAAAATCTACCCTTGTCATTGGTATGTCGACATTCAGCACTCGGGGTGGTTTGGAAAGCCAGGAGGTGTTTGTTTGGGTTTTCTCTTCATTGGTTTATTAAAAAACAATAACAACAAAACAAAACAAATTTCCCTTGTACCTAGAATAATCTCAAACAACAATGCTTAGGTGATGACAAGGCAAGAGGTGTTGTAAGCCCTTTTGTGGACAAGACTAGAGCCCCAAATGATCTGGACAAAGTGAGGCTACATCTGAAATAAAAAGGATGCAATTTAGTGTGGAAAAAGGCAAACGCTGGCACTTCCCTAGGACAGGTGGGGAGAGCAGGCAAGGAACTGGGAGCCTGCTGCAGAAAAGGGCTGAAGTGGGCCACAGACTGGGGGGACTGTCCCAGAAATGCCCCACTGACAGTCTGATATGCCAAACAACTTCTGTAAAAAGCAGAAAGTGCTCTGGAGTATGTCAGTCAGAGTGTCATATGCCATATACGTGTTTATCTGTCACCTTCTGCGCTGCTCAGGGCTGGCAAAGCCTCAGCTGCTGTGAATGGTCCAGCTTTTGCGATCCAGACTTCAAGGAAGATCTGGAGAGAGTTCAGCAAAGAATGATGAGAGGTCTAGAAAAATGTGATTTCTGCAGGAAGATGGCAAGAACCGAGCTTGTGCTGTCCTAAGCAGGGAGGACGGAGGGGGAAGACATGATATTATAACTCAAATATTTAAATAGAGAGGAAATGAATAAACTGGTTTTGTGTCCACTAAGGAACAAGGAAAGAAATCACAGGCTTAATCTGTAGCAAAAGAGTTTTAGGTTAAAGGTARGGATGCTCTGGCGTGGATTTTTCAACAGGCTGTGGATTTGCCACTGCTKCTTGGTGCGAAGGCAGCCGCACGGGGCACCTCCGCCTCGTGGGGATGGTTCGGAGAGCTTTTGGCACCCGGTCACACCGTGTGACCTTGCGAGCTCCCTTCCAGTTTCATTTTCTGTGATTTCGAAATAACGGCAAATTTACATGCTGACAACATAAGAGCTGGGATTATTTGTTTTAGGATTAATATAATTAGGCTAAGTATGAATCAGATGTTTTAGCTATTTGCAATTAAAGCACACAGGGGAGATGCGATGCTGTCTCTGTGTCAAGTGAAAAACCTATGCGAGCGCAGAAGGCAAGYGCTGACAGACACCTTCCTTTCACCCTGGCGCAGGCACGGCAGGTAGGACTACACGAAGGATTAGGTGTTGTGCCTTTTATGCCTGTTGGATAGTGCCAGGCTGAGTTTTACTTGTATAACCRTAGCATTTTCGCAGTCATACATTCAGTGTCTTAATTAATGTCAATAGATGTTAACACTTGCTGGATTTACTGGGAAGATTTGAATGCCAGCTTAATTCAATGCTGACGTATCAACACATGAACTTTGAGATCTGATCCCTCCTAGAGCTGTCTATTTTAAGATCACAAGGGACTGCTCTTCGCTGTCTACATCTCCTGCAGTGTTGCATCGAGCCCATGTGCAGGATTGTAATGATGCTCTGGGACTGACACCCAATCTTGGTTGGAAATCTTCAAGTGATGAAGAGTCAACCGCATCCCTTGGGAGAGCCCCAGTGGGTAATGACACTCATGGCTCAAAACACATCTAGCTTCTGGCTGCAAGTGTTTTAACTTTGGCTGCTGGATATACCTGGGTTTCCCTTTATCTGATAGATGACTGTATCAGCTAGCAGGTCAGGAAGAAACTGCTTACTCCCCATGGGTGCACACAGCATGCAGCTATCAAGCCAGGAAATTTCAGATGGGCAGATATCTGTCACAGAGATTATTCCAGCCTTGGCCGTGACTGCTTTTGGCCCTTGCTTCCAGCCTGTTTATTACAGACAAACCATGGAGGCTTTTCTGGTTTTCCCCAATTTTCCTTCTGGTAGCAAGCTGTTTGCTCATACACCCTGGCACTGGCAGAGAGCTTAGCACAGGGAAACTCCATCCTTGCCATGTGGTGGTCCTGGCATGAGCAAGGAAATAGCCTTTAGTTCTGACTGCTGCTGAGGATTATATTTTATTTTTGTGACTGTTTGAATGCAATGTGAACTTGCAGTGCACTGTCGAGTGTCGGGAGAGCTGCCGGTGCTCTTTAAATGTGCGGTGTGGTGGCTCTGGTGGGACCTGAATGAGAAATTGGTGAAGCCCCAGAAATGCGCCTGTTGTTGCTTTGCCCCTTGTTTTGACACCAGCATCGCCTGTCATGTCTGTGGATGTTGGATACGTAAGATCATGCAACAATATAGTTGCAGGAGAGGGGAAGACCAACACCATGCCATGGGTGTATTTTAAAGGCAGCTTGCTCTATCCATCCCCCCAACCCAGGCACACACAGGTGCTGGAACAGCGGCAGATGACGCTACGCTGGGCGATCGGTCTTTCTTCCCCTGAATCTCAGCACTAAAAGTTCAGAGGGCTCAATTTTATCCCTTCCCTCCCACTTCTGGCACAATTCCCTCTCAGGAGGKGATGCCATGCTGCAGACCCCTCCGTAACAAGTGCCAGAGCAGGTTTTCGGAGGACTATATTTGAATGTGCCAGCCCCCAGCTCAACAACATCACTGGTTTACTGGGAAACTATCCCAGCATAGCTCAAACTTTCATCGGTGTCTGCTTTAAACAGAGATGCGGACACATGCATTTCTCTGACAGATGCTTCATTTCTTTAAAGAAGAAGAGCCTACAGAAGTTTTGAAATCAGGCTGGATTCTGGAAGTCCCTAAAGTGGGGAAAAAAAAAAAAAAAAAAGAAATGGCCAGGCTTTGCTCCCGACATCAAACTCCTCTGAAAATCCTGGCTGGAGACAAGGACATGCGATCCCAACGTCCAGGTTGCTGTTTGCACAGCAATTTAGCAGCACCCTCGCTTGACCCCTGGTTGCAGTGGTATCATCTGTGGTCTATTATCAGGGATTTCATACCAGCTGGGCAACAGAAGCTCGTCTGAAATCCACCCCAGCTTGGGAGTTGATGAGCTATTTAGCTACTGCTTGTATTTGTCTTATAAAAGTAATAATACTGTGTTCTGTTGCCATTAAGGTCTGACATTAAATGCATTAATTTCCTAATAGATCTAAAGCAAGAGCTAGGAAGGCCTTTTATTTTTAATGAACTGAAGACTGTTGTGATCTCATTCATCCACCCATGAAATCCACTGACTGACAAGGTCCCATTTCTGGGCAGCGGGGTTAAATGTGCTTCAGACAAAAGCCAGATTTTCCTTTCTTCTGCATGCCATGGACAGGATCAAAGGAGTGGGGAAATGGACATTAAAGCCCTTGTAATCAGGGACACAGACTCCAACCCAGCATGGGCCAGCCCCCTTGCAGGCTTATGGAAATGCCGCTGTGCATTATTGCATGGGAAGCTTTGGGGAGCAAACTGGCCAAGTAAATAAGGCTGGGGGGCAAGTGCTGCATGGACCAAGCTCATCTGTCATCACCAGGAGCTTCTCCTTGGAGACCACGCAGAGGCGAATACCCCTCGCATCTTTGGTGCTTCCCCTCTCAGTTTAAGACTGACTTAATGAGCCTGTAATATCTCTGGGACTCACCAGATGGTGCTAGTATAGATAACCCTAGAAACAGAGTATGGCTGAACGGATGGGCAAGCAGATCTTGGGGAAAAAAGGAAAGCAAGAATACCAGTTTGATTACATTTCTTTTTAGAAACAGTGGTAATGCACCAGGAAAGCTTTTCTCATTAATCACATTTCTCTGCAACTGGAACAGCGCTGTAGCTGCGGTGGCGCAGCTGGGAATCCACATGATGTGTGTGATAGAGACCCAGATGGGTGGCAAAGCCATTCCCCTTGGCTTGCTATGCAAACCACAGGACCTGGTTTGGAGGTGAGGATGAAGGTGACCTTCAGAGAAGCCGGTGAGTCATTTCCCCTCTTGCATTTTCCTTTGGTCTTGTGTTTTAAAATATCTTATTCAAGCAACCCTCTCAAATGGTCTTGAAAGGAATGGGGAAGAAAGACTGTTGATGTCTCCCAAAAGGCAGCAAACTGGGAATAGTTTGTTTTCCAAGCACATATGAGTTCATTTTCTTTTCAAAATTTGCATTTATTTTTAACCGGATTAACATCCAGCTAACGTGGATGTCAACCAGTTGGAATGCAATTTTGGGAATCATGGAGGAATTTAGCACTGCTGATATAAACCAAATGTGATGGAGTTGGAAAGCATATGATATTTGTCTACATGGGCCCGGTGTCATCAGTATTCTCTGTCTTTCTCCTAGGTTAACTCTTAGGCAATCCAAATGGAAAGAAATACTTCTACTATAGCTCCCATATGACTAATATGATACAGTGTATTACTTGGCTTGGGGTTTAAAAGAAATAATAGGGAGTTTATTACTCAAACCTTCCTTCTAATAGGAATGGCCAATTACACTATATATAAAAAGCCGTTTTTTACTTGGTATGTTATTTTGTTTCATTTGTTAATGTTTGAATTACAAAGGTTATTGTAGTGCATAATGTTTTGTAAGCACATACGTGCTAGCATAGCTAGCTATCCTTATTCTGCATCTATTTGAAGCATGTTCAATGTAGGTATTATGGCATGTGCTCAGACTTTACGGTGATAAGTCAGGAAAGGACTTAAACATCCTTAAGTTTGTACCAAGAAAGGAAAGCATTTAAATACCTGCTTCATACCTTGCTTTCAGGGTGTTTTCCTGAACTCAGGCCACAAAGAGGAACCATCATCCCTTTAAATGGACGAGGTCCAATGGCCTTCTCAGTGCTGAAATCCTGCCTCCAGGAAACACAGACAGGGAAGCATCAAAGCAGAGAGGATGAGTTGTTACTTAATCAAAATATTGTGAAACTGTGGTTCTGCCAATGGTTTGCTGTTCGGGTTTTGTAGATACGTAGGATGATTGGGAAGCTTCAAAGAAAGATGTCAACCAAATGTTTTTCAGAATCACATGCAAGGCAGAAGGAAATGTGCTTCCTAAAGGTCCTACTGGCAGATGAATATCTTTCTGCAATCATTAAAGTTGTAAAGTCATCCCCCCCCGCCCCACACACACATGAAAGATGATGGGATTTGCATGCCAGCCAAAATCAGATTTGGGAATCAGACATTTCCCTTCGAAGGAGCAGCATGCTGATCTTGCAGCGGATATGCTGGGGAAAAGCGCAGCATGGACCCGCTCATGTTGGGCAGCTCCTTGTCCTCTGCCATTGTGCTGCTGTGCCCCAACACCAGCTGGCATCTCTGTGCAGGGACCCCACCACAGAGAGAGGGCTGCCCTGGGAGCAGGGCCATTGCTTATGGCCACTGCCGCTGCTTTGCTGCCTCTTCCCACACAAGTAGTAGAAAATAAATAGAAGAGAGGTTTGGTTGCAACTGTCTCCAAAGATCTGCATATACTACGTGGAAATACACTTCCTTACCTGTCCCTCCTGCACAGAGGGCTCATTACAGTACAGAATTGCTGGTATCAGTCACGTTGCAATAGCCTTTCTTCTAGATGCTCCAGAGTACTTTAGCAGAGGAGGCTCCCTGCCTGCTAAAGGTGGGAGGATTACCCTGGGCTAGCATTGCTCCCCACTGCTCCGGGAGCACAACCTCGCCCACAGGACATGATCCTGAATCCCACTGCAGCAAAGGACAGCTGCCTACTTTACCGCTCCATCATCCGTCTATATCCTACATGGGGGAAAATTCATTTGGGAATGGTGAGGCTGACAGAGGCTTTTCACATCTCTATTCCCACAGAGTTGTGTTCACCCAACTGTATTTTCTCATCCACAAAAATGCCTAACTTTACATGTGGGGAACCCCTTTCACCAGAGGACAGCAACATGAGTGATGAGTTTGGGCACCTCCAGCAATAAGTTAAAGGGTTGATGAAATAATAATGGTGGTCTTTGGACTCATACCTCTCACAAGTAGCGTTTGTCATAACTATAGCAGGTTGCTTTGTCTGACAAAGTAAGAGCTTTGATGAATGTGGATTTGAGTATGACTCCCAGTTTCTCAATTCAGACCAAATTTAAGTTCTGCTTGATGGTCCTCAGGAATGCAGAAGGGTGATCCACAGATGGGGCATTGGGTAAATGGCTTAAATTCATCATCCTCCTTCTGATAACTCCTTCCCTCCTTGAATTTGCAGGAAGCTTGAGTCGTTATGGTATTACAACATCTTTAGCGTAAGGTTAAATTCAAGGTTACTATTATTTCATTATTTATGTCTAACGGTCTCCTTGGAATTGCAGACCCTTGGAGAGACATTGCTTCTGCAACACAGATCGTCTGAGCTGTGGTGGTACCACTCTCCAAGCATAAGATCTCACATGGACTGTTTACTCTTGTCTTGCAACTAACTGAGCTGTTCCCTATTAAGTCCCATGAATGGCTAGAGGACATTAAAAAGTCTCTTATCACTGACTAATTCCATAATTTTTGGAAACAGAAACCCCATGTGTTTTTTCAATAAGCACTTCTCCTTCTGACAGTGCTACATCTTTCACAAACACAGCAAGAATAACCTCTGGACTTTGCCTGCAGCAGTGAAGTATGAAATTTTGAATTCCATGGGTCACTGTTTTTGCTGCAGCCAGATGTGGATAAAAGGCAAAGGGTGTTTTAYTGTTGTTTTTTCAAGAAACAGAGAAAGGTTTGTACTAAGGTACACCCTCTATCCTAAAAACAAGTGGCTAACATGTGGCTTGAATATCACCAATTGCCATTTCAAAAGATGAAACTTTAAAAAAAAAAATATTTTGAATTTAAATATTCTGTCTGCAGCTAATAAAGTACGTTATGACTTTAAATTGGATTTGGGAAAACATACAGGAGAGCTACAACCTTGATGCTGAGCTGTGCATTAACAATGTGGCTGTTGGTGGTTTCGTTGGCATCGCAAGTACCAATGAGTTGTGGTGGATGTAAAAGAGAAATACTCAATGGCTGAGAAAAACAGAGTATTGAGACCTTCTTTTTGTCCTGAACAGATCGGGTTATTCATTGGAAATAAATTAACAGATGAATTCAATCCCTGTTTACAATGATGGATGAGTCTATGAAAGCACTCATTATTGGTATGCATTTTATGCAAACTCTTTTGGCGACTGAGGCGTGTTAAAAAACTGCTTAGCTTAATTTCTCTGAAGTCCCAGTGTGCCACTGATGATTTAAACCCTCTGTTTCTTGCTTGGGGAACTGGATATTGAGTAACCAGGAATGAATATCTCACTTCTGGAATTTTATGAGGAAAGTCATCTTCATGGTAAACTTTGGTGGACCTCATCACTTGGAAACACCGCCAGAGAATAGCTGAAGCTATGAAACCCATAAATAACAAATTGAGAACTTCACTGTTTATTTGTGGGGAAAAATTTTTTTTTTTTTTTTTTTTTTTTTCATTACTTAATCCAGCCCTCCCTGTTGCACACACTGGACAATATTTGGGTTCCCAGCCACTGTCTGTGCAGCCCAGCGCTGTGACACGATTTTGGTTTCCAGCAGTTTCCCCACTGTCTCCTTAAATGTTCTGTTACAAAAGCAAAGATGAAAATGGTGATCGCAATGAAACACACAACAGAAATTATTTGATCATCCTGTAGCCTTGATTGCTGCTGCTTTTAGCCTGGTGCTTGACAGCACGCTTGCCAGATGCACTAGTAGCCAGCTTGTGACAACCCACAGAGTTTACTGCTTCAGCAGGGATCACTACACTTTAAGGACAATGGACTCTAAATGTCAATAGCTGTCAGTCACGTATAGTCAGGTTTTTCGCTGTGGCAAGGGAAAATTCTGTAGAAAGTTTGATTTTTCTTTGTCTTGCTGTTGCTGCATAAGTTCCCCTTGTCAATAAGATCAGAGGGATGGAACACCTCTCCTGTGAAGGAAGGCTGAGAGAGTTGGGGTTGTTCAGCCTGGAGAAGAGAAGGCTCCAGGGAGACCTTATTGTGGCCTTTCAATGCTTAAAGGGGGCTTATAAGAAAGATGGGGATAAACTTTTTAGCAGGGTGTGTTGCAATAGGACAAGGGGGAATGGTTTTAAACTAAAAAAGGGTAGATTCAGACTAGATGTAAGGAAGACATTTTTTACAATGAGGGTGGTGAAACACTGGCACAGGTTGCCCAGAGAGGTGGTAGATCCCCATCCCGGGAAACATTCAAGGTCAGGTTGGACGGGGCTCTGAGCAACCTGGTCTACTTGAAGATGTCCCTGCCCATGGCAGGGGGGTTGGATTAGATGACCTTTAAAGGTCCCTTCCAACCCAAACTATTCTATGATTCTATGATCACCACCACTGTGAAAACACGCATCAGAAAAACGCATGCTGGTTCTCAGATACTGACAGCCAGACTTCTGGAGGTGCAGGGCAGCCCCCCAAGACTTTATTTAAAATTCCTTAAGGTGTCTTTGTGACCACTTACAGATCAGTACTGCACTGATTTTATAATGCAGCCAACTGCTGCATGGGAAAAGATGTCTCTGAAAGGGGAAAGAAAAATGTTCAACTGTCCATTTGTATGTGTTGAGAGCACCCATCTCTTCTCCAAATTATGGGATTCCTTCACCTGTGCCTTCACAAGACTTTCCACCTCTATGTATTGCACACAGAGCTTCGGTGCTTCAGGAGCCAGTCTGACTCACTGATTTAGCAGGAAATATCTGGCTGGGAAAGGATGGATCATTTTTTGCCCCCACCTTGGATGAAAATAGCTGATGAAGGGGCAGATGAGCATGAAAGCAGAGTATGGCCAAGCGTGGGCTATTGCAGATGGGAGCACAGGAGAGGGGAGGAGGAAAAAGGATTTGGAGAGAGGAGCAATGGGGAAAGGAGACCTTCTCCTTTCAATGGCAGTGGGAGAGGGGACCACCACAGCCATCTGTGGGGACACAGCTGGGCTAGCATGTGTCTCTGCTCCCCACATGCAAGAGACAGGTAAAGGAGTGTCATCTTTCCCCTTCCTCCTCCTGAACCATGGGGCCAGAATCTCCCTTTCAGACTTACGACCATGTGTGCTGCACAGGCTGGTCCTGCTCCAAGCAAAGCCTTCAGAGCAGGAACTGTGCCACGAAGGATCATGGAAACTCAGACCCACCCCCGGTAGTTTAATGATCTCAATAATTGAAGCACTTTGAGGAGCAGATATTTTCATCCCTTTCTAATTTGCAGTTGAGACCTAGGGCAATTTTTGTTCCTAAAACTTTGGAGTTACTTCACATTTTAAGCCACAGAACAACTGCTCATATTCTCTCTCCAGCCATTTGAAGTATCCCTGTGAAACAGCTGGCCTCTGATGTGCAAGATACCTGCTTCCCACTATTTGGCTTCCAACAGCAAGAAGATGACTTACGGCCATGAACTATCCCTTAATTTAACACATCAAAACCGAGCGAAAATAAACAAAGCAGAGTGAAGAACACATGTAGATCATGAACTCACATTCTGCACCTTGCACTTTTGCCCAGAGCACATGTTTTTGCAGCTTATCTCCCTAGGTATCTGTGATGGTGCCTTCTTGTGTGTTTGTTTTCTTTGTGTGGGGATACTTGGCAAGAAACTGCTTCTCCGGGAGAAAAAGCAGTTTTTGCTTCTCTCTGGCCATGGACCAAACAAAGACCATAACTGGACACTTAACCACAAGCTTGCTGCAAAACCTGTCCCGATAAGTGAAATGGCTTGCACTGATTTTAGTGGATCTTGAGGAATGTTATGTCCAGACTGTTTTGTCCTTTTGAGCTACATTTCCCACCTTCATTTAAATCAGAGTTTGCTTTCATTTGTCTCTCTGTCATAGAAAGCCCTTCTGCAGCCCCAAAATGCAATTTAATGTCACAGCAGCAACATAGCTTGAGTCTTGCCTCTGTGTCTGAGATGGGGAAAAGACCCATCCATGGGTGAAGCCCTTGGCAGTTGGGATTTATCCAGCAGTGCAACTGGCAGTGATCTTCATCTATCTCTGCTGAGTGAGAGTAAAAGGTTAACAAGATGCTTCCTACCAAAAATGATCTATTAATTCTTATTTTTATTTCCATGGAGTGCTTTTTTTCTCCTGCTTTTAAGTGAAGGGCTACTGAGGTGTGTCATTCATGGGCACCTTACAAGGTATGGCAATAGCAGTACTTCCCTTTTGGAAAAAAGATTGTTATTTGTAAAGGCATAGCTCAGAAATGCTTTAGACCAGAGATTCCTGCTATGGACTCCAAGTCCTGCTGCACCCAGTGGCTCCCTGATTTTGTAGTTGGAAAACAGACTTGGTGAAGCTCAGCTTCAAGTTAACTGAAAGAGCCTATAACATCTCCTGAAAACACTTTTAACTCATTTCTAAATTTATACTCTTCTTTGTGCTGGAATAAATGGCATTTTTAAAAGATAGTAAGGAAATCAGTCCCAATTTCTGCTGGCCATAGAATAGACATAGTCCTTCCCATCGATGCTGGGCTTGCATTACAGCTGGCGGATGGCTGAGCGGCCAAGTCCCTCACCAAGCACAAGCATCCGAGTCTTCAGCTGGTTTTGCAGAGCCCCGAAACCTGCTCAGAAACTCATTCATTGTCAGCAGAGAACTGCCTACATGGATCTTGTGGATATAAAACCACGTGTGTACAGCCAAGAAGAAGGTGTTACAGCCAGTACATTCCCACTGCTGATAATGAATGAAAATACAGCCTTTTCTGTGTTGCTCGTGATGAATACAGAATGAAAGGGTCAAATCCAAAAGCTAATGGCTGGTCAGAGATTCAGTCTGGTGAGGGTTAAGATCAAGTCTCACGGAGTCAGGAAAGAGAAAGGCCCCAAGTGTCCTCAAAATTTCCATATGACATTTAGGTATCAATAACAGCATTGTTCGGGAGCAAGAGCTCATTTTCTAAGAAAGGCTGCTTGCTCCTTGTGGACTGCACTCCCTGCAGCTGAGGATGCCAGGCTGCTCCTTGGCAAGAAGCTTGTTAGTTCATTTAAAAAATGCCCAAGTTAAATGAGGTATAAATCAACACAGCTCCACTCACATTAAGACACCCCAATTTAATCCTGCCGAGGACACTGACCTGAAAATATTTAATGATGTCAACATTTCTAGGGAAAATTTTTCTTAAGTGGAATTTCCAAAGGCTTTTGGTGTTTTTGTAGTTTATTTTTCTTTCAAAAAAGCCATTCTCCATCTTTTTTTTTTTAAAGGATTATCTGTTAATCTTACCCTGTTACAAAATGTATTCATAATCCTCATGGCAGTTACTTAGCAAGTCTTAAACCTGTCATTAAAATACCTCCTCTTGTTACTACAATCAGCAGTCTTAATCCACTGCAAGTCTCTTTTTTTTTTTAATTTTCTCACTTTGTTCCCAAATGGCTTAAACCAAGGTATGACAGGTAGCAAACAATCCCCCATCTAATTACTTGGAAGAAACAAATAAAGGGAAGGAACATGTTTGTGTGGCAAATTCCTGAGAGTTTGGAAACTAGAGGCCGTAGGAATGTGCCCTGGGAAATTTTAAACCCACTCCAAAGCTGTGGGTTTGAACAGCGGCGGATTTAGTCCCTGGAAGGCATCGATGGGGAGAGGTACTGCCAAAAGAGGGGGCGGCTGCGAGCAGCTCCAGAAGCGCAGCCCCGGCTGCAGGGCGAGGAGGAGGGAGCATGGTCCTGCGCAGGAGGATGCTCATGGACCGGATCCAGCAAAATATGCATTGAGCTTTACCTGGAAGTGCTCAGCAGCCCGGTGTGGCTCTGCAGTGCCCGAATCCCTCCCGGCACCGAATCCCCTGGGAAAGCCCAGACTTGGGAGCTACGGGTGCGGTTGGACACCGGTGAGTAGGAGAGCGAGCGGTGGGAAGCAGAAAGGACCACATTGCCGGAGAAGTGGGTGTGAATATCAGGGAAAAAAAGGCCGGCAGCAGGATGTCTGATTCATGGGAAAAAAGACCCTGAATTAGMGATGAGCAGAGGAAACGCGGTAGTTCTACACTACACATTACTGGAAGGGGAAGGAATAAGGTGTCATTCGGTCAGTGCTTTAGCAGGACGTGGCACTAAGCACAGGGTAAATGCATCAGACAGCTCCCACCTGTTGGAAGCTCAGAGCTTGTTCCRAACCTGACCCCATCGCAAAAGTGCATCTCTGGAAGGGGGGTATCCATAACCGCTCCCAGCATGTGCTTTCTGTGAAGGTTTTTAGGGGAAAACAGGAGCTCACTTTCATACTCCCCAGAGACCCCACACTGTCCTGGGAGCTGATGGGTAAACACGGCGCTGGTTTGAAATCAGATATCGCCTGTACAAAACTCTTCAGAAGATAATTAGGCYGAACTGGGATTTTTTAAAGGCATTAAGTCCGTGAACTTTTCAATCTAAAACAATGCCACAATGACCATGTTGGGAATAAGGCATTATGGCCCTTCTTGGAGATCATGTGTTGAAGTTGTCTTGTTAGTAGGGAGACGTTAATGCAATAAAGGAAAGCATTGTGGTCTGGAACAGCTGGGCTTTTCTAACTGCTTGCCTAAATGTGGGTGATTAATGACCAAAATGCATCCTTGCTGAATGGCATTGAGAGTCTGGAGGTATTTCATGGTATTTTCCTTTTCCCATTTTTGTAAGAGATTTGTTGCAAACAAAGATCCATTGATGTAGGTCCATTACAGATATGCAAAGTGAATACCGTATTATTGCCTATCTGATGGGTGACAATAATGTTACTTTGTTGTCGCATGTTTTATGCTGCAGGATCCGAAGATGCTCGAAAAACTGCTTGGTGCTTTTGGAGACTGGAGCCACTCAAACATTTTAATGAGATTTGTTGTCATTGTTGTTGGAAAATGCTGCTTCATCCAAACCAAAACGTCTTGCAGTGAAATAGTCCCATTAATAACATTTCCATGGGAAAGTTTTCAGAGTTTCTGGGGTCAATTTATAAGCAGAGGAGGATCTAAACGAGAACCCTGATCTTCTCAATCTGAAAACAGATGTTTCAATGGCAACAACAACAAAAAAMCAAATCCATTTCGGGGAAGCGTTTGAAAAGTTTGGTTCTTGTTCCACACCGGAATGAAAACACATTTCCAGACCTCAGAAACCTTTGTGGAAGCGCACTGCTGATCTCTGGCTGCCTCAGCCAGAAACTTCACGGCCTGTCGGAGGAGGGGCTGGCACGTAGGTCCTTTGCTGGTCGAGCCACACTGTGGCCACCCACCCCACACTTGGACTTTGGTGGGGATATCACCCATCTTCTGCTGCTCTCTGCTTTCCTCCCCCGCCTGCCCAGAAGCCTCTGGCAATACAGAAGAACTGCCTGATGCTTTGCCTTGCTTTTCTTCACCTGTTGAAATGTGCAAAGTGGTTCACAAAAAATAAGAAAAGCTCCTTTAGACCTAGGAGCAGCCATCTAGGGGAGATGTAACATTGTGGTAGCATGGGAAATGAAATACTATCACCAAATAAAACCACAGACTAGGTTTATAATATAGTTATCAGGAGCGCATGGGAAAGCCGAAGTCAAAGGCTAGAAGACTCTGCAAGAGATGTCCTAATTTCCCAGCAGCCCCTCTCAATGTTACGGTTCAACACTGTCCCACGGCCGCCAGCATGCAGATTTGTGTCTCATCCATCATTGCTGCATCAGCAATGACTTGGGGACTCTCGGCTGACAGGAGGTACCCGGACAGGATGGGTGGATGGATCCATAACGGGGGCTCCAGCTCTCTACGGAGTGGGACAGTCGGTTTTTAGTTTCTTGCTGACACTGTGTGCATGATTGCAGGTTTGCAGTCCATTTGGTGGGAAAGAAAGAACAACATTTTGGCACCAGCCCTGCTCGCTGACCCTTCTCTGCCCACTAGCAACACATGTGCGTGGCAATTTCCTTCACCTAAAGGTATTGCTGCGACCGGGGAAGGTATACCTTAGATTTATCCAAGAACCTCACTTACAGGCAATTTTTTTTTCTCCTCAGCCAACGTGTTGGCTTTTATCATTCAACAGGCCATGGAATTGTTTTCCCTAACATCCCCTTAAGAAGGATGTATTTTTCAAAATACTGCCATTCCCTTCTCTAAAACAGGTTTTGATGTGGCTACTTCAAATCAAAACCATGAGCTTTCCTCTCCTCACGCCCACCGACTTAAAACCTGCCCCCAATGCCAGTGGTTCAGAACTATCCAAATAAAGCAGTTGCTTTAAGGACTGTTTGCTTTTCCTCTCAGGCTCCTTCTCCTGACGCTATATTGTTTGTGGAAAAAGAGTTCTCTGGGTGGGTCATTTAGCTGTCGTGGTTAAGAAGCTGTATTTGAAGTCTGGTTCTGTGTAGAAGAAAAACATGTCAAAACAGCCTTGAAAATACAGTTCACTTTTTTTTCCTCCATGTCAGGATGTTACCTTTTTCCCTCCGTGAAACAGCTCTTTCCCATGAAAAACAGCTTCATGAGGACATTTGCTGGGTGGCTCCAAAATGCAGCGAACATAACCCTCTTTTCATACCAGGAAAACAAATTACTTCTTGAATAAAGCCGTGCCTATACAGCTCTGCATTTTAACTTTGCTTGAACACTTACTCCTGAATATCTTTATATCAGGGAAACACGCTTAATTATTCCTGAGTAATTTTGCCTGCTGGACTGCAATCCCTCAAATTAATGCTATGTGGGATTTTGTTGACGATGATGTTTTTTTCATTTGAAATTATGCCAAGGAGCAGGTTTCCCTCTTCCATCTTCCCCCTCTACCTCTTGACTTTAAAGCAGATTCTCTGTGTTCCTTAAATAAACACTCCTCCGAGATACCTTTTAGAGAGTGGCATGTACACCGTGAGCCAAAAACGGCATTAATGCATTTTTCTTCTGCGGCTTTGGAATGACGCGCGTCTAATGCGAATGCGTGTTGCCTCGGAGAACGCTCTGTTTTCTATTCTTGCATTTGATTTTCTGCAGCTGGGAAGCCACGTTTCACAGGTGGTTGGTAAGCTTATTAGATTATTCATAACTGGTTTTATTTCTTTTCTTTCCTTTTTTTTTTTTTTAAAGCAATTAAAAACATGTGTCAAAGGAGGCCTGCGATGATTAGAAGCACTGCTGACAGCTATTTCCCAGTTACCTTTTGCTGTTTTCACTCGGGTTATACAGAGCCCGGCATTGGTACTCGTACGAGCGTGCCGCTTACACATAGACACGGCTCCAGGCCCCCACCGGCCAAAGGAGCAAGAAGTGCGTGCTATTCCTGATGGAAATAATTTATAAAAAAAAAAAAGATTTGCTGATAGTTTATCGGGGATTGCTGTGTGAGAAACTTCTGYTGCTTTCCTGGGAGTGAGCAGCAATCACAGTAATAATTATGATAATGATGATGAATGTTTTGAGGCATTTTTCTGCTGATGATCCCAAAGCAGTGACAAACTGCGGGCAAGCAGCAATTCATCTGAAGATGAATCCCCGATCTATGGCAGTCTCAAAAGAGGCAAATACACCAGGAAGGGGAAAAGTACTGAGGGAGTCACTGATGGGGAGAAGTTGAGCCAGCAGAAGAGGCCAGCTCCAGACCCCATTAACACAAATCCCTGGCTGAAATTCAGTCTGGACTACCAGGCTTTGCAAGCCTCCATCGGGATGGTCCCAGCCATGTGTGAGCCAGATACCAGCTCTGCATCTCCTCCAGAGGAGGACTCTGGCAGCTCTCATGTGGCCTGTTCAGCTTCTGGTTCCCAGAGGAGCCAAGGCTGACTTTTCAGAGGTGTTGAGCTTTGACTGGCTCGGATTCAGGCTGTGCATTACCCCTTGTGAATAGTCAGACCCCAAAAAGCTGAGCTGATTTTCAGAGAGGAACTTCTAGCAAAGGAAATTAATTCAGTGTTGTACATTACATACGGGCTTTTTGAAGAAGTGCTTTGGTTTAAAAAAAGTAGAATTCATATTTGGAAACTGCTGGATTTTCAAAGGATTTATGCATGCAATGGAAGGAGAGTAAAAAGGTAAAAAGATCAATATCAGAAATAGTAGTGTTGACAGTTGGCACCCACAGCGAGAAGGTCTTGTGGATATACTGCTTTGCTGCTAGCAACAACATCAGTACTCTGCAGTCTCCAAAACTCTTGAACTCCTGTCTTCAGGGCAGACTCCAGGAGCAAATTCATAAACCCTTGTATGGGGGATGCCCGGTCCAGCCCAGTCCAGCCCTATGGACAGAGCAGAAAAGCATAGCAAATGGAGCTGGGAGAGGTGCCCAGCATACACGTGGGCTGCGGTGATGGGACCACTTTTACCTTCATCAGGCACAGAAGCAGCTACTCGCATGCATAAATGTGTGGGCCCAAGTAGAGCCATTCACCAGCTCTTCACCCTGCTCCAGAGCATCACCCATCCCCAGAACAGTGCACACCAACACACTTTGGGCAGAAAGTCTTTTTCTTCCTCTTCCTCGTTGTGTTTAAGTGACAATTACATCTCCCTTTTAGCTCCCACAGTGCAGCCGCCTGTTTCTACAGTCRGCCAGTAACCCCCTCCTTTTCTCCAACTCTTCTGCTGCTAAATAATTCAGATGCTGCAAAGCTTTGTTTTAAAATGCTCCTGGCTTTTTAGTACCCTTCGCACATCGCAATTTTCTGCATTGTCTCCTTCTCTGCCTTTGGGTCATTTCTTATACACAGGAAACAAGAACAGGATGGCGAAGTTTGCATGAAATATCTATTCTAGCCTGGGAGAAAATGCAGACTGCTGACTCAGGCTACGCTCACAAACAGTCCAAACACTGCAAAATATATAGCCCCACCGCTCCTCCAGCTGTGCATTTTCCCACTCTAACCATCCGCCACGACTTGTTTGCACAATCAGCCTCTTTGGAAATCACCCACCTTGAGGAGCYGCTCTTTGAAAATATCAGGGGGAAAAGGCTTTAAAAACATTTTGGAAGGCAGCGGGTGTCTGAGGTTGAGTACGCACTTACACCTAACCTCACCCTAATGCAAGTTGGAGTTGCGAAATGTGCTGTCTGCATGGAAAATGTCCCCGATAGCAGCCTTTTGTCATGTTTGGTGGGTACATGTGCACTGGTGGAGGCTGCCATGAGCTGTGCTCCTCAGTGACCTTTCCTTCACAGGCGGAAATGAACTTCTTCTCTTCATCCTGACATCTGCGAGCAATCTGAGGCTGCTCCATACCACACAGCTTGGTTTCCTAACGTTTTGGTGAGGAAAGATCACGTGGGATGAGCCGAACGATATTTTCCAGTTTGCCCACGGGTCTCACCTCTGGTTCTAATCACTTCATGGAAACCAACAGCATGTCTACAGTGTATGATCAGAGGAGAAGCCAGACTCACTCAGCTATCTTTTTTTTCCCCAAAGGCTCTTCAAACTTGTCTGAATTCCTACTTTTCAAGTGAGAAGTTAGTGGGAGGGCTTCATTAAGTAGTCATGGAAACACCTAAGGAAAAGAAGCAACCTAACAGCCGACTTACATGGAAGTGAAAGAACAAGTCTGGCCTCAATCAGGGGAATCTGGAGTCATTCCGGAATTTGATTGTGCAAATACCAGTCATCTTATCCCAGAAGTCACCCGCTTTCCTGTCCGGAGGTCTGTTCCTACTATGTTAGGCACTTTTCAGCTTTTCCACTTGTGCTCTGAGACATTTCCCAGAGGGTGAGGAGAGGTGGACTGTGCTCGCAGGTCTGTCCCTGATGCCCTGTGTAGCCCATGGAGGTCACTGGCAATGTCACTCCCGAGAACGTATTTTGCTGGCTTAATCAAGGCCAGATTCCCTGGGAGGGCTGGGATCCAGGAGACAGCGCTTCCAGCCTGCCCGGCCGCATCCGTTCGGCGTACGCTGCCTGACGCTGCACAGCCCCYATCTCTGGCCTGGCTGGGACTGCCCCCGGTAACGATGCTCCTACAAATACCGGGAATAAAGCTCCAATTAACCTCAGTGAGATCAGACCTTGTTCAGCTTGGAGTGATTCTGAAAATCCCATCTGTCTCATCTTCTTGGTCCACAGGTTCCCCCAGGATGATATCGCTTCCTTTGCCCGCAGTGGAGGTGGAAATGTCTTACTGCTTGCTTGGGGTCCTTTAGGATCGCTCATCAGCACCGGGAGGCACAAATAAATAACAGTGTACGGCACCACCTGAAGTTTATCGGAGTWAAGATTGGGGTTTCAATTGGCTAAYGTAAGGAGAAATATGTTGGGTTTTTGTAGGTGGCTGGATTCCTGTTGGCGAAGCGAGAAAAACACCCTTCTGCCAAAAACTGTACCAGGGCTTATCTCCTTTCCTCCACTTCTGGTTTATTAATGTTAGATCCTGCTTGATTAGCTGAGCTGCCAGCATTGCTTGTGCTTCCCTGCACATCCGCACAGATTGCTTTCACAAATGGTGCGATCTCTTCTTTCTCTGGTTACTCTGCAAATATCGTTTTATATGAGCATGTTTTCCAGTCCTCCCAGCTGCACCAAAGTGACTTTTCCTGTAGCGAGAAGTTAGTCCAAGTTTTTGCTGCAGCCTTGATGGTTAAGTTGGAGCTACAAGGAGCTGTCAGGCAGACTACATACTTCTCTCATGTTTCACTCCTAGATCATTCTTTTTTTGCAACTTGAGCTCTTTATTTTTCCAGCGCGGGACCTACAGTCACCAATGTTATCTGTGCACATCCCAGTTCACTCCTAGGGCTCGGCAAAGCTCCCCTCACTTCAGGGAGCTGGGAAAAGATGCGACTCTCCTATTAAACCTAAAGAGAGCAGTTTGCGGTAGAAACTGCAGGAAAAAAGCTTTCTCTCCCCCCTCCTCCTCCCATCCTCCCCGTGGGCGCTGCTGCTCACCCACATTTTCCCAAGCGCTTTCTCCGCTTTATTTTCATGGAGTCAAGGAAGCAACTCACTCGTTGGGATTTACATGCCTTTGAGGTAAAGGCAGAGCAGCTTTGAGAGATGGATCTTCTCTCTGCTGCCTGCTTTGTGGCTAGCCTTACAAACCATGGGAGAGGGATTTTGCAGCTCGAACTTTGCAGCCTTTTCGCGTCACTATCTGAGCTGACACCTTTCCTTTGAAATGGAGAACGTGGCAAGAGGTTTTTGCCCAATGTCTTGAGTCTTAATCCAACTTTTGCAAGGGATTCAAGATTTTTGTGGGCAGCTTCTTTTTTATTCCTCCCCTGACCCACTTTGCTGCTGTACTTGGATAAATAATTTCTGCAGGGTAGGAAGTGCAGCCAAAGTAAGTAGCTTAATGTCTTTTCTCAGTAAAAAAATCATAAAAATTATCAGTCTCAGATTCGCTTTGACACTAAATTAAAACTATACTCAGACACGATGGAAAAATATCACAAACAAAAACTGCATAAAGAGCCTGGCTCCAAAGTGGTTAGTACCTTCCCGAGTTACTTATGCTCATGCAATAAAGTTGTGCTTTCAGTTGGAGTATAAAGGCAAAGCTGGTGTTAAATCTGGAAGTGGTTTTCACCCAAACTTCGCCTGGTGGCCTCATCAATCTTGTATGATCGATTCATCCCATGTTGTCCTCGTAGAGCTGAAAGCAAAATAGAGTGTTAGAAGATTGTTGTTCTGATACCATATCACATTATTTCTGAGGGAGTCCGGCAAGGGGAGAGAAAGGGGCGTTATTCCCTGCTAATCTGGGCTGCTTGCAGGGCACAGGCTGGAATATCTCAGTGTTTGCCTTTGAAGTCCCTGCAGTGAGAGTGGCTTTTGTACACCCAGAGACACCCATCAGTCAGCTCCTGAGACCTCAAGATTTCCCTTTTGCATTTAAATTCAAGAATGGGAAATGGAGCCCACTACCTCCCTGGGAGACTTGGGTGGGTTTTGGCCACCCTGTGGGAGGAGCGATGGGATTCTGATACACGGTACCTCCTCCTGTGGCTAAACAACCGAGCGTGTTCCTACCTGAGGACTTTGCAATGAGAAAATTAACAAGACGTGGCCATATCTGAACTGGCATGAAATATGGAGGCAGCCAGTGCTTTTCTTCTCTTTCCAGCCCTCTGTCTTTTTTCCACATGGTCCTTAGGTGGTGCCATTACAAGGAAAGATTGGGTTTTTTTTCCTGTGAATGTTCGAACTGGTCACCAGATACCCTAATCCCCCATGGCAGTTACCTGATCACATCTGCACACACTGCCGGCACTCTGAAGCAGCCCATCTGTAGATCTTAAGAAGCCTGAAGTGATGTCTGTCTTTGCTGACTCCAGATAATCAGGTGAAGCTTTGTCCATGCCCCAAGGACAGATAATAAAATAAACAGAGGAATTCAGATAAACTGGAGGCAAAACGTAACCTCAAATTCATGTTTGGTTAATGTAAATAAAGATGACATTTTCACTTGTCATTAAATTTCATCTGATTCACTGTGTTGTCCCACCTTGCCTGTATGGCATTAATAACCATTACAGTATTTTTTTAGTACCTTAAACCAATCTGGTAAGGCAATTTCATTTCTTCTCAGCAACACTCCATGGAAAAGATTGTGAAACATTTACTCATCTGCCCCAATAAAAGCCTGTCTGGGGATAAAGAGGGAAAGGGGAAAGTAATGTTTTCCAGTACTCACCAAAGCTAGAATTTCATATGAAATTTTAATTCATCATATATTTTTAATCCTAGAGACCTGATCTGGGTAGGATAGTGTTTGTATATCATGTATCAGGCACACACGAAATGCTGCTCAGAAGAACACACACATAACTTGCCAGGGATTATTTTGCACTTAGCAATTTATTGCATCCACATATTGACATATTAATATACTTATATCTTGAATTAATAGGATGGACTCCTGCCAAGAGTGGAGTGCATAGCACAGTGGACCAGCACACTCTGCTGCCATTCAAGCACCCCTGCATTGTCCCTCCAGCTGGGATTGCCACATGAAGTATCGCACACAGATACCGGTGTCCCAGTCCTCCCCCATAAAGCACCAATGCTGGGTTGGGTGGCTGCACTGAGAGGTCACATGCCCCCTTTGGGTTTTGCATCGCCTCCATTGAGTCCAGCATATTTTGGCTCCTTGAGGATTAGGGTTTTGCGGTTCCCTGTGTGAAGATGATGCCTGGCGAGCTCAGCCCAGGCAGGTGCATGGCTCGGTGGACTCCAGCCCGGGGCCAGCTCTTCTCCTTCCCACGGCTGCGTGCTCACCGCTCCATCAGCATAGATTTATTTCCATGCTTGATTTGTAGGAATAAAAGAGCCAGATAAGAAATATGTTTTTAATAGTAATGTCACCAACAAATGCCGAGGATCTTGATATCAGCCATTAAGTAAAAGCAGGGGTGGAATGAGCATCATTTGTCTGTTGCCAGCTTCTCTCAACTGGCTTTCATTTAGAGGAGGAAAAAAACCCAGTCATTGCTATCCAGGTAATAGTGAAATATATTTGTTGTCAGCAACAGGTCAAAATGCAGAGATATGTTATTCACAGCAAGCTGACTTCACATTTTCTGAGCTAAATGCTGGATCCCTTTCCTCAATTATTCACATATGTTTTCTGGTTTAATAATAACCCACATGCTGTCCCCTAAAGAAAGCTTGCAGTTTACGGGCTTCATGATATTCAACTAGAATACATACATCTGCTCGGCCATTTCTTGTTCCAGAAGCTGAGCCAGTGAATCTCAGAGATGAAATTAAGAAAGGTGCCAGTACAAAGTGCATCCTGTTAAACTATGAAAATAAACAATTTACCCACCAAAGAGATTGCAAGTGAGGAAAGTTTTAATGATGCAACTTCAGCGGGGCGACTTAACTAAGAAACAAAGCGAGCCTGATGGTCACACTGTAATAGCTAACCGATGTTTTCCCCCAGCACAAAAACGCTCAGTCGTTCAGCATGTTTGGAGGCGGCTGCCACTGTGTTCCAGCATAGCATACTGCATTCCATGGTGAAATAGCATATATGTAACGTTACATGATAAATGGCCACGCTTGCTGCTTAGCAAGTGTTCGGTAACTTTGATGTATGGTTTTGTCTGGTGTGCGGCATGTGACAGCAGAATTGCCTGGGTAAACGAGTATGCGCTCTGGTCTGAACAAACACATCGTTTCTGTTACAAGTGCTGGAGCTGCATGGCAGATGTCTGTCTTTCCGTCTTGCTCCCTTTCTTTCTTCCACCCTCTCTACTTCAGGCCTTCTGCAAAGCAAATTACTTTTCTGCCCACATAGATTTGGACTGCTTTTCTATCAGCTTGGTTGATGCATTTTCTTACCCCTTGAATCCCGCRTGGGTGCAAGGCTTCGTTCACCTTCAGAACAGCAAAGGCAAAATTAAAATAGCAAGCGTGAGCTGGCTTTGTGTAATGCCTCTTTGTATGCTGCTTTGGAGTTACCATATAAACAATGATCAGAGCCATGGGCAGGTTCTACAGCTGATCTGTAATAGAGAAATTATCTTCTGTTACCCCATATAAAAAGCATAAGGATGCTAAGGGTGGAGTCCCTCTAGGAAAAAGGGAGTTCAGTGGCAGTAGGCATGGCTGGAGCTAGATAAGGAGTAATTTGTGCAGTCAGGGATGTGCCAGGCAAGAAATGAGGGGTGGGAACAGCCGTGGTCAGAAAGTCCCATTCCCGGTATCTCCTGCTTACGTCATCATTCATGTCTCATTTTCAGCTCTGTGGCAGCAGCGAGGTGCCAGCTCAGGAGACATCRCCACAATGAGTGACTCTGTGCTCATCATTGTTACAAATCCCCTTGTCAGGTGTTGGATCCAGAGAACTGGGCTGCTCACCAGTGGGGGTTTCAGTTTCCGATAGAAGAAACAAACGTTTCGAGAACACAGACGGTGTTGACGTAACCAAACCCCATGTTCTCCCTGGAAAAAAGTTCAGTGGGAGATTTTTGACCAGCAGCAAATACACTTTCAACCAAGATAGCTTAGTGATCCCCCAAAGATGAAAGACCGAGGAGTTTCAGATTCCCCTCCTCCCGTGCATCACCTCTGGGTGACGCCTCAGCAGTCAGGCATTAAACAGCGTCCTGCGACTCGTGAGCCCCTGCGTTCTTAAAGAGCTCACTTTCAAGTGTAATGCAGTAAAACCTCATATGATTTCCATATGTCCTGCTGCCTGAATATTTTGCAACTGATTCACGATGAAAAAAACTTATAAACATATTATCTTGACAGGAGCAATTCTTGAAGTAACAGGAGATACGATAGCAGAGACTTTGAAAGGAGGTCATTATTATCCAGTAGCATTTTTCACTGTATGTCTATGAAATTTATGTCAACGAGTCACATCCTTTGAAAAGAAAGAATGAAACGTGTCCTGTAGGACAGGTGAGCTCCTCCCCAAGCCTCCCCATGACTATTTAGCTCCAGAGCTGCTTGCAGCCCTGCCAGCAAGGCTATTAGCTGAACAAGCCACAGATCCAGATGCCTCGGCTGGGAAAGAAAATGATCCAAGCTTCAACATATGGGTTTTGCTACAGCTGTAGCCGCAAGTGCTGACTCCTTTGCTGGAGGACACAGAGGGGCCAGATGGAAAGAAAAGCAACGCCGCCACTGCTGCCCACAAAACCGGACGATTCRAGGCAGCCAGCGATGAAATGGCACGCATACTTCTGACAGCACGTAACTGGCCATGAGAGCAGGGCTCCGGGGCTGACACGGCTCTTGTGAGCTCCAAGTGTTGTGCACAGGATGCAAAAGCCTCAAGGTCTGCCAGTCTGGGCCTCCCAAGTATTCCCTACGAGGCTGGAAGTTGTTTTGTTTAAGCTGGGGACATCTCCCTCCTCTGTGCTAAAGGACTGATTTTGATGCTCAAGATTTTTTTTTCCCCAAAATAATGACCTGTTTTTTGGTGTCCATCCTGATACTCCTTAGAAGGACCTGCTTTCTGAAGAGGGCTGAGAACATGCTTCTCTGCAAACCCCTGCCTGGAGCCCCGGAGCCACTATCACAGCATCATGGACTGTGACTGGGACTGTATCTCCGGAGCTGTTCCTAGAGCGGTCTATCAGCAGAGTAACAGTTGTGTGCATCTGCCACACTTCAGAGATGTGGGAGAACCTGTGTGGCACAGGGAGCAAGGGCAGCAGTCCAAGCAGAGGACAACCTGGAGCAGCAGCACCAGGTTCAGCAGCTCTGCCCTGCTCATGAAGGCTCTGGCTCCTCTTGCTTCAGTACAGAGCTGAAACCACAGTGACAACCTCAGCTGTAAACAAAACTGATGGTTTATGGCCTCATCTCAAACATAGCATGGATTTCTGCTGTGTGATCCAGTCCTGGTTGGACCTGTCTGCCTACTAATGCTTTGCGGGTTCACTTAACCCCTCCCAACTTCGTACCCCACTTTCTTCCTGTGAAAAGCAGCAAATGTTCCTCTCTGCACCTGACTTCAAATGTAAGAGGTGCTSAACCTCTCCAAAGCAAGATATTTCAAAGGCAACTTCTGCAGTGCCCAATCTGGAGTTATCCCCAAATGGCRGTCTTAGTATTAAGAATAATTGCAAAGCTGAATGACAGAGCTAGCCTGGAAACCCCCCACATCCACCCTAGTAGGTGGCATCAGACCTGGATGATCTAGATACTGGTGTAGATGGAGGACTTCAAAAGCTGAAGCAGAAGAGGAACAACAGACCCTTAGCCCTAGTCACTGGTCCAGGGCATTTCTCCTGGGAGACCGACGGACACAGATCTCGTACATGGCACACAACTGACCTGCCTTGAGTCCAGGTGGGATTTAGTATTGCCCTGAGACAGGTTGCAGGAGCTCAGCTGCTCGCTGCAAGTCTTTTGGATTCCATAAAGAAATTTTGGTTTCAGTTAGTGAATCTGTGAGAAGAGCCCTCCTTTATATCTCTCCTTCCTGTGTATTTGCTTCCCGTCTTATGGAAGTGCATCCCTACCTTTAACTGGGAATTGGAAAGATAACTAATGCTAGTGGGGGAATAATGTTGCATTAACTGCTCAAAACACCTGGGAGAAGCTGGTTAGATTGCATGTTTTCAGTGTGAAGGCTGGTTCAGCTCTTTGTGAATTTGTAGTAAATCAGCACTTCGTAATAAGAACAAATGTTTCATTCTCACTTAAAAATTACTACGGTTAGAGGCTCGTAATGTGTAGTTTTCATGCAGGGGTTACATGACGGGAACTTAAATCTGTTCCATTTTCATCTATAATTTAAAGTGTGTCATTTTGATCGATGAATTAGTAAAGGAACCCAGGATAATTTTGAAACTACTAGCTTAGTAAAGTTGCCTGACCTTGCAAATAACCTTTCCAGTTTAGAAGCCTTTAATAGCTTAACTATTAGCTAATCTCCTGGGAAACTTTTTCCCTGGGCAAAACTAGTATGGAAATATAACACCAGTAATAAGGTTTCCATCTTTCTTCTATCTTGATCTTTTTAATTAATTGCCACTCAGTAAAAACATAAGACTGGGAGGCAGGGGATAAAAATCCTGGCAAGGGGAGGGCAGGAGTTAACTGTAGGCTGTTTCTATCCTTTACCTGCCTTTTTTGCATAGATTCATTAGGTGCTGAAATATATTAGCAATTGTTAAGGCATAACTGCTGCTTGATTGCTTGACACTTTTGGCTGAAAGCTGTGAAATAGATCACTTTGTAATGGAAAAAAGCTGCTCCTGCTTATAATGAGCAAACATTTTAAAACCTTGAATGCTTTGCAGGGCACCCCAACAAGCCCCTGAGAGCTTTTGTGTTACAGATGTGTTGTAGTTGGTTCTTGGGTTTTGTGGGTTATTTCTTTCTGGGGAAGGGCAGTGGTTTTTCCAAGGGCAACCAAGGACTGCAAATATGTGATTTGTTAGAGGAAAAACAAAGAGTCGTGTATAAGTGAAGAGGATAGGGTGGAAATTCATGGCCCAGGTGAAACGTGGACTAACATCTAGTCTAAAACAAGTCTCAGGTTCCTAAGCATCTTACATAGTTTATTTTTCCCAAGTTTCTAGTGCCATTTTATCTGACGGCCCTCTGATACAAGCATTACGTTGAACTGATGAGAGGTTCTCCCTATAGCTTTACCTGGCTGATAAAGGGGTTCTCATTTTACTTTACGTGCATTTTGCACTATGTTTTTCCATGCTGCCTGGGGAAAAAAAAGAAAATTTGTTTTCTAGGCTAGCAGTGTGTGACCTTTTCATTGCTCTAGCTCTCTGGCAGCCCACCTCCAGGTTCAGCTGATGGCAGTCCTGCTTCCAATAAGGACAGGGGCATCACTGTGCCAAGCACCCAGGGAGGCCTTGGGTGTCTGCTGTGCTCCAGGTGCTGCTATCCCCACTGTGTTTCACCCTTTTAACCCTATTAACTATTGCTGTTCCAGTAACAAGAAACCAGAGGCATGCAACTGAAACGAAAGGTCCTTTCAAACCACAAACATGAATGTTTCCATTTAAAAAAAAAAAAGCCTTTTTTTTTTTTTTTTTTTATGTGTGTGAGTGAAGAGCTTAGTGAGACCTACACTTCTTTGCAAGCATTCTGCATCTTTTGCTGGGACAAAGATCATCCACCGTGCAGGTGAAGGCACAGTTTACGTAGCAATAACATGGCTCCTGGCTGAAGACATACAGAGTTTTGGTGCAAGGGAACAGAGCCACGGGAGCTTCCCTCAGGCTTATCTTTAGCTGCTGAGGTTTATTTTGCAGGTCTGCACTTCAAGCTTTTTGGCTACATGAGTGAAGGCAAGTCCCTATCTCAGTGCCAGTGACACAACCAGCATCTGCTCTGGCACCACCCATCTAGGCTATCTATCTCCGAACATCTCTTTCCCCGCTGAGACTGTGCAGATGCCAACCGCATGTGATGGACTGAGCGCAGGGTCCTGCTCTGCAGGCTCTGTTTTTAGTGAAAATGAGCTTCATCCTTGCTCAGCGACTGCTGTTGCCTGGCGACCTTTGAACCAGCACTTAAGCCCCTGGAGCACAGAAATTAGACTTCAGTCTGGAAGGACCTCTGCTCCAACAGATGACCTGTTATTTTATCTTGAACAGCGGCAGCCGCGGAGGAGCGTTGGCACATGGCTTTTAGAGCTAATCTCTCACACTCTGAGGAGAGCAGGAATTTCACTCCCTCCCCCTCCAGCAACCTGGGACTTTATTGTGTGTCTGGATCATTTCAGGCTGATCCTTCCTTAACTTTTTCTGTTTATTTCCCCCAGGCTCAAACTTCTGATACAATCCCTGGACCTCTCTAGCACATGTGATGGAGGCTCTTCACTTGAGCCCATTGAACCCAACCCCTTCCCTACTGCAGGTCCCCATTATCCTCCTCCATGAGCCACCTGCCATGTGTTTCATCTTCCTGGGATCTCCCCACCGAACCCTGAGTCTCCCATACCAAAATCTTGTCTTCTTGCCTCTTTCACTACCATCATTCGTCCCTGATGACACACAGGCGGCAATCCAAGGAAGAGGTGAGAAGCAGCAGCTCACCTACTTCCCTTCTCTCCTATCAGGCCTATAGGGAAAGCCTGAGGCTACAACCAAATTAGAGAAGGGAATCTCAATTGTTTCATGCCCTGAGACTCCTAAATACTTGTTTATTCAGTCCAGTTCTGCTCTTCCTAACAAAGGCTCCCTGCAGGGACTGAAATGCGGGGCAGCAACGCACAAGCTTTTGTCACGAGAAAATGACAAATGTCATTGCTAGCTGAGAAAGACTGAGATTCAGACCAAGAGCCCTTGTGATTCAATTGTGGAAAACCATTGGCAACGTGCCTAAACTGCCCCCAAAACTTACATGAGAGCAGTGGTGAACAGGGCGAGCCCCATGGCTGCTCCAGCATCCCTACTCTCCCATTAGGTCTAAATCAGCTGTAGGGTCTCCCCAGGGCTGCTGGTCACCACCCCCATCCATCAGGAGGTCAGGGCTGGTGGGTCAGACCCTAAATTGGTTCCTCCAAGCAGGTGTTGATGGCAGGGCTCGTTCCAGCCCTCATGACACTGCTATGGGGGCAGAGCTCATAGGCTCCCAGCGGGCAAGATAAGACCCTGTGAGAGGAGAAGCAGGTGCTGGTGTGACCTCTTGGTCTGTCTGGCTGTGATATCAGATGCGGTTACTGTTAGAATATATTCAGAGATGCTCAGCATCACAGGAGACAGAAGAAATGAACCTGTTGTGTCTGTCCGGAGAGTCTCACAGCAGTGTAACTCCAGCATGGTGGCTGTCACCTCCTTCTCTAATCTACCACCTTCAGGGTGATCCTGCACCTCTGGTCTCCATGGGGTTATCCCTGGACCATTCGCATCCCACAGTGTGCACCCAGTCCAAACACTGGATGCAAACACACATAGCTTTCTTGGAGGTCCCTGAGCTAATGGACTGTACCTGTCCTCATAGCAAACTGCCCTGCAACCCACAGAAAAGCCATTTAACGAAAATGCTGCACTGTAAAGCTCCTGTCTGGTTTGGGACATTGCAACTGCAGAAGAGAATTCATGGCCTCTCGCAGAGGACTGCACTCAAAGTAAATAATATTATTTCAGAAAACAAAATTCATTTTGCAGCCTGAGACCAACTGCAACAGGATACGAAGCAGGGGGAAAAAAGTAAAAACGCCTTGCCCCCGGGGCTATTTATTATTTATACACCTCTGTGCCTAGATAAACTCCTCCTTGAAAGAGTAGGACGAAAATAATTCTGCAATGTGGAAACAAACTACCTATTTAAAGTGATTTTATGCCTGAATGGCCTCATTATAAAAACAGCCTGTGTGCAATAACTTTTTACCTTTTTCTACATTATCCAATGAACTGCTTTTTGTCACTCTCACCAGTTTCAGTGCTTTCATGCAACCACCTTGGTGGAAAGCCTCCGCGGTTTCCTTAGAAACGTCTTCCTTCCTGGATGTTGACCCATGGTGGTTGAGGCAGCTAAAACCCTGGAGAGGTCCTGTTCAAACAGGAAAGAGCAGACAGTTTAATGGCCAGCTTTGCAGCTCTGTTCCTCCACGGTTTACAGTAGTTGGGAGCTATTAAAAAAAAAAAATATTATAACGAATGTTTCTTTATTTTATGATCAGCTTTGTGCTGGTGTTTTTGACAAAAGCTGAATCTGTAGCTCACGGGCTCTTGTCAGGCAGCGGTGGGGTCGAGATGGTTCGCTTGCAAAGTGCTGGCACTTGGGAGATGGCTCCCCATGTGCAAATAGACTTTGTCCTTTGGAAAAAATACATACTGTTGAGCTTATAGGTGCATTCATAAGTCAGTAGCACAAGGGAGGCAGTCTGAGAAGCCGTAAATAATGTCACCTTTCAAGTGTTTTGCAGCACTCATACATGAATGCTCTGCAATGTCTGAGCAGGAATAAGAGGCTGGAGTCCAGCAGTCCATGAGAGAGCTGGGAAAAACACTTGTCAGGCTGGGACATTATTAAACTAGGCTTATCTCCAGCTCTGCTCGTGGCCAAACACTCATTCCCAGGGACRGGTATCCACCTCATGTGTTGATCACTGCCATTGGCATTACTGAAGATGTTGCTGACAAAGTTGGAGGAGGCTTCAGGGTGACCCTCGTGAAGGGACCTGGTGAGACCTTTCTACCATGCACCTCCCACAGAATCATCCCCACCCATCTAAGACATCAGTGAGAGCAAGCCCATGGGCAGGTCATGCAGGTGTTTCAGATTTGCTGCTTCCTTGCATTGTTATTCACTTCCAGAGGAGCTCATGAAGTCTTTCAGCTATGCTAAGACCTGGGCACTTGGTGCTGCCTAAATACTGATGGCATCTTCCAAATGTCGCCTGTTCTCCAGGTTTTGTGGCCTTTACACAAAGAATGAAATAAGCAATGACGGTTGAATTATCAACTCTAAGCTGCTTAACACTCCAGTGTGCACTCTCCAATCTGCTATTCTCGCCGCTATTCAAGCAGCTACAGGCTTGGGAAATCCATGGTATGAAGAAGCGCAAAATATCTCCAGGACATTTGTAGCCTGGTCCAAGCTGCCCGCGAGTCCTGTGGTGAGCATGGCACGCATCCTGTCCCCATCCAAAGGAGGAGAAATGTCTGTTAACTTCAGCACAGTGCTGTGCTAATGCTGGTGCACCAAGGTCAGAGGACAGTCAGCTTGGAGTGACCTGGGACCACCTGCAAAAGCCATGCAGAGCTGGCCCAAGGCAGATGGCAGGGAGTGCTACCCACGTGTCTGCCTCTTCTGTGTGCCCTCATGGATGCACTTTCATGTGCAGAAAAACTGCGTTACTTATGTCTCTATTGCCCTCACTTAGCTGCTAAATCTATAGGGAAATCTTGGTTGCAAGGGCTGGGCATAAGCAGAGAGAATCAACATAGAGGCAAAAAAGGGAGAATTGTAATTAACAACAACAAAAATAAATTACGCAAGAGCATTTCTCTTAAAGTTTTTAATAGCAAACATTACAGAAAGCAGGTTTTTCAAGCCAAACAGGAAGGCAAACAAACAAACAACTACAGCCAGCTAATTCACAGGCTTTTAGAAGTCAGGTTATAAACCAGGGACCCACAGACAGGAACTGATGAAGCACAAATCTCCAGGGAAACAGATGAGGTTTTCAAAGAACACAAACACATAAAACCCTAAGATGTACGTACATTTATAAATAAGCCCCGGGAAGAGCTGGATGCCTGATTCCCAGGCTGAGGGTTATGAGCTGGAAGAAGAGTCTGAAGACTTGATCCACACTGTTAAAATCTGGAAACAGTTGAGGAGGTAATTTGGGTATGTGGAAATCTTGGATAAGACAGATTAGTGAGAGTGACTGCTGCTGGCCTGGGTGTGACAGCAGAAGAGGAGGGCAAAGAAAAGCTGAAGAATATCTAGAAATGTGGAGGCCAAGTGTTAGGCAGCTCTCCAAAGGACAGTGATAGTTATGGAAGAGCGCTCCACAGCACTACACACAACCTTTAGGGCAGAAACACTGCTATTAAGTCATATCAGAAACTATAAGGCTCTTGAGGGATCCTGAGGTCTGCTTCAGGATGACCTGCCGTGGGCTGAGCTGCTCTTATTCCTTTCCAAACATCTCTCAACCTCCAGACAGTTTATATTTTCAATGACACAGTAATGGATAGGGTTTAATACCTACAGGCAAGAGTTAAATGGCCTCCTGGTGATGTGTAAATTAGCAAGTGGACAGTCACCCCAGAGAGAAATGGCAAACAAATATTTATTAGTTGTTTCAAAGAACCACAGCCATAAAACTTTGTCGTTTGACTGCAGAAGTGTTTGTGTTTTTACTGAAACCAATGCTAAAGGTGATGGCTTTATTCCTAACTGAGGTAACATCTGTAACTCTGTGATTTACTGCCTTCAGGTAACAGAAAAAAAACCTAGAATGTGTTTTAATGTGCATTGCTYTTGCAGTATGCTAGGAAGATGCCAAGAAGGAATTTAAATACCATTTTACATGAACAAAATTACTGTTGGTTTCACTAAAATTTCTGATTTTGTGACTGCTGTGCTTTTTATCAGAGCAATCACCCACCTTCTGGGCAAAGGGCTCCGGCTAAATGATGATGTAGTGGGACAAAATGGTGTAATAAGGAAGGTGACAGGGAGAGCATGAGCATTGGAACATGTAATAGGGCTTGATACTGGATCCAATCCTGTTCAACAACACCGTGAGCAACCTGGAGGATGGGACAGAGAGCACGCTCAGAAGGTTAAAAAAGACACAGAATGGTTGATGGGTGTGCTGCTCTTCAGGGGGACCTCGAAAGCTGGAGAAATGGGCCAAGGGGAATCTCATGATGTTCAACGTAGGGAAGTGTTGAGTGGGGAGGAGTAACCCCATGCACCAGGACAGGCTGGAGGCTGACCGTCTGGGAAGCAGCTCAGCAGAATAGGATCTGGGGGTTCTGGTGGACACCAAGCTGGACATGAGGAGCCAGAGATGTACCCTCACAGCAAAGAAGGCCACCAGCACCCTGGGCTGCATTAGGAAGAATGCTGCCTTCCCACTGAGGGAGGTGATCCTTCCCCTCTACTTGGCACTGGTGAGACATATCTGGAGTGCTGGGTCCAGTGCTGGCCTCCCCGGGACAGGAGAGAATGGACACACTGAAGACAGTCCAATGGAAGGCCCCAAAGGCAGCTGAGGCACTGGAGCATGTCACACAAGGAGAGGAAGAGACTGTTTAACCTGGAGAAGAGAAGGCTCAGAGGGAGTTTATCAATGTGTATAAATACCTGACGGAGCAGACTAAAGACGACTGAGCCAGATGCTTCTCAGTGGCACCCAGTGCCAGGGCAGGAGGCAATGAACACAAATTGAAATACAGGAAATTCCATTTATACGTAAAAAAAAAGCTTTTTTTAAAGTGAGGGTGGTTGATCACTGGACCAGGTTGCCCAGAGAGGTTGTGGGGTGTCCCTCCTCTATCTATCTTCTAAACTATCTAAGTCACCATCTGAACTCAAAAAACATATTTAGACACCTAATTACTTAGCAGGATATTCAGAAATACTGAGGGGACATAAGAAATCTTTAACTTCAGTAGACACCACATGTAAAATAAAGCATTGTCTAACAGGGGTGAGGTTGTCAGAATCTAAGGATACAGATAAATTCTTGTAGCCTTGTATGGATATCTTAAACATATATATGTGGATATATATAACACAGATGTATTTCCTGAATTACAGTAACCTCTAATAAGGTCCATGCCAAACAATGAGCAGTTTGGTGTTAGGCGAATAATTCAATGTTAATTTTTTCCTTGCATTTTTAAGATGTCACTAAAATGTGCTGTCATTTGGTCAAGGTTAACTTACAGAAAAAATTAAATTTCTAAACCTACGTATAGGTTGCTAGATTGGAACTTAGCCAGAAAGGCACCAGGCACTTATGAAGGATAAGGAAATGGGTGTGTGCCACAGCTGAAACTTCTGACTTTATTTCAGTGCATCTTCAATAAGTGCTTGAATGGATGAATGGCCTGAGCATATGCAATGAGGGTTAGAGTATGCACAAATTTGAGCTTAAGAGACAGTGCTGCAAAAGTTATGGGAAGACCCCGAAATCCATTAGTCTTGCTGTGTGCCATTTTCTTATTCCCTCTCAGACACAACAGTAACTGCTCCTGATCTGAGGGCTGTGGTTTAGCATGAATTTATAGAAGATCATGGCATGTACACTTCAGTCCAGCCTTTGAAATAACTTGCGTTTCAGTGACCCCAGCATCCTGAGTCAACTTGGTTAAGGAAATATGCACTGAGAGGTCATAAAAGAGGCCAGGCCCTCTATAACTCTGTGGAGACTCATCAGTGCCTGGAGACAGCCATCCTTCAGGCTCTGGTTTCCTACAATTTCTCTTATCTCCGTGGATAGTACAGTCACCCTGCAAAATGGGCACTCTTTTAAAATAGATGGTCTCCAAATGTTTGGTTTGAGGATTAAAACAAAACTCAGGGAGAATATTCTGATGATTTCAAAACACAAAAGGAGGTTTGATGATGATTACTCTCTGCAAGAATTTCCCACGTCTGCAGGGAAGCTGGTTTTTAGCTTTCTGTGGGGAAAAGACGTAGCTACTAGTCTGGGGAAAATACATTGTTTTCAGTATGCACGAGTGAATAGTGGCTAAAGTATTTCATTGCTCTGTTCTTGCTAATACAYCTTTCAGCTGAGACTATGACAAAAAAAATGCCATCCCCAAAGGAAGACTTACATTTTTCTGGGAAGACATGAATTAGCACAAATTAAAATTCTATTTGCATAATTCACTTGGAATTCTAATTGAAATGCTTTTGCAATCTTAATTACACCATTTGTTCCTCATTTAATTGCGTAATGCTACTGAATCAAGCTAAAAAGGAAAAGCTGCTGTATGACTTTCTTATGAGACACCTAAGCCTGGGTAACTGTTCTTGGGAAGCTTTGAGCGTGTGTCATCAGGCAGCTGGTCCCAGCCTCCTGAGGCTATATATTCTCTGTTCTTCCTTAGGACACATGAGTATTAACTTGAAGAAGCCCTCTATGCCCCACCAAAAGCCAAGTCACCCAGGTGCCTTCAAGGAATATTTTACAAAATGAGAAGCAAAAGAAGGGGAGGAAGAAAAATAACTCCAGGATGAATTTAGATGAGCTGTTATTAATGATGAAAATTCCTTTATTGACCCCTCCAAATCAGCTTTGCTGTTGCTGGGGCAGCTAGGGGAAAGTTGTAAAGATAACTGAAATACATTGAAGGGATGAACTCCATAGTCTGTGCAGAAAGCTGTGACACATCAGATAAATCCCTATGGACTATCTGCACGTTTACACTACTTTTATATAAAATAACTGGACTGTCACCCACGGAGCGACTCCGCTTTCTAGGAGTGCCAAATCCGGAGCTGAGTGACTTGGTCTGAAAGTCAGATCAGTTTTACGTTGCCTCTAATCCCCCCAGACTATTTTCCTCCATGAAGACTACTGCTTCATTAGTGCAGAAGGTGAATTTTATAGCAACACCAAAGTCCGTTCTCATATGTTATCTTTGCCTAGAGAATAGGACTTTTGACATAAACCTGGAAGGTAGTTCAAAGCCTTGCTGCATAAACACACATCCATTTTTTGTACGTTAGGAATAGGTAATGTAAGAGTTGAAAGGTGAAGGTTATGGCAGTTCGTGTTTATTTCACCAAGAGCCAAGAGATGGGAAACATCTGGCACTTACACACCATGCAAGTCTTAAAAACAAAGAGACCTAGACTTTAGTCCGGCTGAGCAAGCACTGGGATAAAAGCTAATGACAGGCTGCTTATTTAAAGGGATCATAATACAGAACAGCCATGTAGGGAACCAGGGAGAATTCAGGAGGGGGAAAATGAGAGGAAAATTTAGCTTTGTATTTCCAAGTTAAGGGTCAAAGCCTGACTTCAGTTACACTCCAGTGTCAACCCTGACCTGCAGCCCTTATACAGCATGTAGGACCCTCCAGAGTTCACCCTTTGCTGGTTCCCAGCACAACCAAATATCCAAAGCAGTGCTCAGAAGTGCTGCTGATGTGTTTTGTGTGTGACGATGTAGAAGTCCTCTGGACCAATTGCTTTCCTGAAGGTGAAAGGAGAGCCTGAGCACAGCAGAAGTGACTCACAGGGATGTGAGTTGTCATCTTAGTGTGAAAAATCATCAGCATTTCTTGGGAATGATGGAGGTGCTCAAGCACATTGCTGTGGCTTCCCTGGAGCAGAGCTTCACCTGCTTTGAGTCTTCTTGCAAAGGCTTGGCCTGAAAAAGGTGTTTTGTAAAGTGGGCTCCCTCCTTTAGAAAAACCCCAGGCTGAACATGTTCATTTATTGTGGCAGCTCCTCTTCAAAACACATCACTTCTGATCTCCCGTCCTCTTTAGTCAACACCCAGAATAAAATGGTCTCTTCAGTAGGATCCATTTTGACAAGGAGAGATGTACCCAGAAACTGAAGAGTGATGGCTCTTTTGCCCCTTTCCCCACTGCCCAATTCCCCCACAGGCCATGCTCCCACATCAGCTCAGCCAATGTGGATGGGCTTCACGGTCACTCCCTGCCTCCCCAGYCTCCTGACTTTGCCTAATGTCCTATCCACATCCTAGCAGTTACACAAGAACTTCATCTCCCACCATAAAAAAATCATGTAGAAGGAAAAAAATAGAATTATTTGGTCATGATGTGTTATCCATGTGTCATTTCTCAGCCAAGAACACATACGCTACAGCCATATTGTTTCATTTGTAGTCCCCTASCCGTTGCTTTTATTACAGTGGGCGAACCTTAGAGCTAAGGAGAGCTCCACTTTTTCCTTTTGGCAAGGTGAGTTACCAATCCCAACCCCTCAACAACACCAAGAATTAATATTTAACATATCTCCAGAGTAATGAGGAAAAGTGTACTCCTCCTTCCAAGATTTTAGAGCTAAGCATAGAAAACTAAGCATTCTCTACTTTGTAGCAAACATGCATGAGAGTCCTCTATAAGATTTTGGTTTTTCAAGAGAAAAGACCTGTCATAGGCATACAACTAAGCAGCACAAAACCTCTTGATCCCATAACATGTGATAAGGAAACAATGGTTACTGCTCTAGAAAGAGATTTCCAAGGGTAGCTACATGACAGGAGCTCACGTGCTAATTCTTATTAAGGCTGTGGTTTGCACCCAACTGTAAGATTTGTGGTATCATACCACCAGTGCCGTGTGCCAGATGAGCAACATGCTGCTAGAGCATAGACGAACTCCAATTAATGGTTCACATTTGTCAAAAAAAAACCAACCAAAAAACCCCTACTTTATAACAGCAGATTTTTTAGCAGATCAGTATTGTCTTAACTTCATGTTGGACCAGCTATCTTCTGCCTTTCCACAGCAGGGGTGCAGCTAGCACAGAAGTATGAAGCTGGTATAAATTCCATATCATGTCCCTTGGCTAATTTGACAAAACACAATCATGTGTCCATGCCTGATCCACATTAGATTTATAGTCCTGGGTGAGCTGGTAGTGCACAGATCTGGTATTAATAATCCTGGAACCACAGCCTAAATCTATTAGCTGGAAGCAGTTATACGATTCTTAATCCTATTTTGTGTCAGAGCAGATGACTGCAACCAAGATGGAGCAGAAATTACATGTTTTTGCCTGGCTAAAATTGCCCTGAGTCTGAGCTTTTGGAGAGTTCGAGCCATTCCAGGTACTAATCTTAAAACTGATATTTTGGGGGCACTTTATAGGAATTGAACCTAGAAATCCAAGAGCCCAAAGGATGAAGCTTTGTCCTGTAAGGAATAGACTCCTTTTACTTGAAAGATGCTTACATCCCATGCAAAGAAACATCATCTGTGTTTGAGAACCCACCATTGGAGCAGGATGAAAGCTTACATGTTTAACATAATTTGCGAGCGTGGTAAAGATTTGGAACAGTATTCCCTGAAAACTTAATGAGACCCGTACTGCAAGAGTCCACCATAAAAACGCAGCTCCCTTCCTTAGAATTATTTGCCCATACTAAATATCTGAAAATCATAATCATGCTGTTTCCTCAGCAATTAGATATTTTTATATACTACATTTCTTTAATAATACTAAAACTTTTTTTTATTTAAAAAAGCCGTCCCCTTACAAACACGTTATTAAATTACAGTTTATAGCTCTTGCAGTGGGGTAAATTATGGTTGTTTTATTAAAGTATTTTAAAGACTGGAGTTTTACTGACATGTTGCTCATTGCCAATAGTTGGCCAGGCCCATGAATGCTGCAAAGGTGCAAGTTGCATCTCACAGAGTCCTTCTGCACACCAGGAGGGAATTTATGTTTGATTTTCCAAATCATGGGATATCACAGAAAGTACGTCCCAGCTGACTCCAAACCTCTGATGTTTAACACCCATTATCTATGTTGGGGGTGTTGTATTTTCTCTCTCACAAGCATTGAGAGGTAGTTAGGCCCTAGGAGGAGGAGGCTGGAGCCTGTTACTGTTCTTCTGTTTATTCTTATTGCGTTAGTTCGTTTGCTTCTCTGCAAATGACCCTGCTTCTCCACAGCTGCTGGCCCACCAGGAGTTCTTCAACCTGAAGCCCTACACATGCTTACCAAATTGAAAATCATAAATAAAGTATTGGCAACATCCAGGCTGCATAAAGATGCAATGAAAATGCAAACTCATGCCACTAGTCCAGCCATGCCAAAGGGCATGTATGCCTTCAGGACCACTTCTCTTCTGTGTTACCCTCCCTGGAGTTACGCCGATGTCAAACTGACATCCGAAAAGGAAAATCATATCCCAGATATTAAACAGAACGCTTGGGCCTTGTTTGGAGTCAATACTGCATTTTCCCACTTCCACAGGCTTGTATCTGTAAATGATAACTCTGTGCTTTTGTTATTGTGTTTTCTGATGTTAAATTGCATTGCGAGAACAGACTTGCACGCGTGTGCGGTCGCGGAGCTGAAGCTCCGACAGCCTCACCGGGGGCTGATCCTGCGGGAGAGCTCCCTTGTCTTCTGCTCTGAGCAATTTCTGCACACGGCATTTGGCACAGAAACAGGAAATTAAGGGCTGTAGGAAAGCAACCTTTGGCCTTTAATTCACTTTTTAATAAAATCATTAAAAGAAACCTACTCCCTGCCAGACATTATGGGAAATTGCTTTAATGATACTTTCAAGCAAAACACATTCACTCAGCTGCATGCATGGCTYGCTCAATAGCTTCAGCTTGCTTATTTGTGTGTTTGCAGTATGAAAACAGTTTGAATTATAAAGTCAGGCTAGAAAATTTTATGTGAACCAGGCCATGATAACAACTAGACGCCAGGTTCTGTCCATTATGCACTTCTCTAACACGTAAACAACAGTGATAAAGTTTTGCTAGAAAAGATCAGTAAGTTTGAGCCAAAGACGATCATCAACAACACAAAAGGACAAAGAGAGCAGAGGGGTTTTGTGTCCTCCCAGTCTCTACTGGGAACAAAATGGGTGCCATTAACTGCACAAGTGATGGGCACAGAGCAAAGCAAACACGCAGTTTGTGGGAGCACAAACCCATCTGTCCACAGCTAAAAGCCTCAGGCTGTAGCTCCTAATCAGGCTGTTCTCCCATTGACTTTAGAGTTTGCCATTGCATGTTTGTGTAGGCTCTTGCAAAAAAATTCATGGCATTCTTGTACTAGAGAAGAGGCAAATCTTGCTTTATAATTGTTAAATTCATAACTTACCGCTTGGGCATATATAAAGCTATTTAAGAAATTTTATTAATTGAACTGAGCCTATGGAAGATGGTTACTGAGGACACCTTAAAAATTACAGGAGAGATCCGTGCTAAACCAAATTCATTGTTTGGTTACAGCAGTGAAATTTTAAAAGACTGAATAATTTCTATCATCTAGTGCAAAATTTGCCCTCAAGTACTTTGATTCTTTCTTTCTTTCTTTCCCATTGTATAGGAAAATGTTAATCAACAAACCTGGTAGTCAGTTTTCCACAATCAATAAATTCTAAGTCCAAGCCACAGTAGCTTTTATGTCTGTACGTTGTAAAAGTAAATTTACATCATATGTCAAACATTACGCATGAAGACAAAAACAATGCTGATTTCTAGTCCTAAAAGATATATGTGTATCCATAAAATCAGCAAGCTGTGTCCTGAATACAGCTGGATGATCATACTCTGACCAAATGGCTTTTTGTCTAAGACTGGAGATCTGTCAGACTCAACTGTTTTCCAGAACCGCATCTGTTTCAGGGAGCTTTGGGGAAAGGCAGGACGAGTCCCTGCTTTTCTACCAGTCCTGAGGGAACCCGAATTTTCCTGCTTCCTGGGCTGTGGAGCAGCCAAGGGGTCGTGCCAGGTTCCCAGAGGCTCTGGGATGGCAAGAATCGAGCCCACATTGGAGCTGTGCTGCACACCCTTCCACAGCAAAGAGCCAGGCAGCCAGGTAAAGTTCAGTCACCAGAGGGAAATGACAAAGGAGGAAAGACCCAGCTGTGCTAATTAATCACAGGATGACTCGATAGCACCAGTGTGATCTTGAGAAAAGCAGATCTGATCCTGGCAAGAGGGACTGAGCAGACACAAGGGAGCAGGGAAGCCTTTGCGAGAGGCGTCGATAAGAGCCCGTCGGAGATCCGGAGTGCATCGCTGTGCACCTGCCAGGCAAGGCGAATCCCACCCAGAAGAAATGCAGGAAAAGGGCAACTAGAAAGACCAAGGAATTTGCAGCCTTTCTTACAAGACGAAACTTAAAACCTGTGGTACTTCTAGCCTACTAAAATGAAATCTAGGAAGGACACAATATCTATCTAAAAATACATTGGAGAAGAGCAGTGGAAAGGAAAAAAACGTTGCTTTAATTTAAAGAGCAGATGTGGCACAAGAAGGATGGAGTATAATCTCTGCCCATAATTACATAAACATACAAGGAGCTCCAACGACTAGAGAAAGAACGGTCAGCACAGTTTTAAGGTTCGTGGTTTTACCCCAACATGCTGGAGGTAGCAAAATCTTCTTGCAATGGGCATAATTATTTACTTTTTTTTTTTTCAAAACTGAAGATACATTGCTACTCATCTTTCTAACTCCAGAAGCCTGCACCTTGGTGTCTGGGGAACACAGCAGAAAGGGAAAAGGTGGAACCAGAAGAAAAGACCTGTTCATGGGCTCTTTGTTAGTGGAAACATCCTCTGTGAAAAAACACTGCTTCTGGAGAACACGATGAGAGTATTTCCAGAACATTTTCCAGTGTTTTCCAATGACATGACATTAGTTTATTTGGGTGGACTCCTTTCTTTGGCTAGTTGTGTCCCCGTTCTTGGCTGGAAACTTCCAAGGATGAGTAAGGAAAGGAACGCCACCTATTCCCACAAGTAAAGAGGCTTTTTGAGCTGCAGTCTTTGACAAAGAAAGCCCCTGTGTACCTTTCTCATGGAAGGAATTTATTAGAAAATCCCTAATGAAAATTAATATATCTCTGAAATGAGCTCTTTATCTAATACCTCACCAACTTGCTGGGAAGTGACTGGGTGGAGGCAATTGGATCTCAGGCTGGAGCTGGCTAATATAAACTGCCACCTGGTGAATGCTAAAGAGTTTTTTTGCCTTTGCTAGGCGTGGTCTGGTTTACGCTTAGGAGAAGAACTGATCCTCAGATATTCATGTTCTACAATTAGGGGTTACAACACAAATTGGGATATCATGAAATCATTGCATTACTTTCTTCCAGCCACACTGCACAGAGATTATTCTAACACAACGGTTCCTTCTAGAGCCCCCAGGCCAGAGCAACCTGAAATCAGGCATTCGCAGTTCCTGCTAATCCAACTACTTTTTCATCCGAGACCGAGATGTCTTGAGAAGCCGTCCTGCTAAACCCGTGCTACCTGTTGGTAACACAGAAATGACAATATTTCCTTACAGGGATGGTGAAGGATGCTAAGGGTAATGCATGAAGTGTCCAAACCCTGTGGTGATGAGGCCACAGTGGTGTCTAGGGGAGATTTGGGATGCCAGGCTGCAGCATCTCCTTTCAGACAGCTTGCAGCATCACAGAGCTGTTCTGAAGCCTATTGACACTGAAGGACTCCCACTGGCTTTTATCAGCTTTGGCTCACATCCTTGGCATCTGGTTCATGCCTCTTTATTTATAATGTCATGCATATCAGAAGCAGCCTCCCAGGGAAAATACGCCAACTCATCTCCTTGCTCAAAGAAGCCATTTACCTGCGATCATAATCTGTGATTGCATTGCTAGCCCCTATTTGCCTTTGCAGTTAGACTCTCCGGGGATAGAATTTTACTCCTTTGGCACAGCTTAAGCATTGTGCTGTGCAAATCTATCTCTCTATTTATCTCATGCATACCTATGTAATAAGCATGTATGTGATGAATAGTAAGTACATAGGTGTTACGGGCCTCCTTTGTATTTCTTTGGCACTATTAATAACCCTTAAAAGTGGGAATAACTCTCATTTGTGCCAGCTCTAAGCTGTCTTGATACAGTCCAAGCATTGTAAGGGAGTTTTATTATAAACAGAACATTTCTGAATAATTAATCATTGTGATATAAGACACATACACCAATTCCAAATAATCCCTGCATGCGTTCTTGGTTGAAAGGGGCAAATGAAAGATGGGGAAAAAATAGAGTCAAAATAAGGAGCTAAGATACAGAATCCAGCCAGGAAAGCATGGACTTTTTTTTTTCTTACTCATACAATTCAGAACTTATTTTCCCTATAAAGTAAATGGGTAGGATATCCAAGTATACCTCTGACAGTATCTCAGCTACATGAGCAACAGTGGGGCATAAGGATGGGGTGCTGGAGAACGTCGCCTGCTATTAACCACCAAGCACAGTCCCAAAAAGTAAGCGCCAAGCTCTCGGCAGTGCAGCAGTAGACGTGCAACCTGTCAGGCTGCCCAGAGGCATCTGTGTGTATAAGCTGGTGCAGTCAGTCACTTGTTTTGCTTTTAAGAAACCTAAACAATTATAAACACATGCACTTTTTAGCTTTGGCAGCTGTAGCAGAATTCACCAGGGTGAGATGGTCAAGAAACTCGTGCGAGGCAGGAAGTTTGGTGGTGTGCTCATCATTTCAATGGATGTTTCACCGCAGTCCATTACTTTTTTCAGAAACGTAATGAATCGGCGTGCGGCACACCCAGCCGGAGGAGGCTATAGTCCATAAGGACACAGGCTACAGAATTACTCACTGCTTTCTATTCACTGTCCAGCTCATGTTGCTGTTCCTGAAAGTCAGCCTTGCCCTGCCTCAAACGAGTGGGTCATTATCATGTGGAAATGGAGTTATGGGATGGTCTCTGTATGGCAGGGTAAGACGCAAAATGACCCCGGGTCTTTAAACATGCAGCACAGCTCTGGGGAACCCATAGGGTTGTGTTATTTTAGCGCTGGGTTAATCGTACACCAGGATCATCTTAAGAATGAGAGATAATTTCTGCTTTTTCCAGTCATCTCATCTGTTTTCTCTCGTGCCATCTAAAGTCTCTCAGATCCAGCCAAGCACATCTTTAGTAAATAAAGGTTGAAAGAGCTTTGTTTTGCAGTCGTGTAACATGAAATTATATGTAATATATGAAGTTAAAAACAAACAAACAAAAATCAGAGTGGTTCATAGGAATAATGCGTTTCTTCTCTGACTAATACAAAAGGCATTGTCAGAGCACTCCCAGAACCAGCATCTATAAACGTCCTCAACCTTTGAAATCCTGCTGCCGTGTATTTCTAAAACAGTGATGAGCTGGCAGACCTCAGGCATCATCTTCCATGCCATGAGACGTGGGCGGAAGGTTTGGAGGAAATTTAACTTCTCCTTCATTCAAGACTCTACCAGATGATGGTCTCATGTAATCTCATCTGCGCTGTGGCAGTGTGAGCGTGGAGGGAAGGATCACAGTGATTTATTGTAGTACACCTGTCCATGGCCAGAACAACCCTGTTCCAGTAATGGATGGCCCAGCCTTGCAATTGAAATCCAGATCCAGGATGGGCTCACAACTAACCATTCCAATTTGGTAGTGTGGTTTGGATTATCAATGCTAATTTCTGCTCTCTGAATTGCAGGAGATTCTGTTGTTGGCAGCTGCAGGCTTACATTTTATCGCTAAGCTGCAAGGAGACATAAATAGTCTAACTATAGCTGAATCTGTCAGAGGAACCACATGAAAATCCCAAGAAACTGGAGTTTGGACAGCGCTTCCTTAGACTTTAGTAGCAATTGTGGAATCTAGCAAAGGTTGCTTKTTKKTTTTTTTTTTTTTTTTTTTTAAATAAATTTTTAAAAAAATTCTTCACGATGACTTTAATGGGAGAGGAAAATTGAGTGCCTGACTTTGCAGCTTTCCTTCGGGATTTGGAAGGATTTTTTCCATATAAGGGATCAGGACTTTTACTACAAATCACTCACAAACCCCACTGAACTCCCTCTGTCGCAGGGATACCGTGCCTGAAACATGCTTTGTGCACCCTGAGGGCCCTTTAGACCTTGACACCTTGGTCCCTGGTGCTAAACAACCGGCATGCAAAAATGTGTGCCTTTAATGCCGTTACAGCAGGTCAGCTTATTACCACACAGAAGATCCCACAAAGCTCTAAGTCTGTATTGCAAAGTTATAAATCAGCCCCATTTACATAAGAGGACAAGTTCAAGTTGAAGTTATCAAGTATGACGGCTCAAGTGGCATCCTGTACGTCAGACCCAGAACTGAATGACCCCTCTTTTCCTTTTGCCAAAGAGACAAATGGTGAGAATGTGTCAGATTTTATCTCCGATTCATGTTTTTAGCTGGGGACATAGGAAATTTTAAACTSAAAATAATGTCTTTCTAGGGGCGAGTTAGAACCTTTTCCTGACAAGGTCTTTATTTTTAAAAACAGGTCAGTAAACAGAACAACACCCAAATAATGACAAGATTGAACTATATGGACGGTTTTAAGCATTTGTCATCGCAGAAATACYGAGATGCTTGTCTCCAAAGGCCAATTCATGAACGACTTTCTTTAYAGAATCATAGAATCATTAAGGTTGGAAAAGACCTCTAAGATCATCAAGTCCAACCGTCAACCCAACACCACCATGCCCACTAAACCATGTCCCTAAGCGCCTCATCTACACGTCTTTTAAATACTTCCAGGGATGGTGACTCCACCACTTCCCTGGGCAGCCTGTTCCAATGCTTAACCACTCTTTCAGTAAAGAAATTTTTCCTAATGTCCAATCTAAACCTCCCCTGGCACAACTTGAGGCCATTTCCTCTCATCCTATCACTAGTTGCTTGGCAGAAGAGACCAACACCCACCTCACTACAACCTCCTTTCAGGTAGCTGTAGAGGGCGATAAGGTCTCCCCTGAGCCTCCTCTTCTCCAGACTAAACAGTCCCAGTTCCCTCAGCCGCTCCTCGTAAGACTTGCTCTCCAGACCCTTCACCAGCTTCGTTGCCCTCCTCTGGACACGCTCCAGCACCTCAGTGTCCTTCTTGTAGTGAGGGGCCCAAAACTGAACACAGCATTCAAGGTGCGGCCTCACCAGCACCGAGTACAGGGGGACGATCACTTCCCTCGTCCTGCTGGCCACACTATTTCTGATACAGGCCAGGATGCCGTTGGCCTTCTTGGCCACCTGGGCACACTGCCGGCTCATATTCAGCCGGCTGTCAACCAGCACCCCCAGGTCCTTTTCCGACAGGCAGCAGGACAGCATAGCATGCCTTCGCCTGTGCCACTACCCTGGCTGAGATAAGCCCTTGCCAGATCTTTCATCTTTGTTCCACTGACAGAAGGTACCTGGTGATCCCCTGTTGAAATATCAAAGCACTAATGACATACCCCACTCATTCTCCAACCATGACGTTCCCCAGGACCACAATCTGGCCGTGACATCTTATAGAAACCAGCAGTTGCTCTTGCATCAGCACAGATGATCTGTGGCTGGGTTAGAGCACTTCAATATGCCAAAGTGCCATAAATGGGATGCAGACTGGTGGAAGATGGGGTCTTCAGTCTTCATGCTCCTCTTAGCCAAGCAAAGCTCCCCCACATTAAAAAGCAAAACAAAACAAAACAAAAAACCATCAGGAAAACATCCTAGTCCTTCACTGCAGAGCAGTCAGATCAATAATATTAGTACACACATTTCAAGCAGAGACGCATTGCCCTTCCCCTTTGCGTTAGATAAACAGCAGCTTCTTTCCTTTTTTCTTTCTTTCCGAAGGAAATTGTAACTGCGTAGCTTGCCATGTTACTCAGAGGCTGAGTTACTAACAGCCTTCACAATCCTTTCCCTTAGGAAGCAACCAAACAAACTTGACAGGAGCATCATGTATTTGATCACTTTTACCAAATTCTGTTTATGTTATTTTTAAAGTGGATTTACCATTCACAAGACTATATCACTTTTTGAAACACAGGCAACAAAAGCTCTTGCTACTCACAGGAAAGGGACAGAAGAGGTCCTTCACACATCCTTGAAAGCTCTCTGCTGCTCTTCTGGCTCTTGAGCCAAAAGTGCAGCGAGGTCTCACATGTGACCATGCGAGTTCTGCAGAAATTGCCAAAAACACGCCCAGAATATTGATTGTTTTCTGTCCCTGAGAAAGCGAGTGGGAAGGTCAATCCCATTGACTCATTCAACAAACGAAGGTTGACAGCCTTGTGGTAGTGACTGCCATCACYGCCAAACTGGACTTGATTCAGACTAGTACTTGCTCTTCCTGCAGCGGGAATTTAACCAGTGGCTTTAGTGGTCTGGCCTTTACAGGGKAAAAAAGACAGCCAGAAGCCTCACAGCCAACCAGATAAAGCCCGTATCAACAACAAACAAGGGGGGATTGTGTTTGGTTTCCTATCTGCACCTGGACCCACCATGACAGCCATGTGCTTCATCTCATCTCTGGGTTATCCACAAAGAAAGTGGGATTTTATCCAGAGAAATTCTGTGAAGTGTGGTGAGCGGTAGCAGTATCATTTCGTAAAATGTTTCATTTCACACAATTAACTTCTTAGTCCACAAAAGTGTGTTTCTGAGAGAATTCCCATTTGTCGACTGTGCAGTAAAGCTAATTAATTTCACCTGATAATGTTGCATTTTAAAGCTGGAAATACCCCTTTTTAAAGAAAAGCTTTCTGATCAGCCAGGCCCGTGGTGAGGCAGCACGTACTGTTCCTTGGTTGGAAGAGACTTTCTGCCACGTGCAGACAAAAATGTGGTTATTAACCCCAATCTCTCCAGTGAACATCACACCAGTCCTGCAAACCACTCTCTCTTCCCGATAAGGAAGGAAAACATCAATGCAAAATTTACTGGTGATCAGGCAGCATATTGTGGCTGGAATTTTCCAACGAGCTCAGCGTCTCTAGCAGTGGCCAAACATTCGAAGGAAGCTCTTCATAGTCCAAAATAAATGTCTACATTTTCAGAAGACAGGCAAAGATTAGGCACTGTCTGGGAAGAGATTCCTCTTTTTATCACTTCCAAGTTTTATTTTTGCACGTGAATTTTGTCCTCGGGTCTGGCTGAGCTGGAAGAGGCACACGATGCTCTGCAGCTCAGAAGGGTCAGCCAAGCACGGGCACCACCGGTGCATGAGCTGGCTGTGTGGTTGGATGCACTGCTTCAATGGTGCTGCTGCTGATGGCTGCCCCTGGAAGATCACTGCAATTTAGGGATGGTCTGGCCATATCCTCCATGTCTGGGCCAGGCAAAGTGTGATGCAGAGTCGGTATAAGCTTAGATCAGAAAGACTCATCAGCTTTGCCCTCCAGAGCGTAAGAGAAAAACCTTGCAAATACTCACACCCCAGAAAAGTGCACACACAGATCATATCATATTGCCTACTGTAACACAAGAGAAATGAGAAATCAAAGACACTGGAGACTTTTATTGTTCTTTTTAAGTTCTCTCCCAGCAAATACGGTGCCCATATTTTACAAGGCTACAACACAATAATCTACCACCACCACTTTAACGACCAAGCAGTTGCAGAGTTGATCTATAAACTGATGTTGCCATTTAATGTGGTTTCCAGTGAACTGTAAAATTTATAGCTGTAACTAACACCCCCCCTGCCCCTCTCTCTTTTATGTTCTCCTCAAAAAACAAGCTGCTCCACAGCTCCAAAAGGCAATGCACCGAAAATCAATGTGTAACCTGAAGTGAGCTAATTAGGATCGTATTCACATACCATGGATCTGTGGCCTTCTGGTCAATTAAGCAGAGATTAATGTCTAACACTGGATGGATGAATACCACCAAAAAGGAAGGCATAGAAATATTCAGATCCACCCTTCTCACACGGCTTCTTTCATGAACAGTGGCAAAACTGCTGCGCAGAGCAGAGACCCTCTGGGAGCTTTCTTCCATGGGGTTTCCCCACTCTGTCCCTTGCAAACTTCTCAGCTCTTTTTGGGCAGCCTCACCACCATCACCATCTCAGCTCCCCTGGCTCATCTCAGCCACTGGCACCCCTTCTTTGGCAGCTGCCTGGCATGGGTGTCCCTCCCCTCAGCCGTGCTGATAAGAGTGGGTGTAAGATGAAATCTACTTCTGCTCAGCTGGCCTGGCCCTTCTCACGTCCCCTTTCAAAGTGATTGATGGGATTTAAATGGGCTTCACTTCAAGTCCACCGCATGGGGAGAACTTCGTCCCAAATGAATGTAATGTTGGAAAATCTTCTTGGGCGCGCACAAGCGCACGAACCGATTTAAGCTCACTGTCGTGAACGCTTGGAATAAAAACCGGGGGTCGGATCCCAAAGCCCATTAGCCTTTGGAAAGGCTCCCTATGATGTCAGTGGATTTTGGAACAAGCTTTTGATGCTTTCTGGTAAGGGCTGATGGAAAAAAATCTCTGAGCTTAATTGGGATGGGGGGGGAGGTGGTAGGGAAAATGTTTTTTGATGAACACCCCCTTTGCGGGGGATGCATATGCTTGCTTGAGGTCCATTGATACTTTCTGTAGAAAACTCCCACACTTACTGCTTTTGTCTATTTGTTTATAGGGTGTAATATTTTAGGGGTGGGGATTAACTTTCTGACCTCATGCGAGACCACATTTAATGTTTTAATCTTCACAACAGCTTCCTAATGGGAAGGAAGATCCATTTCAAGACTTTTATCTGGATATTCAATCAAAACTTTGGCCTCCGCTCCCCTGCCACTGCCTCTCCGCCACGAGCACAGTTGTCTGCAAGCGCCGGGAGTGGTGATGATGCCGTGATGTATTGAGCAATAGATGCACACTTCCTCCATGGGAGGTTTCTCAGAGGGGTGGGGAGAGCGGTCCAAAGGGACACAAAGTCTTCCCTGGGCCATGCTGGGAGCTCCCCGGGGCTGCAGCGTGTGTATAGTGGCTGATGAGAGAAGTCACAGTCTTCAGCATCATGACTGCAGTACTTATTTAACCACAGACTTGCTTTAAGGTGGCTTTGTCTGGAGCCAGAGTGTGAGTGGCGATTGGGGGTAAGGCTACCTTCTGATGGTTTTTGGAGGATTGTCGTGCTAAGCTCATGTCAACGCTGCCATGCTTTTTATTAAACAACAGAGCAAAACGAAAGCAGAGGGCCAGATTCTGATGTCATTTTTGCTAGTAAAACCAGGCATAAGTCAATGGGTAATAAACTTGCCACTGGAGAACCATGGTGCTGTGCCATGTAATTATGCTCAGCCCCATAAAAATCGGTGGAGGTGGGAATGGAAGAGAGCTGCCATCTTAGGGAAGAAGAAATTAGGAACTTTAATAGTAGGGAAAAATGGCATGGATAATGAACAACTGGATCCAAGTCTCTGGTTTGGGATGCTCAAAAGTGTTAGATTAATTTTTTTTTTTTCTCTTTAACTCAGTACATCACTTGCTGTCTACATTTGCCAGTGGGGACTATCCAATTATACCAAGATATTRTTGTGCAGGGGTGCAGACACAAGGACCCGTTGTTTCCTGATAGGGCTGAACATGGAAACACTGAGTAACTTGCAAGCATCTTAGCAGAGCTATAGGATATTGATGGAGTACCACATTGCATAGCCGGCTAGTGTGTAACCAAAGAGCCCGTAAAGCAGAAACAACAAAAGGGCGATTACAAATAGCAACAAATATTATCTCTGTGAATCTGCTCTGCACACTTTACAGCAGGGAGAGCTCAACTCTAGTTTTACAAAATAGCCTGGCAGCTGTGCTATTTATATGTTCACCACCAAGCTTTCATTAATTTTAACATGTGTTAATGGACACCCCGTATTATTTTGGGAGACTAAATGTGAGATTTATTTAATTTCCTTAAATATGAAACATGGGTCAAGCAAAATAAACCATGGATTGTATTTTTTTTAAGAAAAAAAAAGTGTCAGTTTAACAGAATTCAGACAGAGCAATGTCTGATCATATTTACAGCATTTATAGGTTTGGAAATCTCCAAAGAGATCTGAGGAAACCTAAAGCCTGCCTGAGTACATTGAGTGCAATTCCTCTTGGTAATGCATAAATATTCCACAGGTCTTTACAAGAAAACCCTTTTAACTGTATGTAAATATTCCACAATCTCACAGAAAATCTCCAATTTAAAGGTGATGCTTAAAACAGGCTCTTTTTTTAATTTTAATTTTTTAAATGCCATTTGCAGATCCTATACTTTCCCTCAGATTTCTTCCTTTTCCTAAAAACATCAGTGTTTCCAAACAGCCACACAAAGGCTTTCGAAACAGAGTCCTTGTGTTGTTTAAAAAAAGTTCTCAAATATGAACTACGCGCACCTAAATCAAATTGCAGCTACAAACAAACTTACTTCTCACCTCATCTTGTTCCTTAGGATTTAATGGAAAACTGGCATAAAGCGTGGCAACAGAAAAAATACCTGCCACAAAAAATAAATCTGTCATACTTGGGAAAATCCATTCATCAAAGGAGGGAAAAATACAATGAAATCGTGAGAAGTTTATGGAATAAATCTGTAACTGATCTGGCTCTAGTATTTAATCTCCTTCTGCTACCTCATAGTGTGATATTATGTTCACCCTGCATAACTTGAACATGACAATGGGTTTTTAGTAGCAAATTTATAACTTAATCGGGATATTACTGGTATGGTAGGACAAAGCCAGTGTCTTCCGAGTGTTTCTGATTCTGGCCAGAGGGACAGATGCTCGGGGAGGTAAATCAGACATAGTTTGACTGGTAACACATGACTTTGTAGAAGCGCCATTGATTTACACCACTGGAGAGCCTGGCTCTAATCTGCACTGGAAAAGGCACCTTCAAAGCAAAACCGCCCCCGTACACACCGGTTCCAGTTAAACACAATCCTGTTTTGTCCTGGGAGCCAGGATCTGGGATCACAGGTTTGTAGTGAACAAGAAAAACTGCCAGGAGAAACGCTCTCAGCTTCGTTCCTTTAACACAATAAAAACCTTTACCCTCGCACACCGTGACGGCGATGCTGAGCTTGCTGACACGCCAGGCTTCAAAGGAGGGTGAGGGGGGTGTGAAGGAGCTGACCTTGCAAAGAGGTTTGTTTATCGGCACGAACCGGTGCCCTCCTCCAGCCCAGCGGCCAACTGAGTCAAACAGCTTCTGTTCAAGCCATGAACTGCGGGAAACTGGGAGCCCATGGGAGAGCTGCAGCGCCCATCCAGAGATTTGACTTTCTTGAGTGACGGCTTGATGAACTCAGGCGTGAGGAGTTGGCCCTTTGAAGAAGTAATTATGCTGCTAGTCAAGAAAAAAAAGCTCCGGATTCTGCCGTGCATGTTTACACAATGCCAAAGAGACGAGCAGGCGCTCCTTGGGACGGGTGCCGCAACAGGGAAGGCGCATTTCAAAGAGTTATTTATTCACCGGAGATCCTGAAAGGATGTTTGTTGGATCATGGAGAAGAGCGGAAGCTCCTGAAATCCAGGATGCCATAACTTCAAGTAGGAGCAGGCAACAGAAGATTTATCTCTCTGGGCTACTGGGAGCTTGTCACTGCTTCAAGTGCCATAATTACCATTTGGTATCCTCCCACCCGTGACTCCCCAGTGGCAGTCTCCTTTGTGACAACGCTGATGGTGATTATTTATGTCATATAAACAACATATGTTGGCATAATCATCTTTCCCCACTTCTTAATTCACCAGTTTCTCGATGAGCTTTCTAAATGCAAAGGGAACGGGAAGGAAAATGATCAGCACTGAACAAGCTGAGGGGTTTATCTGAGATGTCCTCCTCCTCCTCCTCCTTGCCAAGGAAGAGTGAGAGTCTCTGCATGCCACCATGCTGCTGGGCACCTGGGGAAGTGCTGGCCTGGCCTTAGGATGCTGTTGGCTCCCAGTGCTCCTCAGGACATCATTTAGCACAAAAGCAGTAAAAAAGTGCATATGTGGCTACTTTTATAATAAAGCATCCACCTTCTGCCTTCCTTTGCTGTGTGCTTGCTCTGAGATGGATGCTTCCCCTGTGCCAGCCCCCTGCCTGCATCTTGTTCCTCTATCGCTCTTGTTTTGTCTACTCTCTCTGTGATAATCGCCTGCATTTGTACACTGCATTGTTTCAATTCCAGCCACCAGCGAGATAAGACCTTCGGCGTATCACAACTTTTGCTTAGGATAATTTGCTGTGTGCTCTTGCGAAAGGCATGCTCTGCAACACCAGGGGGGCAGTGCTGGATGTACCAAAGGGATGCTCATCAGCCATGGCCTTGCTGTACAACCTGAAGCAAATCAGCTGTTTTCCCATTTGACACCATCTGTCTGCTTATTTTTGAGAGTAAGGCTGACTTTTAATACAGATAGATGGAGCGCTAAGTATGGGGGTGGAGCTTGACTGAATCTCTGCTGGCTACTATAATATAAATTGCATTGTAATGTACAATATGTTATCTTACATCGAAGTTGTAGGCAAATATTTGTATATAATAAATAAGCTGACATTTTGTTTAGTACATGCACTCTAATTTCCAATAAAACCTCTAATAAAGAATTATAAAGTGAATTTATTGCTTCATTTCAAAGCAAGGACATGGTGCCACTTTGAAGGGGTATTTGGAGTGTTAAATCCATTTCTATGATGCTTTAATACATTTTCTGTACTTTTTTTTTTTTAGTTATTTTAATATTATTGTGCCACTCTGTTAAAAGGCCATAAAATATTTTAAAGAGCAATAAAAGTAAACACAAATGCTAAAAAGCCCATTCTTCTCTCTCCAACCCACTGAGAGAGGAAGAGACAGAGGATTTAGGCATAACAAAATTCATGGCAGCTGTGTAAATAAAATAAAAGAGCACACTGTTTTTCTGTTGATGATGATTCTTAACATCTTGCTATCTAGCAGGAGCCCAAGGCAAGCTATGGGAAGGAAGCAGAAACACCGAAGGAGAGCACGCAACGGAGGGCAGGCTTTGCATCCTTCCTGAAAATTGGAATCGAAATAAAAGAACAACAGAGGAAGCTTTCCAAGGCAAAGAGCCTTCATCCAGCAGACTTCACCTGCTGCAGGCATGAACCAGCTGAAGGGTGTTATTACAACCAACGTTAATAAGGATGTACCCCTCGCCAAGCCAGAGTAGGCTTTGGTAGGACCGACCCCCCTGAGATAACCTCCCTTCTCCTCCCTGGCTTTCATTTGCTTTCTGCAAACCACAGAGTTTAGCTCTGTGCTGGGTACCTGCTTATGGTTTACTGAAGTTTTAAAAAAGAGGGCTTAAAGAAGACATAACTCAATAAACTACATGGTTCTTCTCAGCCCACCCGTGAATTTCACTCGGTGTAGGAAGAGGAAAGTCTAGCCTAGCTGCAAAACTGAAGCTCAAGCAGGGATGAAAACGGTCAGAGAGAGTCTTTCAAAAATCTGAATAATGACTTGTTGATGCTACTAAAAATAGAAAGACAAAAACCCCTGCCAAAATGGGTTTATCTCAGGGAAAGTGGATTTTCACTGTCGATGCTCTCTGCAGAAATTTACAACGGTTCTCATAAAAGAAAATCACGGATTTTGAGCCAACATCCCTCCTTTCTGTAGAATATTCCTGACAAAAGTGGGGTTTTTCTTCCCCCAGCCTGGACCAGTGCGGGGAGCACAGCACCTTTCCACGCTGCATCTGACTGCGAGCGATGGCAGCTCTCGCCGGCTCCCTTGGTCCAGGGCACCAAGGAGCTGGCAGAGCCGCTCTCAGCTCTCAGCCCTTCTGCCTTATTAAAAAATAAGAAAGCAGCATGGATTATTCTATTTATAGCATCTTAAAATCTGAATTTGCAGCTAGGTCTACAGGTACAAGCTCAGGCCCTGGTTTACTGCTTGGGATGAGCACAAAGCCCTGTAATACAGCTTGTGTTTAGGGTTCAGCAATAATTATACAACAAAACCTCCAAAACTGCCATGTCTGTTGGAGATGTCAGGCATGTCACAGAGACACTGCTTATTTTGCAAGATGTTGGTACAAACTTTCCTTGCCTTGAAGACTGTTTCACCAATGAGCTCTTACAAATGCAGTGCTTCACAGRTGACAGCCACTGGGGTGATGGCAGAAGTGACAAGGAATGTGACTTCAAAAGCCAAGTTGTGAAAGAAGGGTGGAATAAATTTGGGAGAACTGGGGTGAGGGAAAGTTTAGTGGGAGCAAAATATGACTAATGATCAAGTTGATCCAACAGGTAATGAGCATCATAGAGGCTCCTTCAAGAGCTGGAGACCTCCTGGCTTATGTTAGAAAGGTTTCCCAGGCAGGGAAGGTAGCAGGAGCCTGCCCTCAGCATATGCAGTGAGCACCACAAGCCCTGATCAACCTGGGGGCATCTGAAAGGACTGCCTTGCGGTACCTCCACCACCTCATTGCACCCCAACCTCCCCCACACCGGGCAGGGCACACAGCTCTCCTAACTCTTGATGAGTCCRTTGCAGTCTGTAATTGCAGCACACACACACAGAGACCCACGTGTTACATGAGCAAAGTGCTCGACAATGTTTTTCTGGAAGTGACTTCATTTGATCTGAGACCTTAATGCAGGATTTGGTTGTATTTATTTATTTTTCCCTGTGATTTCTTGTCCTAGACAACATATTTGCAGCTGCGAAGGGCTGATGACTCCCTTTGCTAAGCAGACTTTCTCCTGAGAGCCTTCTTTCAATGGTCTCCATTGTAATGATCTGGATTTTGCATTTCCGCCGTCGCGCTGACGAATGGAGTCCCAGGTCCTGGAGTCACTACAATGAGCACGGGGCAGAAATCACAGCCAAATTCACCAGCACAGCTCACTAGCCACTGATTTATTTCCCTCCGTGACCTCCACATGGCTGCGGTCCAGACGTGAGCCCACGTGTAGCTGGAATCCTACACATCATTTCGGGGTCTTTACTCATCATTTACTAGACCGTGCTCTCTGAGTTGTCAGTACGGTTTCCAGGAGGCTCTCGTGGTGCTCAGTGGGGATTTGGCCACGGCTTTCCGGAAGGACAGGAATACTGAAAATACTAACGTCCTCCAAGTTACTCACTTCAGTGTGTCTGTAAGGTCTGCATATGGAAAATTATTTGTCATTTCCTTGCAGACACTATTTTCAAAGGAGAGATATATCAGTCTGGCAACAGCGCAGCACCGTGATTTAATAGTTTGTTTATCTCTCAGCCCAGCTCTGCTGTTTAAGTTCAGGAATCTAGCCCTGTCCCTTCTTCCTATCCTTTTTTGTTAACAAGCACGCAGTTCTGGTCTAATAAGACTTGTTTGTTGAACAAGATCCACTGACATGAATGAACCCTGGCTACCTGCTACTGGTTTGCAGTGCTCAGACCTTCATCCAGCGGGATGAGGTGGTTTGAAAACTTAGAGTGACTCCAACAGCTAAAGAGATTTAGAGATGGGACTTCATCATACCATTTCACTAGAGAGACACAGTCGTAACGTTGGGATGAGAGGTGTCAGAGGAGAACACTGCTGTGGGAGAAGCTTTCTGGGGTAAAGAATCCATGAAAATGGTTCTCTTCCCTCCTGTTAGTGGAGTAAGTGGAGGAAGGGATATGAATAGGGTTCCTTTGTGAGCCACCAATTCTCTCCATTTCTCCTACCTCCAACAGCCTTGGGTACCATATATATCTATATTATAGTAGCTCTCATGCCTGGCACGCAACTAACACAGCTAAGAAGGGGAGGCTGCAAACCAATCCTGGACCTTACCACTGACCCTGATGATGGGCATCCATTGACACTCCTTTTCCCCAGCCAGCCCAGTGATTTCAACCTCTAAAACTGAAAGCACAAGCACACTTAGATTTATATATAGTTTTAGGATGTTCTGAAGCAGTAAGAGCTTTCTCTCATTTTGCTCTTGTTTTTTAAGAGGCATACTTTATTTTCTGTGTTTTATAAGAAGGAAAGTTACAAGGGGCCTAGTCTTGTGAGGGCTTGAGGGCACTTTGCTTCGATGGAGTTTGGCCCCAACATGTATATTGAACCCCAGATTTGCTTTGAATAGAAGCTGAAGTGCCTGTAAGTTCTGGCTGCAGAAGAACCACGGATGTAGTCAGACCCCTTAGAGGAGAAGTCAAATTACATCTTTGGAATGGGAACCAGACATTTCAGAGCTGAGACAGAAATTCATTAGAAATAAAGACAGAAGACCACAAAGTCCAAGACTGTGAATGGAAGAAGTTAAATAACCTCCTGAAGGCCTGACAGGCCAACAACTTCCTCCACCAAAACATTAAAGATGTCTCTTCACAAAATTAAAAAAAAGTGCATTTTAGGGCTTGAGAGAGGTCTGCCTTCAGGAATTCCTTTGTCCATTTGCCCAAAAGTCTCAGTATCAGTTACAGTCTGTGAAACACTCAAAGCTTTCTGGGGTCTCATAGCCAGCAGATTCCCTCTCTCTGCTTCCAAGGATTATTTTTTCCCCATTAGAATACAAATTTTGGACAATTTCCCTCTCATCGTGCAGAAGTGTAACAGATGATCTCTCACTGAATTATTTTAGAAATGCATTTATGGAGTCTGTTGTCTGGGATATAGAAGCTCCATCTTTTCTATGCTATATATTATCAAATATCATTAACAGGGTCCAAAGCATGAAAGACTGACTTCGCAACTGAGAAAAACCTTCCACCAGTCAACCCAGACACTCTGTCATGCATCTGCACTGTGCTCATAATCCGCTTTGTATCTCTCTTGAGTGCCTCTTGCACGTGGAGGATGGAAAGCTATTATTGACACGAGGTGAAGGAGCTCCTACTGTAGCTCAGGTGACAAAAGCTTACACCTTTTGGTCACATAGATCCCATGCCTGCTTCTCACCTAGGACACAACCCCGGCCATTTGCAGCAGCAGACCCCACGCTGTTGATGCCATGTACTGATGTGATGCTGCTTGCTGACCTGGTGACATCTTTGGAAAAGTGATGGCTTTCTGCAAAATGATCGTGATGGAAGAGAAGGGCCCCGGCCACGTGCGTGCTCACCYTCCTGGTCTCTGGGTGCACAGGTTGGTTGTGTCTTGGCTCCTTGCTGGGAACTGATCCGAGCATGGTCTGTCTCCCATGTGTGTCCTGTTTCCTTGGGAAAGGAGGGGGCCATGGGACATTTCATACGATCCCTTGGCATAGACAAGCTTCAGACATGGGCTAGGGACCTCACCATGCTGAATCATTAGTGTTGTGTATGCTTCATCTGTTGTGTTGGAGTCAGACAAGGGAAAGTCGTTATATGGATTTATTTACAAAGAGAGCAAAAAGAAATCACAGTCCCAATGCTGTACAATGGGTAGCATCGAAAATACACTGCCCTGAGCCAACCGAATACTTAAGCCAATACTTAGTGTTGTCTTTGTATTTAAAATTGTGGATTTCCAGGGCTCTGGCCCTGGTCGCTGAACATCTGAGGCAATTCAGCCCCCCAGTGCTGCTCAGGACATTCTTTTTGGTTTACAAGGAATCTTTATTGAAGTAGTACATGAGGATAAGCATTAATAGAAAGGACATTCCTCTCCCATAACTTTAAAGAGAAACCATTAATTCCCTTTGCAGAAATGTGTGCAATGTGAATTCCTGGAAGGGTGGGGCACAAGGGAGAAAGGACTGAGAGATGAAAACCTGGGGGAATGGCGTCAAAAATAAATGTAAGCTGTATATTGCATTATGTAGCTTTAGAGAAGCAACACGTCTTGGTGAAAAAAAGCACTGGTCTGCCACTATTAGCAGCGTGTCCAACTTGATCATCCTGTCCTCAGCTAATGTCCCATGTACTGACCACCCCAGGGGCTGCTGGGCATGGTCAGCCCATTTCCTTCCCCACTTGTTGTCCTCTGTCCTGTCCCAGTGCTCGTTGGTCTCAGACCTGTCTGTCATGCTGCTGCCCTCTCCTGTTGGATGAGCTGAGCATAACCATCCTTCAGTGGGCAGAGAGCGCGTGGAGGGCAAGGACCAGACATGCCTGCAAACATGGCACGGTGGGAACGGAAACGTTGCCCCTGCATCAATTTGTTGCTGTTGCAAGGAAAACCACTTCTGCAGGTCATGCTCTGAGTGCCGGTCCTGAACTGTAGATGTGTTGCCATCCCCAGGGCTAACCCCAGGCTGCGGACACAAGGATGAATGCTGCAAGACTTCTTGCCATGTGCCATCACCCTGCGACAGCCAGTCCATTGGGGCACTGAGTCCAGTGCCAAGAGCAGGAAGGGAAGAGAGAAGACCGAGACGTGAGGAATCAGAAAGGCAATTAACGACAGCCTCAGATAACAGTAAAATATTCTCTCTGTCTTTGTTTTAATGTCATTGATCTAAACCAGAGACGCAATGATATCCAGTGCAAAAGTTTATGGGCATAATCTCTGTTCGCTGGTGGAAATGGCTCTCTGTACTTCAGAGTGGGAGCATGCCATGTTGGTGCAGTTTATCTTCTGGTGAGCTAAAGACTTCAAGGAGATCGCTTTAACAAGGGGTTAGTAAACTTCACAGTTGTCTGCAATATTTTATTGGAGGTTGGAGAGACTGTTCAAACATCTGTTCGGAAGAATAAACAAACAGCCTTGCCACGTTGGTTATAGCTGACTCACAGTTTTTGTGAAGGAGGTGATCAATGGACTTAAATTACAGTTTGAAAGTGCAGGCTAGCTCCTAGGGTATGACTTATAAGGCAAATAAAAGCACGAGGAGGGCGCAGAGCCTCCGTGCGATTGAGTTCTGGCCCTCTCCATTGCATTCATACTTTAATATCGCATCCCAGAAGGGAAACTCAGTGGTGGTTGTTTTTCAGAACAAACATTCTGGGTCAGGAGCAATGATTAATACAGCAGAGATCTGGGAAAATATACCTCTGTAAACAATAATGTTTTATAGCTGTGAAAGGAACTGTGTGTAGCAAGAATCCTCTGCTTTATCCGAGCATGCCCCACTTGCAGAAACAAATCAACAACAGGGAATTTCCTCACTTGGAGGAAAATATTCAGAAGATTTCATTTGTCCAATACATTTCACTTAATCCATATTTCACTGGAATGAAGAGCTAGAATACAGCCTGTGTAGGAAATTAAATACAAGAGGAACCAAAAGAGGAGTCAGTGAGATTTCTTATGTGGACAACATAATGAAATACATTAGAAAAGCTTAACTTTGCTATCAGTAACCAAAGAGAACATTTAAAATATAGATCCTGCCTGCCACAAATTTCCAATGTAATGTTATTGTAAGAATGTTGCACAAATATATATATGTATAGCCACAGAAATACCGACATTTAACACTGAAACATGTGTGCACCCAACAGTGAAATATGCAGGGTGCAAAAGCATTGGCGATATTATCTGTTACCCGAGTGCCAGCCCTGCCAGCAGCTGGGAAGACGAGCTCCAGGGGGGTTTGAGGTCAACAAAAGAAGCCTATAGGGGTAACCTAATAGCGCAGTATAGGCAGGAATGATTTTCACTGTACAAAGGGCAATTTCATGGTCATCTCTCTTGGAAAGCTGGTGAGATTTGGAAGCTGAACTGCTATTTGTGTCTTTGAAAACCTCTCCTGTAATATTTAGACAGAATGGCGACAGGGTTTTAAAAAAACACCCCAAAACAGGCAAAGGTGGAACCTGCTTTAATCTGATGCTGTCCAAGAATAGGAAAGTCTGTCATCTGAACAGGAGAAAACTCTTAAATGTTCACCCATGGACCAATGTGCCTTTGATTAAACTACCCGTATCAGTGCTCAGGGCTGTAGGGGAGTCCCTTTAATGTTTGGTGAGCCCTCGAGTGACATGCACCTTGCTCTGTTTCAGGACACTCCAGAAACCACTGACATAGTGACCAGGGATATACATAGCTGTGTCGTTCATATAGAAAGTACAGCAACCAACAAACTCAGCCCTCTTAGCCCTTCAGGGGCTTAGTATCCTTCTTGTGTTAAAGAACGAATGGTGTTACCAGAAGAAAAACTGCATTTCTCTTTGCAAGGGTAACTTTGCCTACTTCCCTGGCAGAAGCCAGGCATGCAAAGTCCTTTTTTTCCTGTAGATATTCTCTCTTTCAATAGATTTCATAACATGCAGTAATCTTATTATGCTAGGTAGGTTGCTTTTGCAAAGAAAACAGGACTTTTTCCTCTAAAAGACTGCTTCTTTCAGAGGAAGACTGCTTTTTTCTAAGGAAAAAACAAGGCCTGGGCTGTGGTGGCAAGTCTTCTAGGAAACTGGGGGGATGATTCATTCTTCTTGTTGCCTTTGGTGCCAGGGGCCTCATGTCTCCTGCGGCTCCCCATTGCACATGGACATCACCTTCTTGCCCCTTGCAGAAGGCTTTCCCCAGTGTTCAGGGGCATGACGGTGTTCCTTGTATCATGGCTTTGCATCCTGCCCCAGGAGAAAAGGAGGAGGAGGAGGTGGAGGTGATCATCCGTGCAGGGTGAATGTCAGCCCCTGGGTTTTAGATTACTATCCCAAATCTTTCTGAAAATTGAACAATTGGCTTAATAACAGGAAGTTGGGAGCTGGCAAATTACTGTTCTTATAATCAGAACAGGAGGCTGAGAGAAGGAGTTGTGTTTTGGCAGTAATAGCTAATTTCCATGTCTCATTAAAACAACGTGGCTTATTCATATATTTTTAAGGGTGTTTTTTGTTTAAAGGATAATAGAGCAGGTGCCCCTTTTTATGAGGCACTAGTCCATTTTGGCTGAGCGGTTTGTATTGGTGGAGGAAGCGGATTTATTCAAAGTGCCTGGGTAAACACGGTACCAGTCCTGTGTCCCTCTGATACCAGGCTCTTAAGGGAAAAGACATGGAACACGTCACTTCCATGGTGTGTCTCTGGGCTCAGGTCCGAGTCGGCGCAGCAACTGTCCCGGGAGCCCTTTCATCATGCACGTCCCCAGCATTGTTTTTTTCCCAGAAGAGGCTAACATTTTGATGTGGGTGTGACTGAAAAGTCACCAAAAGGCTAAATATGGGCTTATGTTATCAGGGTCGAGGCATGTACCCGGCCACTGTGCAGTGCAATGGGTGGCTGGACCTGGCCCAGTCACCAACCTGCATCCCACCCATGCAAGAGTGATGTTGTGTGACCAATACCAGAAATAACATCATCAGTTGAGTCCTTTCCTACAGCTGGGGCAGTTTAAGGGCAATTCAGGTCTGCAGAGACCTTTCTCCTTTCCTCGTTGGTAAAGTCCCTACCCATGAGGACAGAAGAACGGGTCTTGTAGAAGGAAAATGTATAATAAAGCAGATTTCTTGAGTACATTGTGACTTTTGCCAACAGCAGTCCTCCTTGGTGGAAATCTTGTTCTCCTTCCTACCTGGCTGCAACCCTTCCAAGCAGGGGGCTGAGAGATGTGATGGGCAGCAAAAGCACTGCACAACTAACAGGGTGTTTTGCAAAGCCAGCTCAAAGGTCTGYGCAGAGACACAACAGTGATAAGACAGAAATAAGAGTGACCGAAAGCCTGCGTTACCAAAGGTGTGGGTCATAATGATCCCACAACAACATTTACACAGAGTTTCTGGAATACAATCTTTGAAGGGATAAGACTGTATTTTGACTGAATTTGGGCTGAAGGCTGTTGTGGCGGGTTTCTTTGCTACAGCCCCAGAATCAATGGTTTGGGCAGAAGCCTCTTGCTGCAAAATAGTAGGACTCAAGGCAGCGCTAACTGTGCAACAGAAAACACCAAAAAAATGTGGCATAATGTTCAGCTGAATAGGGACATTATTGTTTGAGTTACGTTTAAAGATAAGTAGAGGCCAAGCGTGTGTCTTCATCAGGCACTTCTATAACATGAGCTGAATCAAAAAAAGTTTGGGCTGAGCAATTTAGGAGCAAGGAGGAAATCCTGAAAAATCAAACTTCTCCAGTTTTATATATGAACTAGACAGCCTAACACAGAAGGGAGCCAGGTCTCTGAGGTCCAGCACCTTTTCCTAGACGATATATTGACTGTACGTACAATGCTGTAAAATATCCTGTCTGCTTTATCTTGGGTGGAGCAATAAAGGAAGGAAAGTCACAATAGCTCTCCTCCCTTTATCAAAATAGCCTGTGCCTATCTAAGAATCAAGGATAAATTAATAATAGGGGTCCTCTGGGATTTGGGCTGCTGCTAGAAGCCAACGGGCAACATGGTGAATATGCATACTTGAATGTCATCCAAGCATTTAACACCCTACGATTTGGACAACGTGTCTGTGCAGCATCCCTCCAACCAGTTCCTGTGCAGCCTCATAAAATACGTAAACACAGCGCTCTTTTTTTGAAAGCCTCTCCTTCCTTTCATATTCATTTTTGATATCCCTTGCATCTTCTGCTGCTCTCCTCCCAAAGAAGATCCAGCGCCTTCCAGCCTGCAGCCTCCCAGAGCCCCCATTGCAGACGGGGTGCAGCACCTCCTGCGTGTCCTCGATGTAGATGTGTTATGGCCCAGCAGCACACTGTCAGGTTACGCCAGCAGGGAACCTGTCCCTTTGTAGTCTGCATTTCTTTTTTTCAGCAGCTGAAAGATACCCSTGCTGAATGCCTCCTTTGCACTTGGTCACATATTTACTCACATTTATTTTGCCGGCACTGAATATTTATGCATTTCCTGAATTTAAAAATAACAGTGCAGAATTTTTCTTCTCCAAGGAAAGAAGAAGAATAAAAACTTGACTTGCTATCAGATCCCTAAGCAAAATGGAGAGAAAAATCTGGAGATGATCAGAGAAAGGACAGTGACCATGGCCAAAACAGAGAGGTATGTAGACCACAGGCACACTTCACGTCTGCACCAGGGCTGGTCATGCTTTGTGAGGAGCAGACATACCTAAACGYGTTTTATTCTCAGAACGGCTCAGCCGAGCAATACAGCGCCTTATAGCCAGTGCTGATTGCTGTCTCATGAGCTGCCTCACAGAGAAATCAAACAAAGCATGAACCATCCAGGGTGCTCAGCCACCTCACAGAGCAGTCAGCCACGAGCCCTGCCCTGGGGTCCCTGCAACGCCCATCAAGGTGATGGGTGAAACAGAGAGGGAAAGTTGCTGCAGAACGAGACCGTGTAGTGGCTAAGTAACAACTGATTTTTTTGCATGGTGCCTTTTTTGTAGGCTAGTCTACAAGAGTGGTTTATTTTATATGGCCAACTTGCTCTTTTGGGTGTGCATTAGAGGATTACCTTTTTCGGAAGGACTTGGCTGAAGTGAAGCTGATGAGCAAGGTAGGGGAGCAAGCCAAGCAGAGGAGGCTGGCAAGGCAAGTTCATAAACAATGTGTTAGCCAAGAGGGGGAAGGTGAGAGACAAAAACAGGCTCTTCAGGTAGGTCATAGGATGTGGGGGCACCAACAGGAACATCTACCCTGTGTGAATGGGATATCAATGGGAATGGGATATTCCACCTCAGCGGTGGAATAGAATATACTCTCTAATTTAAATGACACTGGTTCTGTCTAAGTTACAGAAACTCAAGTTCCAGCAATCCCTGGACAAACCTCAGCTGATCTGTGGGCAGGTCAGATGCTCCACCAAGGATTAATGCTGAGCTAACCCAAATTATTTGTCACTATTTGTGTTTTGACAGAAAAAGATCAAATATAAGGACACTCCTCATCTTGTGTAGACTGAAACACAACCCAGAAGAGAGGAAAGGTTTGCTCTGCTGAGGACAGTGGGTCTGGTTAAATGAAGAGTGCTCCACAGATTTCCTGGGCACAGGAGGGAGCATGGGGAAGGACCGTGCACAGGAGGAGCAACCCTTCCTGCAGTCTCCCCTGGGACAATGCTTTTTTTTTACCCCTCCCTCTTCAGGGTTATTTGCAGCTRATACCATCTGACCCTAATTCACTATGAAGCTGTAACTTGCCCATTGCTTTCTCCAGGATCCCAGGCAAAAGAGTGGAGGTGACCGAGCCCTGCATTTAGACAGCAATAGGCACACACGCCTGTTAGTGTTTTAAGGGGTACAGCATCCCAAGAAGGAGAGAGAAAAAAAATAAGGCACATTTTCTCATGATTTATGCAACTGATAGGAAATATTTGTTATACATTTCCTTTGGGATGTATTTTGGTTCAAAACCTGTGATACCAGCTGATAATGAGTTACACATTTATTTTGAAACAGTGCAGACCAACGCTAATTGGAAGCACGTTCTGTTTGACTAAGCAGGTACAATAACTCTAAAATATTCACTGTCATTTAACAGGCTTCTGCAACGATATTAATCAAAGCACTTTTCCTAAGCTAAGAAAAAGTCAATGCAGCAGTGATCAGGTATGATACAGAGTAAAGCAACGATCAACCAGGACCAGCCAAGAAGGTTCTTCTTTTCTAGGACTGTTATGTTTTCATCAAAAATATCAAAAAGCTTTCAACTGGGGCTAGTAAATTTTTCATAGTCAGGTGAAAACTTCTAGTGATTTCAGGAAATGTCAATTTTTTCCCCCATGGAAAGCAGGCCTTTTTTGTAAAAAAAGATAATTTAAGTTATAAGCCTGGCTGAAAACTTGTGACTAGTTTTTTACATGTTCTTTCTGCGCTCTCTGGCAATTGTGTTGCATCTACAAACATTAACTTGTTGTTCTGTGGCCCAACCGCAATCACGTGAGATCGAAGGAGAGTACTGTATCCCTTACAGAGATGAAGAAACGGAGACACAACGAGGTTATGGCAGCTGCTGCTACAAAGCCAGCATAGCTGAAAGCCTGACAGCACTGTTCATCATTGTCATTTGTGTTACATTATCCTGCACGATCACACAAGCAAGGCTGAGACTACTGACTGCAACGTGGTGTACAAAGACACATGAGGAGGCTAATAATAGCCTCTTGGGACAGGATGTAATATTATCTATAGCAGGTCTGTGGTGACTGTCGTTATGCAGAAAAATAATTAACATTCACGGCCAGGAAAGCGAGGCACAAGGACAACCCTTAAGATGGCACATGAAGTGTAGAAAACTGTGACAGCACTGTGCTAAAAGGACAGTCAGCCCTTGAAATTTAAAAGTATCGACAATCTAGATTTTTTTAAGATAGCAGAGAGATCTGCCTTTTATCCTTCCACTATTTATATAGATAAATGGATAGAAATGATATACATGAGTGTGGATGATGTAGGAATCCTTTCTGTGGGTGGAAATGGATTCGGAGAACTACTCAACAAGCATTACTGCATACAGTAACAGCTGCACTGAAAATCGGATTGGTATGATGAAGGTGAGGAAATGACCAGAATAAGACTTTTGGTGGCAGATCTTACAGTCTCATACCTGATGCCCCAAGCTGTTCATGTCCATCGAAGTGACCTATCCCCGTCACAGAAATGTGATTTTCATGGTGGCATTCAATGTGGGGAATCATCTGCTAGTTTCAAAGCCAAAGCTGGGTTTTTCCTATTGCAACATCTTGCCAAATACTTGGGGAAAAAAGTAAAAGGGTTTATCTTAATTTTTCAGGTGTTAGACACCGTTTCCTTCTCCAAATATGAGAAAAAACGTGATGGCTTTTTTTTTTTTTAACTTCTAATTCCAGCCGTGGGATGATTTTGTGTACCTGGCAGTCGTTGCCTTTGCTATCTAACAAGTTGCTGTTGAGTGTTCACAATTGGCTGGAAGTATTTCAATCATGCTTTTGCAGGAGAAGAGTTCAGCGAAGTTTCACTAGGGTACTCCAGCACGAAACTTTCCTACCTGGCGAAGTTACAAAATGGGCCTTTCCCCCATACCATGAGGAGATTTAATAAACCAGTGAAACCTCTAACCACACAGGTTGGAAGAAGAAGCCAACACAGAGAGACTCAAGGGGGARCCAGGGCAGAACACGCTGATGCAAACACACATGTAGAGATATTAAGTAAATAGGGAAAAAACTGTGCAGAGGCATAATTAGATCCTGCGTGGATCTATGACGAGGAATCCACTGACTGAAAAAAAACCGAGGTTGATTGATACTGCTGGGCTGGCTCGGTGCCTTGGAGAAACACAGAGCGACCACCAGTGAGGGAAATTTCCACGAAACAGCGTTGTGAGGACATCCTGCGCTTGCTCCACCACGGCTTTTTCCAAGAAAAACAGCCAGCAGCCCAAACCAAACCCCAAACAACGTAGACCTCAGAAACATAAATAAAAACGAGCAGGAAAAAGAAGCCTTCKGAAATTTGGGAAAGCAAGGAAAGGAGCAGCCCAGCTGAAGGCACTGCAGGACTTGAAGAAGTCCACCCTGCTATTTGTTCATTGCACCAGAGTAAACGCGATGAAACTGTCCCTGGGAGCAAGAGATTTGGCTAGCTAGAGCACAACAACRTGCCTGTTCCCCAAAATGGGAGGTTTCATGTGGACTTCATCACGAGAGAGTAGTAACTTTCCATTCGAAAGCCAACTAGGAGATTGACCGTGATGGTGGAAGTCCTCCACGAAGAAGAAAGGCATTGTGCACTCCTGGTCCCTTGGACGACGGATGCAAGTCCATGGGTTAGACTGTCTATTTCCAGACACTACAAAAAGCCACTCCAAACAAAGGGCCCTCTCAACGTGACACAAGTGGTGGTGAGCGTACGACCGTAAGTGTGGCTGACATCAGAAAAAAACAGTCCCCAGGAAAAACAGCATAGGCTCAAGTACTGCGCCTTTAAATAATAAGCTCTTCTCTTCCAGATGATTTTAATAAGCCCAGGCACATGTGTTGTAACCCCTTGATGCAGTACAATATGAATAACCAAATAAAAGATCTCTCCAGATTTTAAGATTTACTGTTTGTGATGGGAAAAGGCCAACCAGATGACATCATTATACTTCAAATGTGAATTACTGCCAAGTTTGGTAATACTAAACTAGAGAAATTGATCCTCTATGTTTTTGCAGAAAAACGATTTTTGGCTTCGGTGGTGATTTTTTCTCTTGTTATTTATGTAACTATAACGTTCATGTTTAGCAAACTTGAATTTTACTTAAAACTAGAGCCAGAGTACCTTATCTTACAGGTTATTTGTTTTCAGCCATCTGCTTAGCTGGAAATAATTGAGTTTGACAATTTATGGGTTAAAGACTCAATGAATTGTGTTGGATAATTCACAAAGAGCCAAATTCTAGCTCAGSCAAAGCTGTACTTGGCTTGGGTGGGAGTCTGCCTGATGAGGATGTCAGGATCTTGGTCCCTGTCTGGAAGATGTTGCTTTGTTTGCCTCTAAGGAAGAAAAATCCATACGTATGTAGCAATAACACCCTTTTCATGTAAGACATCTGGATTTCTGGAAGTATAAAGCCATGATACTCCAGCAAGCATGATAATACTATATTACACTTACATGCCATCTTTCTTCAGGGACTCTGCATCTTCTCAACTCTCATGGGTATTTCAAACACCCCCTTAAATGAGGTCCACTGAATACTGTTCAACCCACTGCAGAGCTGAATAGATCGAGTCCCCGAGAGGTTAAGCCACTTGCCCAAGACTGCAAAGTGATTCACAGGCAGAGCTGAAACCGAAAACCACAAAGCTCTTTTTCCCACACCCCTGCACACCACTTCTTTCAGTCTGTTTGTTGATGATGTGAACAACAACAGTTGCGAAGTTTTGTACTGCAGACAACTCTGCTGATTTTTTTTTTTTTTTAAATCAAGTACTTACTAAAAATCTTCTTGTTTTCTTCTGCAGAAAAGGATTCTGAAATTTCATGTTACAGCAACGTTTGCAGACAAATCCATACCCTTAGGGCCAGGAAAATGTTCTATTTTTACAGCATACATAAGTATATTTATTAAAGCAGCCATATATACATGGAATTATGTTGGATCTATTTTCTTCAGAGAGGAAGCCCCAAGCCGTACAACTGCTATTATTCTTAGAAATGTGCAGCATGGCACCCGTGAAACGCACTCGGTTCACTGATTACAACAGAACAGGTCTTATCTAAAGCTCGGTGCCGTGACTGCTTCAGAGCACRAGTTGCCTAGAGGAAATCATGCCCAGTGCCCTGATTTATCTGCCGTGTTCAACCCTTAAATACCATCCTTGCTGCCAACGCACAGTGCCACGAGCTGGCACCGGGAGGTGAGACACGCCAGGTCCTGCTCGTCTCCAAAGCCTGCAGACCACAAGCAGTGCCTCACGGCTGTTTCTTTCTTGTTGACATCTGTTGCCAATGGGTAAATCTCCTCATGGGGGACAAGGGTGYTCTCAACGCTGATGAAGGGTTGGTGTAAGGTGACCTCCTTTGGCAGAACCGTGAACTCCATCCCATCATGGAGGTGACGGTAAGTGCCTGGTGGACGTGGCAGTGGGAAGAGCACCTGGAGCATGCCCGCAGTCTGGGAGCAGCGATGAGAAGCRGAGGACGAGGCCAGAATAAGCACAGGAACTGAGAAACTCCAAAGGAAAGTTTTTGGGGCCAAGGGCTGGTTGGGAACAGCACTTGGCTCTCCAAGCAAGAAGAGCCTTTCCGGCTCTTTGATTCCTGGTGTGCAGGGGGAAGCGGGACTTCATAGCTTCCCATGGAAGAAACAGCCCACATCACCACCGGCTCTGACTCCAGCCAGGCATTCCTCTTCCCACCAGCCAAACCAGGAAAGAAAAGAGGGGGGAGAAAAAAAAAAGTGTTAAGCCCTGAATTTTGGCGAGCTGCTTCAGCCAAAAAAAAGGTTGAAAGCCTCTCTGGTTACAGTGAAAACCACCATTTGAACTGTGGGTGAGTTCAAACCTAGAGAGGTTTTTGTAGGACCAGTTGTGAGGGGTCATCAGGGACCAGCACCTGGGCAAGAGCTGTGGCCAGTTTTAGTCACACCGGCTGGCATGGAGGCGTCCAGGGCAGCTGCGTGTGATGCAGCATCACTCTCTTAGATCCTCTTGGCCTTAGAAGCTGGTTTGCCTGAAGCTCAGGACTCAGGGAGTTTTGGGTGGCCCAAAGAGCTTTCTGTTGTCAAAACCAAACCGGGGGGGAAAGGTTCAGGGATGACCAGCTCTTGGGTATGGAAAGAAGTACAAATATTTGCTGCTGTGTTTTTTAAAATGGATTTTTTTCCGCCCAGCTGAACAGACATTCTCCACAGATCTCATAGGGGATGGAGATCCGCGGTGGGAAAGCAGAAAATCTCTGCTCCTGCACTCCTTGCTACACTCGTAGGTGTTTTGCTAGTTAAATTGTTGGTAGATATGGGAATCTGGCAAGCTAACTAACAGCCACATGATTTAACCAGAGAGTGTGAATGCAATTATGTATTTCACAGCACACAGAATCTACCGTGGGCTTGGCAGAAAYGTCCCCATGAGTCAAAATAAAAAGGAATACATAAAAGGCTGAATTCATACATCCAAATGAACTAGAACAAAACTGCAGAAAGTAGAAACTAAAGAATTAAAACAGAGGTTCCTGCATTAAGAGACATCAGGGACACGTTTTCCCCCAAAGCTTTATTTTTAACTCAGCGTGTGGAGGAAGGAGGGCAGGTTTGCAGACATGGCACGCCGTACTGGGAAAGGCTATCAGAGGTGACAAGGACCAAGACCTTCCCAGCGAGGGGGAGATGAAGGAACTACAGCAAATCCCTCAGAGGAAAACACTGGCCCTTTCCAATAGCACGTCCTTTGTTCTTCCTCCTTTTACCCGTGCACGGACCACTTATATCGCAGTGCCCTCCATGAAAACCATGATGTTGCCTTCAAGTACTGCCCAAACCAAAACACAGCAGGGAAGATGAAGGAAGGAAAGGCAGGACAACCCAGCATCCCAAGCCAAAGTCCTCATGCCCCTAAATTCTGGCTGTGTCACAAAAGGAGGGTAAATCTTAGCATAGAGTCAGGGACCACCGCGGGAGGGTGTTTACAACTAGGAGGATGCTCCAAGTTACCCTTGCATTTGCGCTTATGACAGCTTTCGGATTCATTTTATTTTACAAATAATCATGGCTGGTTGCCCGACTTTGAACTTCGGTCGGGTGGCGTTCTGCATTTCAGCAGAAGCCTTGTATTTAGTGGTGTCCAACTAAAACATGTAATGTGGTCAGAAATGTGTTTTGCCTGTTTTAAGAGGAGCAGCAGAAGGAAACTTGGAGGAGCTTCTGGTCCCTTTTTTCCCCTCTCTATTGGATGACTTGAAAAATGAAAGAGAATCTGTTTCTCTGTGAATGTATCCCTTTGGACTATTTTTGAAACACATTATTTAAAGCTGTGCAAAGAATGGATTTTTTTTTCATTTGGCTGCCAAACCAGAAAAATCAGAAAAAAGTTCATTTCAGATTGACTAATCTATTTTGTGTGACTATAAATGAATGATTCTGTTTCATTTTCACATTCGGATTGTTATTTTCTTAGCCTTTAGAAAAGAGTTGGAGTTGTTTTTTCAGGCAAAAAAAAAAAGCCATCTCCAAATTAAACAGGGAAAAAAGATCTGTTTTAGAAAAGCAAACAAAATATATGAAAGTTATTCCATTTTCTCCCTGGTTTGCAGGTGAAATTAACTGGAAGTTGCCTGACTAATGTCTCATCTCAAAAGAATATTTTAGCAAATTTTCTGTTCAGAGACAACTCCAGTAAATTTCCAATACTTGTTCAAACGAAGAGATTCATGGGGTGTTTTTTCCCAGGTAAATGTACCATTTTAGAATGAATAAAATAATGCAAAACAATTTTTCAGTGCTGCCTTAACTAGTGATGTCAAAATATTGAAACCACACAACATTCAGGGCTGGGTAGTGGACCTCCAGCAAAATCTCACCAGCTTGAAATAAAAACATGGCCTGAGTGCAAAACCCTTCTGCAATACAATTTCCTTTTCGGGGCACACACAAATCAGATACAGATGCAGCAATGTCTCCTCGCCTTTCAGGTGTGGAGCCGCGACTGACTGCAATGTATATTCATAGCCCACCTTGGTTGCAAAGAAGTCCAACACTTGAGCCTCAGCGTGATCATCTAACGCCATCTGCCTCACTCGTAGTTATTCCTGCTGTTGTCCAAGCAGTGCATTTTGGAGAAATACAGGGAAAAATGGTATAGATCCTCCTAGCATTCTTGAAATCAAATAATGATGTGCACTGAACTGCTACCAGCTTGCCAAAGAAGGATGTCTCGGAGGTCCCTGACACAAGCCATGACCCAGATGCCTCTTACTTTTCTCTGAAGATGTCGTAGCCCACAGTGGACTATTCTGTACCCTTCCCATCAAGGTACTTAGGAGAAAGAATGAGTCCTCTTGACATTTTTAAGGTGCTAGAATAGGATTTGGGGAAGCGAGGCAGGTTTTTGATGAAGCCTGGTCATTGCAACCCCGGTCACCAGGGGACTGGGTTTGAGAAATGAAAATACTAGAAACTTTTCTCCAAATTATCTCCATTTACCCACYAGTGTCCAGACCCCTGTCAAAGTATCGATGTTCTGAAACATCATTTGCTTGCRTGAGGTTAGAGTTAAATCTTTCTAACACATTTCTCCTGTCGGCAGTTGCACACAGCCAGAAATGAATATCTAGAGAGAGTGCATATGAAGAAACTAACCACAATTGGTGTTAATTTGGAAGTGTTAGATTTGACGGTCCATGAGATTAATATTCCCTGAATGGATCTCAGTTGTGGCACCAAGCCAACGCAGCATTTTGCGTGAGGTGCGTGAACTTGAGGAATTTGAACTAAGAATCACGATGACACTGTCACCAAAAAACACATAAATGGCTAAAAAAAAAAATCCTTCTCTTTCTCCACATTATTTCAGTATGTATTTTAATGGAATTTTGGATGAAATTCAGCTAATGTTTGGAAAGGTTTTGGGTGTTTTACTATCTTAACCATATGTCAGTACTTCAGTTCTTCCCTGTTAGATTTAGGGTGTCTACAAACCAGTAAAGGAGTCTAATCAAGTGTGTCCGGAAAGGGACAAACCCAGCAGTATGTGACCAACGCAGTCCCTTTTTAGCTCTTTTTTTTGTTTTAACTTCCTGGTGTGCTAATACAATTATTGTCCACGGTCATGGAGTCTTTAGTTTAGGGAAATCTTGGAGTGGCTTGCAAACACATTCCTCATCCTCTCCCTGAGAAAACATTTATGCTTGTTTTATGGTTGGGTAGTTGCTCAAATGCCCATGCAGTGTGTCCGAGGGGGGTTGGCGTATGAGAAAAGCAAGCCTAGCTGCTTGAGGGAAGGCGTCCTGAGGGCAAGCTTGGCACTTCTCTGAGCAGCATTTTGGGGGGGTTCAGTGGAGCACCTGACAAACCACTCCCATGCGAGCTAGCCCGGCCAGGCAGCCAGCGGTGGCTGCAGCAGAGTCTCACGGGTGATGCTGGTGGTGCAAGGTGCTCCGGGCACCCACAGCTGACCACCCGTGGCCCACATAGGTGGCTGGTACAACCCCTGCTTTGGCCACGGGCTGCGCAAATAGGCGTGGAGAGGACAGGGTGGGTGGCAGAGGTGCACAGACCCCACCTTCCCCAGGGTGGCTTTCCAATTTTGAGAAGAAGAGGCTCCTCTCAATTTCTTGTGTCTTCCTGGAGGATCTTGGCACAGCTTTCCTTTGCTTTAACTCTCCTTTTCAATTTACAATAAATTAATATTGCTACTATTATTATTAAAATAATATTTGAGCAGCCCAGGGAGGCTATTTAAGAGGAGCTGGCGACATCCTGAATCTCACACAACCTTTTACCCTCACATCTGTGCGTTTTCATCAGCCGAATTAAGAGTGAGTGGAAATACTCACACAATTACAAGTTTCTATGTATGAAACGACTGGCTGGATACCCACGTTACTGGGTCCTGTGCCAATCAGCTGAGGCATAGCAGGGTGGTTCGAGCTCATCCACACAGCACGCAGTACTTCATCATCTCAGTCTTTCCCCTCTAATAAGGGGTTGTGATTTGGTCACATAGTTTGGTCTCCATTTGTAAACAGAACACATTGCAACGTGAAAATCTGGTTGTAATCTTCCCACATGATTTTTGGGGGCACAACATTTCACTCCTAAGCAAGGGGACTAGGAGAAATTTTTCTGGCACGTCATGCACATCTTTTAAACATCTTTGTGAGAAGCAGCTCAGTGATGACCCAGTGCTCCCAGCAGCACCATGCTGGGGAGGACCAGAGCCCACCTGCCTTGGGATCAATGGCAAAGAGCCACTAGGTCAACACACTGCATCCAAGTTTCAACTAAAGCACATACAGACTGCTTTGCTACTCCATACAGAGCAGTTGGCATCTGCATTGCAAAGGATCCTGCCCAGCACAGCCTCCACTCCCTCTCCCCCAGAAGTGTTGCAATAAAAAAAAAAAAAAAATCCCTCACTGAAAAAAACCTTGATGGATCTTCTAGACCTCCATAGGACCTATGTCCCCTAATTGCCCCCTCATTGCTACTGTTCACCTAACACTTTCTTGTGCACTTGGAGTCACATGGCTATCAAGCACCTTAACCTTGTCATTGCCTGTCCTCAGACACACTGTCTCTAAGGATGACACCATCAGGATGCTCAGACCTGACTGCTGGAAGCGCTAGAAAGAGCTCAGCTGCTTCCTGCACAGTGACCACTACATCAGCAGAAAGTGTACTATGAGACATGTTTCAGAGCAACTGCTTTACTCCAGGAGACAACAGAGCGTCTTCCAGTCTGCAAAGCACAATGCAATCCATCTGCTCTCTTTGACATCGCTTTGCTGCCTTTTGCAAGACATATTCCCCAACGTCTCTGTTCTTGCCAAATACACTGTGACTCATGTTCTTCCCAGGTACAGCAAAGTTGCGAATTCCCCTCAGACATTACAGTGGTTCTCGTATTTTGATGGTCTCCTGCTTCAGTAGCCTTAGCAGGGTTTGATGAATGTAGTTATTGGTGTGAAGAGTAAAACAGATGTTTTGTTGTGGTTTTTTTTTTTTCCCCCCAGAAAACAATGATGTTATTTCTACAGAATAACACAATACAAAAGTAAAATCCTTCCAAATCTCAGAGCACTAACCTGCAGCTTTAGCAGTGTGTGTTTTTCCATTTAACCCACTAGTAGCCAAAAAAAAAATAAACATGTAAAGGAAGCACAGGTAAAACTGGCAGATGTGATGAATACACCAGATCTTTGTCAATGGATTCACCTCCCTGCACTTTAAACATATGCACATGGTGGAGAGATTCATGGGGTCCCTGATGAATCAATGGAGAGGAACAGGCATATTTAAGGTGTGATGGCTATTGCAGGGTAAGTGGTTGAGGTTCTTTAGGTGCCTGTTTCTCTTTACTCACTCTAAGGATGAGTTGCTCAGATTTTGACACTGGTGTATGCTGGGTCAGGTGAAACATGCTGTTTTCAGGTCAAGGGGCAGTTTGTGTGCTGGGGAAAGCTTTCTGCCTGATCAGTCCAAATTTTCTGGAAGAAAGCATGTCATCTCTTCCAAAGTACAGAAAATGATATGAGGACGTAGTGGCATCTCTCCATGATGACTGAGGTGATAACATAAAATATGACAAAAAGAACAAAGTCTGAGCTTTGGTAGCAATGACATATAATAAAACAGTAAGTCATTGCCCTTCTTTGTACAGTGTTGTGTGCAACTATAACTTGTGTGTGTTATTATACAGGTGACAGAAGAGGTATTGGTCTCTGACTGCTAAACTGATCTAATGCGTGAATCTGTAACAACATTGTTTGTTTAAATTTATGACACCAAAGTAGAATGAAGCCTCTCAGATGTTTCAGATGTCATTTTACTTGCTGTAAGTAGGTTCCTTTGTTCTACTCCTGCAGTCCTTCACTACCTATCACTCCAACTGGGTCTAAAACAAGGAAATTTGAGGTGGAATAGGGGCTTCCTAATCCAATTTTAAGGTTCTATTTAATTGCTTTTTGGAGGCCCAACTAGTGATGATTTCTCCATTTTAACATCTTTGTTTCAGCATGAAACAAAGCTAAAATTGCACAGAACAGTTGCTGAAGCTGCCACACGGACATCAGGTGATGGTGAGAGGAGGAGAAGGGACTTTGCCTTCTCAGGAACGTGAAGGGATACAACGGTCTTGCAGCTAAGATGCAGTCCATCCAATAAAATGTCTGAGCTCTCCTTGCCCTATTGGCTTTCCTCTGCAAACAGAGGGGGAAAGAGCCCTTCTTTGCAATTTGTCTCAAGTTTCTTTTTCATCAGAGGAATGGATATGAAAATACAGGGCTTACCACCAAGAATAGATGTACATTTAAGCTCTCTCAAATAAGCAGTCATCTCAGATTTCCAAAAGAATACAGATAGCTGAGCTTTGCTGTTTGAAAAGGGCCACATTTTCAAACAAAATTGCTTCAAATCCTCCTCTTAACCAGCTGCTTATTTCCATGCTTAAAAACTCAGACAAGGCTTCTCAGATAAACCAAGCAACTGAGTTATATTCCCAGGCAGGGAAGATGCTGTTATTGAATTATGTCTTGCCAAACAGTGTCCAGTCTTGCAGTCTCTGGGCTAAATGAACAAGGATTTCCATGGAAAATGACCTAGGTTCCTTCTCTCCCCAAGCTTTCTGTAGAGCTGTCCATTGGAAGACATACTGCTGGGAAAATACTACAAAAAGGGTTCCCAGGAATACTCATTTTAATGCCTTATTGAATGCACTGTAACTGTTCTTATGTTCTTTTTAAGTTTCTCTTTCCAGTAACAAACACATTTACTGACAAGAACARTTATAGAAGCAACAAATTAACGGAAAGAAATTTTATAACGCAAGTATTCACATTGGAAACTTGGCACTAAATGGTGTGTTCCTTTGATCACGGAGTGAAGTTGTATTACGCTCTTCTGTAAATCTAATGGCTAATAAAAAAAAGACGGTATTTGGATATTGATAAGAAAAATTGACAGATGATCAATTATTTGTGAATAATTTTTTGTTAACAACTAAGAAGGGTGATGACGTTCTTAGATTATTCCAGATAAGAAAAAAAAAGGTAAAATTCATTGGCCAAATGATTTGATTGGTGTTATTTGTATGTAATGAAGAGAGTTTTTGGGGGGCAGGAGCAGCGTGTATTGTGCATGCTCTGTGACCCCACCACAGCTGAAAACAAGCAGACACAGGCAACAGTGTGTGGCTATGATGAACGCAAAGGGACGGGAGCTTTAACCCACGTTGAACACTGGTTATTCAATATCGCTCTATCAAACACATAAGGAGAGCTCGGCTTCTGCTGCATTTAGAACTCCTGCATTAGTCAGTGTGTCCCTATTGGTTCAGATGGAAATATGGTTATTTACGGTCATTATGACTAATCATACAAATAGGGAAAAAAAGATCCCACTAAACTAACCAAAAAAGCCAGCAGTGCAATCCAATTACYGCCATCATCATAAAGAATAAAAACTAAGACTTAACACCTTAGAAACACGCTTAAGGGCAATCCAGACAATTTTGTTAATATGGACACAGTGATGACTTCTCAAAAAAATAAAACTCTATAATTAAATTTGAACAGGGCTAAAGTATTTGAAAACCTGCCCCATCTATGCAGCGTAACTAAAAATCTGGCAAAGACACCACTTAAACCGGCTTGGTTGCTGGAGAATATCAGTAATTACTGAACTCAGCTGGTTAACCTCTATTCCTGCAAGAGTAATAAGAGAGACACCTATTTGGATTGATAGGAAACACCTCAATTAAAGGTTTGGTTTTCTAATTTAAGTTTTCTTTTGCAGGGCCAGTCAGATCTCTGTATTAAGTCAAAGATCGAAAATGGGGAAGGGAAAAAAAAAAAAGCCCAATACTTTCTTTCTCCAGTTAAAAATGCCATAGCAACTTAGCTGGGCAGATGGAAATCACCCATAGCAAAAMCTGTTTGGTCACCAATAGCAAGACAAGAAATCTGGCAATAAGTAACAGGGGGATGGATGTTTCTGACTTGTCCTCAGATACCATTGAACTCCTCTGCGGGAAGCACATCAGGCCGTTCAGCAACAGAAATGGTCCAGATCTCAGTTACAAATCCCACCTAAAGCATAGCATGCTTCTTGACTGTATATGAAGAACTGGTGATGGAGTGCAGTGGTTGAGGGGGAGGATAAGTGACTATTCACTGGAGCGGTTTAAGCTTTCCTCCTTTTCCTATTTGAAAACTGATTCTCTTTAAACACAACAAAAGTGAAAAGAGATTGTCTATTAATTTCAAAGGGCATGTGTGCAAAGAGGTACTGAAGCATGCATAACGTTAACTTGTGAGCTCCACTTCATACTTACAGTCAACTATTTTTCATGAAGGATTCATGAAACATGTTGACATTTTTCAAGTGCTTCATTTTTTGCTACAGAGTGGAAAATAATCTTTTCATTTAATAGACTAGCTTTTCAAACACTTATGGCTGATCTGAAAATCTGCCAGTATTTTCTCTCTTAGCAGATAAGTAGATACTTTTCTTCAGCACTTATCTTCCGCATCTTTCCCCTGACCTGGTGGCATATGAAGTGGTGTGCAGAAAAATGTGAAGCTAAATGGAAAGAAAAATACTTCTGTTTCAAACCAATGGTATTCACTGCACACCTTTCATTTTCTGAGCCTGACAAGTGAGGGTGCAATTGCTTTTCCGTTATTCCCTGTCCAGAATCTCGCCCCTGCCCTCCTGAGCTGACCGGCAATGCAAATCTCACAAAACTGGTTTTCCAGTTATTTTTCGCAATGTAAAGCTGGGACTGCCAGGTAATGCCTAGGAACTGTACACAAAGCCTTTAACCTTTTAACCTCCATGAGATGCTTTTAAATTGCTTTAGAGTGCTCTTAAAATGTCTTCTGCAGTACACGTGAGAGGAAAAGGGCATTATCCTGAAGAAGAAATCATGCATGATCCCACTGTTTTCTCCAAAGGGAGTTGCATACACGATGCAGAAAGCCTATGCATCATTTACGCGCTACTTAATTTCCTCAGATTACCCTAAGATTACCTGAGACTTGAGCCTTAGGTCTTTTACTTCCCCCATTCTCCTCCACTAGAGTATGTTTTTCTCCAGAGTTTGGGGCTTTGGGGCAGTGAGGTCTTCAGAAGTGGAGTTAATTTCCCACGAAGAAATCAACAGCTAACAGGCTGATGTGGATGGCTACGTTTCTTTTCAATATTTGGATAAACTCCAATTCAACTTACTTTTTTAGCGTTTTTACAGTGTAATTATTTGGAAAACAGAACAATGTACATTACCAGGAATATTTGAAAATAGAGATTGAGCACTAAGAACATTATAGGACTTGATTTCAAAAGAATGCATGCAGCAATTATTCCAGGCTGCATTAAATTACAGAAATTGAGAAAAGCTGTGACCTAGATATTTCTTCTCTTGAAATATTTTTCATTTCAAGCGCCTACTTTTTTTTCAGGGTCCGTTTCGTCATGAAAGGAGTATTATTTTGTTGGTAAGGTTTTTATCTTTGCAAACCCATTATGCTATATTAACAGGTTGCAGGGGATAGTTAAACACAACAGAGACATATGTAGTCCCAGCAGAGCAGACCAACAGATTTTGAAACAAAGATACCCTGCAAACCATTGGAAGTTATACAAAACAGACAGGAAAGCTATTTAAGAGAGGAAACCTGATATGGATCCAGCACTGGAATTGAAAGGCTGAAAAGCTCAAAGAGTAAAATTTGAGTACAAAATGTTATCTGTGCAGGAGGGGATTAGCTATGAGCTGAATTATATTAAAACACACTCTATGTTAAGGAAAAGTTCTGATACGCATTTTTTCTACCTAGATTCAGTACTCGAAAAGCAGTATCATACAAAACAAATAGAAGAATAGCTCCATATATTGAGAAATGAATGGATTTTTTGGTGTAACTGAGTGCTTTAGAAAGGGAGAAAAGACTCAGACAAAATTTAGTATCCTGTCAAGAACTTTCAAAATAGTGTGTAAAACTGAATGAGAAATACCAAACACAAGGACGTTGTAATTGGAATAATTACTCTGATTCAGGATCCATATTGGCTGGGAAAATTATGTGGTGAGTCTTTTTTTTTTTTTTTTAATCTGCTCCTAAATAGTGTTTAGCAACATAGGCCTAAGTTCACCKGTGGAAGTCTTACAGGATTAATAACTGCTGACTTAAAGATTTCAGTAAATTGTTATTTACTGAAACGTTACTCATGTCTACAGTAAAGTCAAGTACTTACTGTCTATACACAAATTGCTTTACCTGAACTGGTTTATCAGATATCATTAATAGTTCTCTTATAAGTTCTCCTGCATCCTGTTAAAACAGTCTTGCAAATCCCTAATTGCATCATCACAGGTCAAAAGCAATTTTTCCTGGGACTTTACAGTTAATACTTTGAAGTATTAACTGGTAGAAGCACTACTCTCTGCATCACACCTAGCAAGATCAAGCAGAAATATTGCCGAATATTTTAGATGAAGACATTCAGGTGGGGGCTCTGATAGAGGCTTCAAGTCAGGCAACCAGCACTCCCTTCCCAGAGCTAGATGCTTTCTTGGCTACTGCCTCTGTGACTCAGGGCAGCCCACGCTGCAGTTACTACACACCACGGGCACGGCAGTGGTGTAGGGAGCTTCCCTGCCTGCCACTGCGGGCAAGAGGAGAAGAATGTAGAAGAGCTAATCCCTGAAGAATTAATCCCTAAACTGGATACACTTATTTCCTTACAGCCTACCCCAGCCTAAGGAAGCCCTTATCAGTAACAGCAAGAGAAATTAGTTGCAAAAAGCAAATTACTGCAAGACACGTTTATGATTTACACAAAACCGCAGCCATTAAAAACACTTGTCTTTACTAGAAATCATGGGTAAGAGGAAAAAGATGCCAATGGACCAACAATGTTTCCAACAGAAAGCATTGTCCTTGTGCCACCAGGATTACCCCAATGGTGGGAGGACATCTGCAAGTTGTTGAGCTACGTGTGACTACCTGTGGCAAGTGGGAACCTGTTGCGATTTTCACTGGAAGAAAAAAAAAAAAATCATCCTATAAAGTCAATTTCTCAAGATCAGAAGGTCCAAGCCCCGTGCCCACAGCTCCCCCAGAGCTCAACAACTGTAGGTAGGAAATATTTTCCTACATCCTGAATAATGGCTTTACCCACTCAAAATAGATTTTCAATATAAATATGTCCTACATGAACTGAAAGCACTTACATTTGAAAGAGCTATTCATGTCTATTAAGACAGACAAATGATTGAAATTTAACATTAAAAGTGCAACTCCACACCTTGTACCATTTACCGACAGGAAATTAGGAACAATTAGATCTCTGTAAAACAAGGCAAAACCATGATTGCCAAAGGTCAGACTTCAGGAAAACCCTTCAGAAAGCTCAACAGCAGAAATTCTTTACAGGTATGCTTCTTTACACTTATATCGTACATATGGTTTCAGCAACAATCAGGTAAAATGGACAAAACCAGATTTCCCCCACCAGCTGTAATAAATTCAACCCTTTTTTTCCCCCCCCTCCTGTTATAAACAAGCAGAAATGTTGCACAGAACAGACACTCTCTGGTCTTTTATGGGCGTCAGTGTGCTCTGGAATGGAAAGAGGACACTGGAAAAGATTGCTTGCAAGTACAGAAATGAAAGGAGGAGAATTAATTTTCTGCAACTTGCTATGTGTATTTCTTGAGTTTTAATACTTTCACATTCAGAAAGTTCACAATGAAACACCTTGTGTAAAAATTGCAAGCCCCTGCCTGGAATTCTTGCAATGAGCTGTCAGTAGATAAACTTTTGCCTGTTACTTTCCGTAAATGGATAACCTTGAAAACACAGACAAACCACCCCCCCACCAGTCAGATCTCATGTTTTCTTTTTTCAAAATGGACTGAAATGCTGATTCCTAGTAAGTATGTGTCTGTTAGGTTAGAAATGAAGAACCATTTTCCCAAACGTTATGTCCAACTCAAACCAATTTTGAATAAAGCTTCATTAGGGTTCTGAGAGTTTAAAGTTTTTATACACATACACAAAGTACATTAGATAGATAGATTGATAGATAGACAGACAGATAGATAGATAGACAGAGGGATTTTTTTTCTTCTAACTTGCAGTTCTGGCTAGCACTAAAGCCAAACATGCCAAAACACAGCAAAGAGGACTATTCTTTTGATACTCCCAGCTGTGGCCAGAAGAAATTGTGCCTGAAATCGCGTGAGAAAATTTCAAGACAAATGAGCTTTGGCTAGCTCAGCTGTGAACGTTTGGATGCTTATTTAAAGTGAAGTGACCCCAAACTGCAAAGCACTGGATGTTCACTCGTCACTAATTTCTAATAGTCACTCTGAGACAGGGTGAAACAGCCAAGAAAGGGCTATGGGCTCCTTAGGAAGTGAAGGAGGAAAGGAAAAGTCTCTGGGGTTTGTAGGCCATGTTGGTTGGAGAAATTGTTTTTCTTCGGTGTTATGCAGGAGTTTTGATGTTTGAACAATACCCTATGCCCAAAGGCAGAGAGTGATGGCAGCCATCAGGGTGGCATGGTGTCCTTGTAGGCAAGTCAACAGCCATTGCTGCGGTCTGGCCCTGCTTCTCCTCTGTGCACATTTGTGGAGGAGGAGGTGGAAAAGGCATCCCTCCATCTCCTACAGGACAGATAGGACAATCCCACTCCCTCTCCTCTGCTGCCCCCTTGCCCCTGGGGTGCTTCCTCCGCCATATGTTGGGCCACCTCCATGCAGCCTTGAGCGACGCTGAAGGGGTAGAGACAAACTGAGTGATTCCCTTGGAAAAGATTATTTTTGGGGTCTGGAGGCATTGAAGGGTGAGCGCGATGGAGGAGGATAAGGAGAATTTGTGGTCTGGGAAGTCAGGGAGCCTTTTCTGTCGCAGGTCCCTCCGACGAGTGCAGCTGAGATGAGTATGTGCTTTTACAAGCAATTATTTTAAAGTGTGCCCAGAGGACGCAATAGTCAGGCTTTATTGGATATGTAATGCACACTGTGACAGTATACGGTGCTATTGCAGGCCAAAATTACAATTCTGGGACCTTGCAGCCTGCAGCTGCTCAGTAAAACAAAGGAAATCGCACTGAAAGAAAAAAGGGAGGGGGGTTAATATGCTTTTAAGCAAAATCCAAAGCATAGATTATATGACTTCCCTCATTTCAGGGCTTTTCTGTGCCTTTAGGGGCAGCTGGAGGAAATATGAAAGAGCGTCTTCCCTAGAGCTTTCCCTAGTGAGGGCTGGGGAAAGTGGGGAGGGGGACACAGCCACCACAGGCACACCTCATGTTTGCACATCTCACACCCAGGACGGGCACTGGCATCAGAGGGGCCAGAGCTGGTGGTGGCCCTTGCACTGGTAATGTCAGGGCTGTGATGCCCCTGTTGGTTCCTCAGAGTAGATCTCCAGGAGGATCAATGCCACGGTTCAGTCCCACATGTTCATTAACATGTCATTGGCCAAGGAGCCAGAGGAGAAGCACCCAGCAGGTTAAACTTCTGCCTAACTGGAAGCAATTAAGATCGTCTTTTGGGAGAGGCTTGCAGCTAGTCCTGGAAGGTGACCAGAGCAGGACAGTGCTTTGGGAACAGAGGCAGCTGAGGACACAGGCTGTGGGAGATCTGTCCCACCACAGGAACCACACAGCAGATTTTCTCTTTCATGGTGCTGCTTATGCCACTGACCCTAACCTGTTTAGTAAGTGACATATTGTTCTGCACTCTAACTCATTTCCCATTAATAACTTTTTTGTTAGTTTGTTTTCTTCTCTAAAAGTTATTTTGGTTTGGGGAAGCTTTGTCGCTGTATTCCAGAAATCAGACTAAGAGTTCCCCTTCTAGAACAGAGTGTGTGCAGATGTTGGCAGGACAACCTCAAGACAAATTAGGATCTGACCAAGTACTCTTGCAACCAGATCGATCAACACAACGGGCGAGTAGAATATGTGATACAGACCTCACATAAGGCATGCAAAATATAAGAAGAACAGTGAAGCACAGAAAGGGGATGATTAAGCATTCTTGAATGCTCTGGGCAGGGGCAGCAGCTCCTTTGCGACTTGCATGATATACAGTGTTAATACRGCCTCAAGAAGCCATACCGTTGCTTTAATGGCAAAAACTAAGTGTGGCACAGATCAGATGGAGTTTGTGCTTTATTTCATCATTGCAGTTCTACTGGGAGCATATTTCCAGATAGTAAGTGTTGCTCAGCTGCTGGGCTTCAACTATTCCTTACCTTGAAGCCCTTCTTGGAAATGCAAATAAACGTGTAGAAGTTTCTGAGCCATTTTCTCTGCAGCAGCAGCCAGCAGACCTCAGCTGCATTGCCCACAGCCAGCTCCACATTACATACTCAAGAGTATTTGTAGAACAGAAGGTGATGGCATCCATTTGTGCAGAGCTGCTGCGGCGGAGCTGCTGCAGTGCATGGACCCACTATGTTCACAGGAGGCAACGGACGTGGAAAGGGGATTTGGGGACCAGGTGAGTTGGTCTGTCCCTGGGACCATACACCTCTCCACACCAGGCAGCATTGTGGAGGCACCGTGGAGGATGTGTTAGGGTACAGAAAACTGAGGCTTCGCCCAGAGCTGGAAGATGGGCTTCGTACCCTGCAGTCTAGAAAGGCATCTAAGGACTAACGAAAACAAAGGCTTTTCAGACCTGTTAACTCAGATGTTGGATGCAGAGTTAGGAAGTCTGAAGTAATCTATTAGGTCAAAAACTCCATTAACTCAAGCTGAGTAAAAACATCACTGTTAACCACTATCCAAGTTTAACACAAAACCCCTTTGGCTCCCTGGTTCTAGCAATTTTATCAACATTTGATCTCCTTTGACATCAGAGCTGGCTTCTGTCTCTAGATCATTTTGTCTAGACTCAGTGTTTACATTAGACTTACCCAGATTGGCACCGTTTGCTTGGCAACCTTTTTGCGTGCGCGTGTGTATGCTTATAGCAGCTTTGTTTACGCAGTTTCCCACTGAGTTTGTGACCAAAAATAAACACAGAATTAAATGCGAGCAATACTCAGTGGGACATTAAATGCATTTTATAGGGTTTGCCTCTGAAGCAAAGGATATGAACTGATTTTCAGACATCTACAAAGGGCCATAATCAAACCCAGATCATCAGACAAGAGCGATTGTTCGGGTGAGTTAAATTTCTTCTGCTTTTCACCATTGGAACAATTACCGAAACCTCAGTCATGTTCAATATGTAAAGTGGCAGCGAAACCCAAGCCTCAAAAAAATTTCAAGACAGCTTTTTCTGTGTATAAATACAACAGCCCAGGGCCAGCAAGAGTCAGCGAAGAGCTGCAGAGTCCAGTGGACTTTGGATAAGAGCTTTACCAACGGTGTTGGTAAAAGAGGTGTTTCATGAAGTTCAGCTTCTTAAAATACTGAGGAAAAGGCTTTTTTTAATGAGAGGATGCATAGAGTCATGGATCTGAAAGCCAGAAAGCACTGTTAGAACTACCCAGCTGCCCTCCTGCAAAAGCCCTGACTGTAATATTTCCAAAGGTAATGCAGATCTGYATGTCTGAGTCATGGTGTCCTCTAGACAAACATCTGTCCTTGATTCGAAGGGCCTACGTGACTTCAGCTAGACTTTTTCCTCTGTCGTTGCTCTTTGTTTGTCCTGGGCAAGACGAACAAAAAATTTACCGTAACTATAAACCCAATATTTGGTCAAGGTGACTATCCAGGTCTTGAAAAGAGGAAGCAATGGGAACATTTGGGGTATGAGCAAAACTCAGCCAGGGAGCAAAAGAGTTCATGGGAAACGGCAATGTTTGCTTTCACCCAAAAGCTCCCAAAACTTTGCATTTTTTTCTGGGTTGTTAGTATTAATCGCTCTAATGAAGTTAACTATCAAGATATTGTGTAGTCCTGGGTTCTTCTTTCTTCTAAGTGTCTCTTCCTGGTCATGTTCCCATGACACGTGATAGCTGCAGCTTGGCTGTTCATTTATTGAAAATGAGACTTCACAAGAGTACAAGGGTGAAAGTTTGTCCAGTCAGAAGGAAACAGCCTGGTGAACAGAGGCACTAGGTTTTCTGCTGCATCCGATGCTGCCTTGAATGGATTTTGCTTTCAGGAGACAGGAAAAATACAAAATACTTTTATTTACTTAGTAAAGCAGTTGTTTTTACTGGGGCTGAGCTTTCTGAAATTGCACCAAATGCTTGAAAAGGTAGGGTTTGCAGCATATCCCCATCATTTGGAAGGATTCCTGTGCTTCTCTGTAGAGTTTTTATTGATTTTCGCAGACTCATTTGTCCTTCTAGCCATCAGATCCATATGACCTCCCCAGCTGATGGCAGATCTCCAGCAAGACAGCTTGAACAGCACACACAAGTTACGTATGCATTCATGGCTGCAAAAAAGCAGCTCCTGAGCCAATATAATGAGTACAAGACACAGCTGAGCTGATATGAAGTAAYGTGTGGATGTCAATTTTCAGCCAATAGTGAAGTGTCAGGACACAATTGTTTGGCAAGCCCTTTGCCCTTTATGTGTCCAAAACGGCGTGTTGATGCCTTTATACAGCGAAGGGCTCTGGATGTTACAGGAAGCGTTCCTCGTTGCTTTTCGTTAGCTCCAAAAAAACTGCAAAACCTTCAGAAATTAGAAGTGAATCACAGGTCATTTCTATTGCAAAATCTCAGCGATAACCCTTGATCATTCAAATCTTCTCTTTCACATGTAATCACATCTTACGAGCTGTGGTGTGATGGTCCACTTACGTATATGGAGTAAGAAACGATGACTCACACCTTTTCCCCGTTGTTGTAAAGACAGCCCTTCCTATATAACACTATGATATATATCTGATTATGATGATAAGAGGTTCATGTATGTTTTAGCTGCTTGTGTAATTTCCAGTCTGTATTCTGGAAATATAACAACTAGAAAATCCCAGCTTGTCCAGTTGGTCTTAAAATGAAGCATATTATGGGCATCAGTGGAATAAGTACAGGCCAAGTTTGTTAGAAGTATAAACTTACAAACCTATAAAGGAAATTTAATGTCAAAATTAATGTGCAGACTCTGGAGAAAACCTTGCTGGTGTCAAGATATGCAGAATAAGAATAACTGAATAAATTTGCTTGGATCCTCGCACAATCTTACATCTAATTAGAGCTGCCCAAGGCAGAATCTGTCAATGCAGAGATGGAAATCTCAGGCTGGGGACAGGCTGCCGACCCTCACACTGCTTGTGAGCTCATGGACTGTTTTTCCATGGCACTACAGCATTTATTTCACAGGCGTCAATTAAGATCCAAAATAAGGCTGGAAAATAATTTTTCTGCAGAATCAGATTGGAGGCAGGTATAGTTGACAAGTGATTTTGCAATGGAAACCTGACAGCTGTTACACACAGAAACCCCTTTCTATTCAGTTGACCACTAATTTGAGGGAATAGAGGGGGCTTAGGGGAAATGAGGAAACATGGTAGATTAAGCATTATGATTCCAGGAACAGCTATTCCCAGGTTATCTATTTTAGGCTAGCTGAGCTTCCCAGGAAGCCTTGACAGAGTTTCCTAGCTGTGGTGAGCAGTCACCTTGCCTGCACAGCAAAGCATGGAATCATCCTTGTCCCACCTTACCGCTACAACAAGCTCTTCCAGAAACCTCCCTCGGAGATTTCTTACGCAGATAAGCAGCAGTTTTTCTTGAGTAAGGGCCATGGCGTTTGGACAATAGCAGTCATCACAACGATCTCCTGTGGCAATGAAGTCCACGAGCTAACTATAGGATGCCTGAGGAGCTATTTCCTGGTATTCTTTCACTTTCCACCAGCTGTTGTTTTTATTATTTAACTCATTATTAGTTTCAAGTATGATGCAGCATCAAGCTGTTGTTGTTCTTATTAAGGAAAAATAATTGGCTGTCTGGCCTCCACTTGGATGAAAGCTCATTTCTCTCTGGGGATTTTTCAGCRTTAGTCCTTCTCTGGCAAAAAAAGCTGTGATTTTAGCACCCTCCAAAACACTGGATTACAGTAAAAGTGGAAATCAGGTAGTGAAGCAAAATTCACAGTATTTCCCACGAGGAGTTCTTCATATGGATAGTCAGCAGGATGGTCACTTATGTGTACAAGAAATTCTAGTAAAATAAACACACCCTCCAAACTTCCTGGGCTCTAAATCATCCTGCTAAATTTGATTATCACTTAAGTGATTTAGAAAGCAAGATGTTCTCTGCGTTATAAGAGTTTATTCACAACGTCAGCTAAAAGTGATAGACACTGCAGTAATTCAAACCAGAGGGTGGGGGAAAAAGGAGTTATGAAAACTTGGCTTAGACTGGAGACCAGAGAAGAAGTTGAAGGAAGAGCAGCATTTTTGAGGGAAAGGCGAATTGAAGGAATGAAGTTTTGAAATTCCTGTCTTTCCTGCCTCCCGAGTAAGCAGGAGAATCTAGCATTCACTGGCTTCATGGGGAACAAAGCAGAGCTTGAAGTTTTAAGCTTCGCTGCTCCCACTGGCTGTGTCTACATGGCTGCTTAGCCTGAGCTCCAGCTCTTATGTACACACAAAAAAAGTCACTGGCTTGCTCAAAACTTGAGTCTGGTTTGTAAAAAAAAAAAAAAAAGGCTCTCCAGAGGCACTGGACCATGCTGGCACACAACACCGAACCCCCTGGATGTCAGAAGGACCAAGGCTGAGTGCTGAGTGGAGAGGAGCGTCTCCTTCCTATGCTCTGTTCATGGGAAAGGCAAATAGCTGCTGCACGCCGGTTCTCACGGGCAGTGAGTTAAACCACCTGCAGATCCGCTCAGCACTGGCCCTTCTGCTGACCTTTCTCCCTGATGCAATCTCTCTTCCAAAATATGCACATCCTGTGCCTACTGTACATGGCTAAATTATGAATGGGAATGAATTTTCCAAGCAGATGTTGACAACCCAGCTGATGAGATGACACAGCCTGTAAGCAACCATCACAACAAAGAAGTAGCAGGAAAAGATGCCATCCCTCCTGCATGGGATCTGCTGAGCCACACAGCTCTGCACCAAATCCCACATAAGACTTCTAGAAAGCCTCAAATAATTAACAGCATGAAGTTAACCGTATGTCAAACATTTCACGGCATATATCCAAACTGTAAATGAGTATCTGTTAGAATTTTACTTGGAGAGAAAAACAACAGAGGAAGATTTATTTTTGATTAATGCTCTAACATATTTCCTTACCTATCTCCCTATACAAGAACTTTTGCTGTTCAGTATCCTAGTCTGGTCTCAGCACTATCCCAGTTATATCTCATTTGCCCATTCTTCGCTTCAAATAAACTTTGGAACAAACCAGGAAAAGTCAGGGAGGCTCTCAGCATTTTATATAGCTGGAATAGAAGTGGGACCAGAGTCATCTGTATGACTTCCTTCCATCTTGGTAAAAAATAAGAGAATGAGAGCAGACCTAGAGATGTGCCTGCCATGCAGGAGGCAGAGAAATGTTTGTGAAAGCCTGTGCAGCACTGAGCCTGCGCCTTGTTGCACTAAGATTTCCAAAAGCAGCTCCAACAGCTCCAACCCAAGAGTAACAAGAAGAAACTCATGCCACAGCATGGAAAAAATGGTCTGTTGGACATAAGTGTCCACCAACATTAACTAATAATCTTGAGAGAGTTGGGTCAAGGATTTCGATCACAATCCCAGGAAGTGGGTGAACTGGGGATCCTAGACCTTCATGTGCATGGGTTGCATGGGGGTCTTAGACCTTCAAGAAGSGAGATTCACATTGATCCAGAACAAGACATGTGGGTACCCTGTGCCCACCTCAGAGATTTAAGGACCTCAGATATAGACTCTTCGGGAATTTGTGTCTTGGTCAAGAAAAGCATTCACGTTTTTGGAGCATTTCTTCCAAATTTTCTATCTGGGACAAGAAAATGGGCAACCTGATTAATCTACCATCAGAAATGTCTTTATTAAGACACTCTGAAAGAGTCTGGCAGTGAACATGGATTGATACACAGCTACCAAACCAGGACATGCCCAGGTGGGCACGGTGCCTCGGAGGTTACTTGTCAGCCCTGGCATCAGCCCAGCCCTGACATCACATTTCAACTGCTCTTCAGCATATGAACTGCAGGAACCAAAGGCTGGCACTCACAAATGCAGCTTCATGTCTTTTATTGTAAAGGTCTGACTCCTTTTCCTGAAGCTTTTAAGTATGGCCCTTTGAGCATAATTGAGTGAGACAGAAGCAAAAATCAAGAGGCCTCTGCTTTGGAAAGAGACGTGACACTCATTGATTGTTAACCACAAAACACAGGCCTCTTTTCTTTCTTCTTCTTTCTTTTTTCTTAACGTTAACTTCACAGTTTTTCTTCCTTTGAAGTAGCTTGATGTTACCAGAGCCTAAGAACCCAAAATGTCCTCATCAGCATGTTGAGGCACCCCTCCTTCAGGGATCGGAGACACCAAGCAGCCCCTGGGATAACTCTTGCATCCTGACAGTTTGTCTGTCATCACAGGACCACCAGACAAGCAGGAGGCTTGCTCCTATAACTCTTGTCCACCTGCCACACCACGCTGCTGCCCAGCGGCTGCAGCAGAATTTCCCTGGACCACGTGTATATAACGTTTCTTGCAGGCTTACAGGGGTGCCGATGAGCTTGGTCAGCTCCACCTACAACAACTGCAACAGTCTTTTCAGACCAAAACTGCAAAAGTCTTTGAGGGGTTAAATTTCTCTGCAGATGAACTCATCTGTCCCCTACATGAAAAATGAGATTTGAAGTGCATATTGTCGATAAGTACCTACTTAATGCAAATCTGGATTATAAGGATGAGGTAGACTGTAATGACAAGACTTTTGTCTTGTCCTGCCTAACCCAAGCATGAACCTTGTCCTGTTGTCACCTCCTGCCCAACCCAGGCATGACCCTTGTCCTGAATTAGTTTCTCTACCCAGTCCCCGGGGTGTCTCTGAGTCATGCTGAGCACCTAGAGGAAAACAACCCAACCTTGGCTTCTAGTGAAGGAGAATCCTACATGTCCCATCCATAAATCAAATCTTTATAAGGTATCTTATGATTAACTACTTTCACCATTAAAATTTAAAYTGTGTTTCTAGCCCAGATTTGTCTGGATGTTGCTTACAGCCATTGTATCCTGTTACATCTCCTTTTGATATGCAAAGGAGATCCCATTCCCAAATTCATTTTCTCCAAATTTCAAGTTGATTGGACAATTTTTTTTTTTGAATAAAATTTAAGATGATTGGGCAGTCTATAATGACAACAGGGGGAAAAAAGCACATTTCCATACTACTGCTTTGTCCTCAGCAATGCCCAATCCAAAGTCAAATAGTGATGCTGTAGCAGCATAGGAATTGTACAAAAGTGTGAGCCAGTATCCATCTACTCTTCTGATTCAAAGAATCACCATTTCCTTAACTCTGAAACCATCATAAAATAAAACATTTCTTGGATGTTCTCTGACACATGAACAACACTTTCTCAAAGTCAGTGGGAGCCTTTCCACCTCCATTAGTGGGCATTTTATCAAGTTCTGACTTCTTTTGTAAGTGAAGCTGGGCTAAAATCTCCAAATCCTACAATAATTTGAACTTTACTGCCTATGCAAGAGAAAAGCAGCCAAAAAAAACCCAAGTAAATGTATGGAAAAGAAACAGTAAAGCAAGATTTCCCCAAACAGCATTCACTGATAACAATACAGCTTCGTGATTGCTTTCATTTTTTTATGTATTTCCAAGACCAAACAAAGGGAAATATACGATTTCTCCAAATTTCTGCCAAAAAGGCAGTTCCCAGAGTATACATTTAATGACAGCACCACAGGAAGACAATTTTTCCCATCCTTTCTAAGTTCTCTGCCCACTGCAAAAAGGACATCAACAGGAAGAAATCCCACACAGAAGGGGCGGGTGTAAGGACACGTCTGATTGAAGTGAAACAATTATTTCTGTCTGAGCTGGTTTGAAAAGGCTCTGGTAGGCAGCCTGTCATCTACTGGAGATCGCCCAAATCCGAGGTCTCGCTGGGGCTCATCAAAATAGTCTGTTCACTCATTAGGCTGACAGGAGAGTGCCAAATATCTATCCCCGGAAGAATTTCTCATACCTAATGAGATCATCGTCTTTTGGGGTTTTTGGGGTGTTGGGGTTTTTTTCCCCAGGTCAGAAATGGACAGCTTTATTTCTTTGGAGGGAGAATTTGCAGAAGGGCAGGTTATCCAGGCCCTTGGCCATCAAGCAAAGCCAAGCTCAGGCTGCCCGCGTAGCACTCAGTGGAAAGTGGCAATGATCCCTGGTCGATGGGAGATTAAAAGGTGATTTGAAGTGAAGGAAGGACCACCCCTGCAGCACTTCCAGTTAAACTAAAGGAGAAATGTCTGCTATAAACAACATAATATATGTAAACTTCACTTGTACTTAAAACCAGGCTTGAAAAAATACTAGTGGGAGAAGAAACACCAACAAATCAAAAGTGGCAGAGGATAAAAGGCGGATTTCAGAGAGGTCTGAACAAGAAGGCAGGCTCCTGTGGAAAGCCAGACAGAGCACAGCCATCCATGAGCTCACGGTAACATCCTCCCAGCAAAGGAGGATTTAAAGAGCCAAATAAGTCCATGAAATTCACACAGGGCCTTCAGGGATGGAAGACATATTACGCTTGAAGAGACACATTCCCCAATCAAGACCACAAAAGCCCTTAAAATTATCAGGCGAGTTGGTCCAGACTCTCTGGCAGGATTTCTGCAGAGCAGCAAGATCTACGGTGTGGTGGTCTCTGATAAATCACAAGCCACTGCTGCGTTGCTGATGCAAAGAAACGAGGTCCATCAGGGACCAGTCAGCATCTGTCTGGGGCAGAATCGCGTTGAGATGCGATGCTGTGACACCGAGCGTCTGACCGAGACTTGACTTTGACAACGACCTCTGCGTGGTGTTAGAGAGGGGGAAGCTACCAGGAATTGTGCTCTTGAGGGAGATTTCCTGGGGGGAAATCGGGGAAATCACTCTACTATCTTGGTGGAGCCCAGTTATTCCTGGACAGGCTTCCTCACTAGTCACTATTTCTGACCTGCTTTCAGTTAAGCACCAAAAGAGTGCTTTCTAAGTCATAGCAAATAGCCTTAAACTGAGTGATCACACCTTGACTCACTTAGAGTAAAATTATGGCTTTCAATATCAAAAAGGAAGTAGAGCTGGAGGTGTCAGGAGGACTGAAGGGCTCAGTGACTGCTGTGATGAAGGGGGTTGGAATTTCTATTAGGAAACACAAAAAAATGCCTTCAACTATATCTCCCTGCTAAAAGAGGAAGGTCTCCTCACTGACCTACATGGATATCTTAAGGTGGCAAAATAGCCGGAGTCCTATCAAACATGCAAAAAGGGACGCAAAAGCAACAAAGGAAGCATCTTAGAGGCTGGGGAGAAGAGAGGTAAAATGAGAACTGTCAAAATTAACCTAGCTAGACTTTTTAATGAGGGAAAAATCCTCTGATGTTTTCCAGCCACAGAAAATGGAGCGAGAAAAAGTGTTGTGGTGCAGTAAAAAATGGAGCAGAAATAGAACCAAGGGTTACTCCAACCAGCCTGCCACCCTGCCTGCAGCGCTCARCGAAGAGCTGCTGCAGAGCGTGGGGCGAAGGCAGGGCGGCAAGTGAGAAGAGGACGTGGAAAGGATGGAGCTGAGAGGGAGTCACAGCCATAGCATCACATGGGGAAGTCCAGAGGGACAGGGAAATCTCCATCCTGGGGTTTGAAAAGAACAGGCACAAGAAAGTGAAAGTCAGGAGCTCAGATTTGTAACCCCTAGATGTGCAATAACTGCATTTAGGGAAAGGAGCAAGGAGAAAAATACCGTTTAGGCACTGGCAGGCTACTGAATCTGAATTGACAGCATGGGGAGCTTTCGAAAGCACTTTCTCAAGAAAAATTTGACATTGTGAATCAGACTCTGCCTCCACTCCTGTTCCTTCCAAGAAATGGGTCCCAGCTCTCTCCTGGCAGGACATGAGTCATTCTGACCACCCTCAGTGAAAGTCAATCGTGTCCATGTGGGAAGAAGAAAGCCCCTGGCACACGCCACGGATGTTGCTTTCCTGGGCATCGTCTGGGTAACATACTTCCAGCCTGAGCTGCCATTCATTTTTGGCAAATGACTAATAATGATTTGCAAAACTTGCTACTGTGTTTTTCATCACAGTTGCTCTGGGGATATGTTTCTGGCACACAAAGCACTGCTACCATCATGACAAAAACAATTACACTAGTAAAAAAAGCAGGCCAAAAAGATATAAGGTTATTGTCAGGGTGAGGGCAGGGGAATTATTGAGATGAGTTGTCTACAAAATAGCTTAAGAGAGTTGATTTCTTATCATGACATCATGAGTTATGCTGACTCAATTATGATGAGTGATAATTATGACAAAAACTGCTCTAGCTACAGCCTTGGGAGATGAAAATCGAGGGGAGGAATTAGCAGGGGGTGGAGAAAAGAAAAGAAATAAAATTAAGTCACAGGCAACAGAAGGAAAAGCTTCAGTACATATTAAGCCAACAGAAATCGGTTTAAATTACAGTGTTTGAGTGGAGTAACAGGAAAAATAACTCCACAAAAGCAAGGCAAGGATTATCTTACAGTGTATGCCTATCTAAAGCCGGGCACCCTGGGGGGGGGATTAGGGCTCAAAGGAGCCCTGGCAGTGCAAACAACCCCAAAAAGGTGCCTGCACCTGGTCCCCAGGCAGAGGGGGCATTCAGGATTGGAGCTCTGCATCCTCAAGTCTTATTCTCATCATATAGCGCTTCTCATAAATCCACCTAACWTCCCTATAATACCGGAGGATTTTTATGCCTCTTTAAGTCCTCAGAATCTCACAGTTCTGGTTGTCAGAAATCTGTCTTTTTTCTCCTAAATTTCCTTATTGTAAAGCTGTACCTGGACATCAGGTGTCCTCCTGGCACTGTCCCCTCTTAAGGATGCTGCAGAGCTGTAATACCCCCTCGACCTCCCTTTTGCATGGATAACCAAGCCAGCATCTCTCAGTTCCTTCACGTCAAATGGCCCTTCTTCTCCCTGGGGCTCTGGGGGCTGCTGAGCATATTCCAGGTAGGAAACCTGATCCCCCAAAGCTATCTCTGCCCTGGAATTAGGGGGCAGCTGTGTGCTGGGAAACCCACCTCTGAGAAAAGGGCTAAAAACCAAATAAAACCATGTGAAAGCTAAGGAAAGCTGGAAGTAACAAGATGATTTGTGTAAACTTTAAATTGAGCAAGTTTCATGCAGAAGGCTCAAGTTACATTTTGCGGGCAGGGAGAGGCAAACTCAGGCACAACAGCAGCGGCTTCAAAGCAACGCAGAGATGATTTCTTCCTCATTGCCCTTGTGCCACCCTCCACCACATGGAAAAGTTGGGCAAATAGATACTTTCAGGTTTGCTGTACATTAAAGCGAAGAAAAAAAGTCAAAATATCTGAGCCTTCCCTGTCAATTCTGGGCTGTTGGAAACAGTCAGGCATTTGTGCTGGGCACACAAGTGCTGGCAGGCAAGGAGGAGCCTGTCTGCCCTTGACAAAGCTTGTGATCCAGGAGCTCAAATTTTACCTGTAGCCTGAGATTGCATACAAAAGGAAAAGACACTTATGGGTTTTGCAGGATGTTTGCTGCCCGAGCATACRTGGAGGGCTAAGGCACAGCGCAGCCGGCTCCGGCTGCGCTCCCCTGCAGACCACCCACCACCTCCAGGTCCCTGCTCACAGCGAGCGCTTGTTCTCCCTCTGGTGTCTTTGGGACATCCCAGCGGTGCGAGGGACCGAGCGCAATTTGAAAGCTAGACAAACATAAACAGTTGCAGGTTTAGAAAACAGGAGATAGAGATTTTTGCGATAGAGCTGTCGGAGAGTGAGACATAACTATAAAGTCAAAATGAATAACCTGTCTGGCTCGGGAGCATGGAAAATGCACTGAGGGCTGGAGTTATGCAACATGGCAAGATGTTTATCAGTTCTGGTTTTTTCACTTTTTTTTCTGAAATTGGAACTGAGAGCTGGAAAGGGGGGTGCCGGGGGTAAGAGGGGTGGGAGAGAAAACCGGGGCTCTTCATTTCTTGGGTTGCCATTTCAAAAGCATGACACGGAGACAGCGATACTGGGAACAATTCAAAAGCAGCCTGTGGTTTGCTCCCCTCTGACTACTTTCAAGGAGGATTCAGATGTGACAATGGCGAGGGAAAAAGGGATAGACCCTCTCCCACCCAACAGCTCCTTGATATTAACACTAACGTAGTCAGGGCTCAGTCTGGGAACAGGGTGCTCGAGCGCATCTCTGCCACACTTGGCRACGTGGGATATTGCTCCTGTCTCTGCACTCAGCAACACCTTAAAAAAAAATGCCTTTCATACTGGATTGAAACCAAACCCAAATGCTGCTGCCTGTCCAAATCCAGAGGAGATGACAGCTGAGAGGTTCGGGTGAAGTTGGGAAAAGTTCACAAGAAATGCTTGTGGGTGGTAGAGTGATGTAACCCTTTAGGTAGCTCCCAGCATTTTGAGGTTAGCCGTCCATTAACTTTCCATTAAAAACCTGGCAATCTTCACGCAAGCATTGCAACACCCTATTTCCATACGCCTGAGAGGGTGCTGAGCCAGGAGCTGCCCCCTGCACCCTGCTCCCCTGGGTGCACAGGCGCTGCTCTGAATGTCAAGAGCCAGAAGCCACTCGCTCCTGGGAGAAATGACTCAACACCCGGACCAGAGACACATTCCAGCGTACAGGAAAACAACTGAAACCTTGAGTGGTCTTGCAACATCCAGCCACTCGACAGAGTGAAGCAATCACCCACATGAACTGGCTTTCAGCTCAGCTAAGCCGAAGTCTGTCTGCAGAGCCCGAGAGTAACCAGGACCAGAGTTTGCTCCTCCACAGTTTATGGAGTACCCAAACCCAGAATAACGAGGCCCTGGGTGAACACCGGTGCCCCTTCCCACCCTAAAAGCTCAGTGTGGGCAGTGGGCTGCGTGCTGGGCATCCCTAAAATGCAGAAGGAGCCCGCTCGGGCTGTGGTATGGGCAGAGAGAAACAGCCCAAGCTTCCCTTTGCAGGGATGCAAAACTGCTGCCCGGGGAGGAGGAACCACCTCCCTATCCAACGTCCTCTACGTCCGTCCTATCTACATGCTTGGAAACAACGTCTACAGGAGATTTGCATTTTCGGCATCTTAACAGTTACATTAAATTTGGTTGGATTTTTTTCTTTTGTTTTGCAAGCCTGGAAAATATTCATGCTCTAGGGACAAGATTAAAAAAACCAACAAAAACCAGTGAAAATGAGTATATGTTTTTAGTGGGAAGGAGGGTAGCTTTTCAAAATTTTTGAAGCAAAAATTTTGTAGATATGGTGGTACATTTCTATTACAGAAAGAGTTAYTAGAAACAAACATTTCAGAGCTAAAAGAAGCTCAGCCCTAGCAGGTGTTTTATGACRTTAACGGAGCCAAGTGAAGAAAGCATCTATCCATTACAGATGCAATTATCTGTTTGAACTGAAAACACAAACTTTGGAGAAAACAGCAAAATACTTGTCTTCCAAAATATTTAAGTTATTTCGAGCATCTGACCAGTAGGAGGGAGCAAAGCAGGGACAAAACTACTCGTGTAGCGCTTCCAAATATACATATATTACTCACGCTTTTCATAGCTGAACGGTTAACAACAAAGACAATTACATTCTTGCTACAGCCGATTAAACAGTTGATCCCACGGACCCCAGGCTTCTCAGACACGGTTGTTTGCTGTAAGCATAACCAGCAAAACAAAAACAAGGCTAAAGCGGAGTTGTTCATCTGTCATGGCTTGGGTTCAGGACAGCAACTCTAGCCAGAGTCATGCATAAATATGAAACACATCCTGTTTATACGAAAATTAACACGATTTAACCAGACCTTAATAGGGTTGGAACTGTGGAGGTGTGGTTAAATTTGTAACTAAACTAGGATCTGAATTGTCCCTCTGCTGTTATCCTCAAAGAGCTGAAGTTGCCAAGCCCTGTGTACAGGAGTCCTGGATCCCTCTTTTGTTTATGGGTTAACATCCCGGTATCCAATCCATGTTTTCTTGGCCGTACCTAGAGCGTCCCACCAGCCCAGCTGGGCAACTCTAGACGACGTCTTAAGCACGCAAGCAGCTCTCCATTTGGAAAAGCTCTGATTCCAATTGAGCCTGTGCCATAAACACATCACCCAAGAGTCCATTCCCCACCTACAGCTGCTCCCCCGGGGCATCGTGAGTTATGTTACACTGAATATCTGACTTCTAGAGAAATAATTCTCATTGAATTTTAATGATCTATCATCTCAGCAGGCATGGACTTATTCCTTGCCACATTCCACAAATTCCCCTCAAAATTATTTTACATTCAGCTTTGTTTTTCCTTTTGGAAGCATTGAATGTTGTCTCCTTAAYGTGCCTTTGCAAGAAACAATTGCATTTGTATTGGCAATCCTTTTTTCAAGATATTACTAAATCTCCAGTCCTTTCCCTGTGGGATGACAAAAGTTGGATAAATAAGAAGAAARCTGGCTTTTGACCACTTTTTGCAAAAGAGGAAAAAAATGTGCTTTACTATGTGGCATAATAGATAGTATTTCCACATAGTTAGACAGCAACTCTTTCTGTGGAAAAAAAATACTGGAAGCCTTTCACATTTTAGCCCAAGTGGAATATTCTCTCCAAAACAAAAATGCTCAAAATATTCTAGAAGTGAGTCCATATTTGATATTCAATTTGTCTCTGTATTATTTTTATTACAGAGAATCTTAGACCTGAACACAGCTGACCTTTTTGTACCACTTAGTTGTGTATGGACTATAAAAAAATGCTCCCCCACATTACCATATTGATAAAGGAGCTCCAGTCCTGAGAAGTTTACAAACTAAAAAACCAGGAGAAGCGGTGAGGGAGAGCTGTCACCACCACAGAGCTGGAGACCTGGAGCATGAGAGCTGAGGTGACGTCCCCTTGCAGAAAGCATGTGGCAGAATGGAGAGGACCATCACAAGCACGAGCCTACAGCTGGTGTTCCTACTGAGATATCTTATGTCTTACTGTGAGAGCAATGCCTTGGAAGAAATGCCATGTTTCTTGGTGGTTTTGGTGAGGGAACTCTAGCAAGGGCAGAGGGATTTGCTCTTGACCCTGTGCTCTCTAAACAGAGTAACTGTTAGAGGTAGAGTTGGTCCCTCCAAGGCTTGGTCTTAACCCTGAGAAAGGAGACTGCCTGTTCTAGAAGTGGCAAAAAAAAAAAAAAAAAAAATCACAAATATATCTGCACTAAGGATGCAACGCAAGCTTTATTTTCCCAAGCTCTCTTCACACCCCTGGTACAGTGGACCTCTTTCGGTACATAAAATGCTGTGTAAGGCACCACGAGAAGACACACGAGCATCCTCTAATGTCAGTACRGAGCATGGAGCTTGCAGTCCACCTGGGCCTGCTGCATGACGTGAAGCTGAGATTTACTGCCAAAGCAGCTAATAGTCGCCCGCCACCCAGGGATGTCATCTGCAGGGTATTGTGCACTGGTCTTTCTCCATAGCTAAGTGCCCCAGAAGCTGCAACCCTGTTTTATATTTAGTTAATATCAAGTTAATGGAAACCAACTGGAAAGATTCCCATTGACTCCAAAGGGCCAACACATAATGTATTAATGGAATAAATCACCCCGTTAAATCATCAGAAGTCACGGACAGACTTGTTCCTCACCCCTAAGCCCCTGTCCAGATGATACAGCTTCTCTTTAAGGGAGGAATGAGAGGAGTTAATCCCAGGACTAAAGACTGGGCTGCTGAAATGCAAATTTCACACTCCCTCCAAACAAACACCTCTGAACATGCAAAAAGGGAAAATCAGAGCATGGTCCCCAGGGCCAGACTGGAATGAGCCACCCTGATCTGGTGATGGTCCTTTAGCAGCCAAATCCTCCCCTACCTACCCCAGAGRGATCTGGCTACATAGGTAGTAAGGAATGTGCAGGCAAGAAAAGGCTGCCGTTGCTCATTAGAGGGCAAGGATGAGAGTGAAAAAATAAGCGTACTCTGTAAGGCTGGATTTTGCTGCCTGGGATACATCTCCATACACTCAGCCCGCCTTGGAGCTAGAGAGCCCTGCAGCTCTTGGAACCTTCTGCTGCAACTTTCCATCCAAAAACTCCACGTGGACTCACTTGCAAATGGCAAGAGATTAGAGAACTTCCTGTCGTCATCACTTATTCACGAAAAGTTTGGAAAAATCTTGCTTTCTACGGGAAAAAAAAAAGGATCAGAGTTTGAGGGGAGGGGGGGAAATAAAATGTTTATAGTGTGCATTACCTAAAAATATAATTCATATGATGAATCTTTATCTTAAAAGCCCTGGACTAAAAACAAATAAATGAATCATTCAAATTATTGTGGAAACAGCCATGTTTCATGTTATTTATGTGTTTAATGTTCCTTTTAGGGTTAGRTTTTTTTCTTCTTATAAAGAAAGGCAGTTTTCTTAGCATTGCTGTGAATACCAACGTCAAATTCTATTTTAACAGTGTTCAGTGATGCATGAACATCCCAAAGGCAGAATTTTAAAAACACTAAAACCATTTGTTAAAGAGTAACTAGACAAGTTGAACAGTTTTTCTTTTCTTTTCCTGCAAACTTTACAAAATGTGGTTTCACGTGGATAGTGTCTGAGCCAAACCCCATTAAAATTAACAGGAATCTTTTCATTGACTTTATCTGAACTTTGGATCAGAACCATAAAAGTCTTTTTTTACTGGCAATCGGTCTTTGTGACCAAAATTATTGATAAGATTGCAGGAAGCCAAAGTATTTAGTAAACGGCTAGGTGGTTTACAACCAGATGGTATGGTRCATTCTAATTACCCTTTAGAGACCTTCAAGCTGCCACCTGAGGTGTGGGATGCCATTTGCAGCAACATAGCTGCAGTGATGGGGCTCCAGTAGATGCTCCTAAGCAAAGGCAGGAGTTCTCCCATCTTTTTTTTAGAAAAGGAAGAAATGAAGAGAATCCTGCTACGAGAAGGAAAAGCACTGTCTCAAGCCCAATCATGTCTTTTGGGAATAGCAGGTTTCCTGTCACCAAGACAGCAACCTCATCTTTGCTGGACCCTTCCTCGAACAGGTTACCCAGTGCAATTCAGTTCCAAAGGTATTCCCGTTCAATCCTCTGCTGTGATATTTCTAGCCTTATCCTTGTACATTTAATTGTGAATGCAGAAATTTGCTTCCTTGTTACACATCTTCTCAACTCCTTTTTTCCTTTTCTTTCTTTTTTTTCTCACTCTACGTGGTATACCATGGGTGCAATATCAGCTCTGCTAATTTTAGCTGGTTTTAGCCACAGCTTTTTTGCATTCATTTCTCAGCCCGCAATAAAACATGAAAAAATTATAATGTTCAATTAAAAAAAAAAMCAACCCAAAACTCATGCCGCTTGCCTTCTGCTCACTGCCTCTTGCATCGGCCACCTGCAGMGGGGGCTGGGGACAGCAGTTGGGTCGCATTCCCACCCTATGACTCACTGCAGGGGCTGGTGCTGGGGACAAGGTGAGTAGCAAAGTCGGAAAGAGCTGCTGGGGACAGCGGGTCCCAGTCCAGCACGTAGGGAACATTTCTTTCAGAGCCAATTGGGTGTGAGGGATGGATGGAGGGTTACCTGTTGGAGAAGGACAGAGGCAGTGTGTGCTGTGAGAGCACTCAGTTTTGCTCTTAATACCTCTGAAGTATAACAGCATCTTTTCTATAACTGATTTCCCCCCAGTCCTCCGTTTATGCAATATCAGTGCAAAAGTGTGTGATGCTGACGGGTTAATCCTGGGAGGAGAGAGGCTCTCTGCGGGATGCTTGGCCAGCGTCAGTGTACTAACATCAGCTACAGACCCAGCCCCTCCATTTCTTTGCATAGATCAATTCATTTAAATAAACCCTTTGAGTGAACAGGTGCAGGCACAATTAGCATCATTAACCAGCTGTAAAACAAATGAGTAGCATGCTAAATTTCTCTCTTCAGATGCATACCAGAAAGTTTACATATATGTGAATAAGCATGTGCTGAGGATCTCTGGGAAACCATGTGTTACTGAGCCGTGGTCTTCAGGGAGGCGTGAATGTTAGCACGAGCCTTGGGATTTGGCCATTCCTTTGTATCAAGGCTATATTTTGATATCGAATGTGGGTATTGACAACACRAGAGATCTACCAGTCTCTACCAGTGTTCTTTTGACTTTCTTAAAGCCTCAAGATGTGAGTGGAAATTACATTATTATTATGAATAATAATAACAGAGAAGTGAAACACCAATAGCAATGACAAGAATAACCCAAACTATGTCACTTATTAAAGGCAAGTTAAAAACAATTTGGGACCTAATTTGTTGAGAATAAAATCTCAACAGCGTTTAGACATGTGCCTCACCTGGCCTCAAGCTCAGCAAGGGACTTAGGCATAGGCCTAATTTTAAGCACACAATTCATGTACGTGATTTAATGGGTGTATTTTGTGAGTTTAAAATTACATATATTTAAGAGCACTGCTGACTCATGGGGTATATTCCGGTATTTGTGTTGTAGCTTCAAATTCTTCATAATTACATTACCCCTCCTGCTCTCTTCAGATATTTCCATCTTTCCTCTGCGTCAGGAAAAGTCTCTCTTTCACAGTTTGTTAATCAGTTTATGATAACACAATCTTCGTGGTGTTTTCCTTGGCAGCGTGCCTTGGACTGATATTATTTAATGATCTGAGCATTAATTGAAGATTAAGGTTTGTGGTTGTCTGCAGTTGGGTCTCCCATTGAATATGAACCCAACAGAGCTGAAAACATCCATCCTTTTCTAGGATCAAGAGTCAAATTACTAAGCAATAGTGAGATCCAGCAGGCTGGTATCATTGTGGTGCTGCTTTGTACAGATTTCACATAACACCTAGGTTTGTATAAACGTTTTTCCGAGGAAATCAGAGACATTTATTCCCACTGCCCTCTCCTCACATGCACGTACACAAGGCTGGTGCAGAGAGCAGATAAAATGGCCCAAAATCACTTATTGCCTGAGGTGGCCCCTAAGGCAGAAGATGTCAGTTGGTCCTGCAACCCCCAAACTGGGCTGTGGGGCTGGGTGCCTGCATCCCCAGCAAAAAATGGTCCTGAAAAAGGACATACTTACTTCCCTCTGGCACAGTGATTCAGCTGTGATGGTCCTCCAAGGAAGATCTGGTGGGACCTAGCAGGATTTTCCCTGAGCCCCAATCAGTCACCGCAGGCTACATCTTTCCCACAGAATTATTAGAAGAATTCTTAATTCTTTTACTACTGTTTTTGTTTCGCAATTTTTTAAGGCAACAGCAGGTTTTCAAAAATCCATTTAACAAAAAAAAAAAAATCAGCAGTAAAAGTGTTTTAGGAAGTGGAGGTGATGGCTTACTGATTCTTTTCCATATAGCAGGAAGACATGTGGTTCCAAAGAAAATCAAAATACAGACGAAAAAAAGCTTCAAGAAAATAGTAAAAAGAAAATAAGTTAAATAAAACAAAAATCCCAGTCTCCCCAATTAGTTAAACGAGGGAAATGAATGCCACCTGGACTGCAGCAGATATTGAACTGTTTGGATTTTCCAGAAGAGGAAAAGAAATTCACTTTTCTCTCCCCCTGTGTCCCCACTTTTCATCTGTCTTAATTTGCTCACATTATTTTGTCAGACCTCTGCCCAGCTCCAAGTCAAATAACCTTCCTCCTCCTGCCTTCTGCAGGATAAAACAGATCCAAGCAAGGGAATACAGAGCACGTATCTGAGCAATCTTGGCACTTGGGATGTATAAACCCAAGCTTAAGCCTCGCTCTCAGTTCTAGTTTGTAGGTCATCCCTTTAAAAACCTGTTGAAATACTTTGAATAGCTGGAATTAGCCTTGTAAATACCCTGCTCGCTATGCCCAAAAAAACCCCAACTACGGAACCTAGATTTTGACCAAAACATTGAATCATTTTGTTATTGCCTTATACTGCTTTTGCCTTTCAAGGAGCAGGTGGCCTTAGCACCTATTAGTTAAATAAACATACAGAAAGGAAGAGTTAGTCTGGCAGAGGAGGGGAATAAAAGCTAATATATCTTCTTGCTGAGGTCCGACGTGTGTGCGTGCGTGTGCACATACAGACAAAGCGCGCACAGGAATTTTTCATTGTTTTGTGTTTTATACGGTGGCAGGGATTTACCAGCTCAAGTGGAAAGTGAAAACAAAACCCCATTCAGGGGAAAAGTCTGTCTAAAAGACCAGAATAAACTCTGTCTTTCCCTCAGGAAGATTCTTGAGGATACAAGAAAAAGAAGGGGAAAAAAAAGGTAATAAGAATATCAGGCATCTGGCAAGATCAAGCGACGACGGCTGAAGACACAAAGCCATTGTCAGATGGGAGAGGGGATGCCTAATAGCCGCTTTTCCTGACAATAAATGGAAGAAATAGCTATTTTTTAGGGGGCGGGGGGAGAATTAGTGTCTAAAGCAGTAGGAGCCACTGCCTAAAGCACATAGCATGAGTTAGCCAGGTGTTGAGGGCTAAGGATTTGAATTTCTTTTAAAGGAGTGAAGGAATTCATGCAGGGTTTTTTTGAAGGGGAAGGTGGGAAGGGGAAGGARGTAGGGGAAAAGGGGAGAAAAAAAGTAGGAAAGACATCATGAGAAATATCACAGTAGCAAGGAGAGAAGGCAGCTGAAAAAGTCAAGGATAACTGAAGAAGCACATGAAGCATGACCTTGAAATGAGACTGATGAAGTGAGCTTTTTGGGTTGAGTGCTGGCTGGAAAAGGGGGCTTGGACCGCTGCCCAAGGAAACTGCCTCCTGCTATTTAATTCCTAATGAGTTCAGGGAACGAGGATTTTGCACAGTCTTTGAAATAAACAGGATTGTGTTAAAGAAATACTTGAGACCATCATTAATTTCTACTTCTAGTGGAAACAAGCCATGAGACCCCACATCCTGGTTAATCACTTGGGTCAAAAAAGTAACATAATGCGAATTTCAGCACTATATATTACTTTGTAGGGCCAACTAATTCTACATGTTCATTTCATGCCTGTATTGTGGGTGTTCAGAAGAGAAGGGTCATTGCTAATCAATTATTATATTAATTATATACTGTAGGAATTCAGCATTTTAATTTTCTTACTTTCTCTTGCTTCCTGTGCCAACTTTTCCATCCCTATAATTGTCCTTCCTGTTTATGCAATTCCATATGCACAGTGGCTACTAAAAGTCAGCTGTTAAAACTGTTTACTGTAAATATTTACACTGTGGCCATTAGTGAAATCTGTATCTCCGAATGGATGATGGATGGCAGCGGGTCTAATCCGAGAGACCCCGTGGGATAAACAGGGTAAAAATCACGTGCGGAGGCTGGGAACGCTGCTTCCCACTCCCTTCAAGGCAGAAGAGAAAGTCCTATGCTTGGGACATTCGCTCGGAAAAATGCTAAGAAACACAAGGTTATTTGCTGATGTCTGTGGCACTGAGGTGCCAGAACATGTACCAATTATTACTGAAAGCATTTAAAAACCCAGTGACAGGAATAAGAGGGTTAATGGGTTACTGCAGCATATAATCTAATAAAGGTTGAATTATATACGGACCAGGCTAGCAGTGCATATTGTACAACTCTGTGAGCATGGAAGGCAGGAAAAGCAGAGACGCTAAAATACCAAAAAAGTCAGCATTCATCATTTAAAGGGAGTTTAGAAATCAGGTCAACCCCCGCCTGATGCTGAGAAATCCTGACGCGTGCTGCGCTCCTTGACACCCAGGAGCTCAGGGCGCTCTGGCACGGAGGTTTCAGTGGTGCTTACTGGGGAAGGCTGTGCTTGCCACAGCCCTCGTGCCCATCCCACAGCGCTGTGCAATGAGCCGAGACTGCCCCCGAGCCCCAGCCGGCCCCGACCCGCGGGCAGAGCCCCAGAGGAGGCACATCCAAGGACCACAGTGCATGGGTGCAGGACACAGAGAGGTCCTCACACCACAGCACCCAGGGCCAGCACCATTACCCCCATGCCCTAGCTCCACGCTGCCCACCATTGACATTTCTCTACTTTACTACTAGGTGTCACTTCCAGTTCTTCACCTGTGCTTTTTTCTATACACTCTGGTTCTGCTTTTAGGGACGTGGCCCATTTTGGATGCACTTTTCTCCATGGCATCCTGGGGTCTGGGCTGCCAGCAGGCAGCCAGCAGCTCCTGGATGAATGATGGGCAGTCCATCACCTTCCGGAAAGGATGGATCTCACATGCCCCTGTTCTGCACATTTTTTGTCCTGGATGTTCTTTCAGAAGCAGCTAGTGTGGCAAAGCACACATTCTCATGAAAAAGAAACACTGAAAAATAACAAAATGAAATCCCCTCCAAACAGTGAATTATCTAGGAACAGCAGAAACGAGCAGGTATTTGATGTTAATCAAATATTTGCTGGAATAACGGTTTGGGCTTTGTTCAGTGTTAGCAGGACTTTTTCTACCCAGTGCTGTCAGATCAGCCTTCAAAGAAGAGGCACCTAACGCAAACATGCATACACCTCTTTCAGCCAAGTCTGAAATCCTAATTGCATGAATGAGAGAATCGGGAAGGTGACATTCCCTGGAAACCTCCAAATAGACAGATCAGTATATCTTAGGATAGAGACCAGCCTCAATCYGTGGTCCTAATCAGAGTTACGGGTCTTATTTACACATTGGGATAGCACATAATTGTAAAGCACATGCTTAAGTTCCTTGTTTAAACCGYAGCATGTGTTTAGATGCTGTTTTGCAGGGATGGACTAACCTGATGATCCAGCTGATATACGTCACAGAGCATGTCCTATGGGGAAATAGCTCGGCAATTTACTCTGGATTTAAGACAGGACTTATCCAGAGCGCACATGAAAAACACTGTATGACTTATGCCTGCACGATGTGATGGTTTGGGAAATGTTTCACGTGTTATCAAATCTGAACTCTGCCTTCTCTGTTGTTGTTTTAATTCCTAGACAAATGGAAAATCCACAGGGAAACAACCAGGCTAATAACACTGATGAGTATCTATTCACGGGGATTCATCCTCAATAATGGCATTTTCACCGATCAGTTGGCCCAGAGGCTGAGCAAAAGCAGGCTGAGGGATAGAGACAGGCATGGGGCTCATCTGAGAGTCAAGAAGCAAAGGAGTCTGGTGTGAAGGAAAGGACAGGACCTTCCCTGAGCACTCTAGGGAGAAGGAGATGAAGAGAGAGAAACCCTGTGGTTCACATGAGATGTCACTTGGGAACCAAAAGAAAATGGATGTAGGCAACGTGGTTCCAAATTAGAATTATGGAAGAGTCTGAGGCAAGGAAGAGCTAATAACCAGTTTAGGCAGTTATTTTGTGGGCATTTGTGGCTGTAGGAGGAGGCAACCCACAGGCTGTCCCCAGGGGTGGCAGAGGGGTGACCCAGGGCCACTCTGCATGACCTTGCTGCAGTGTCGGGGACCAGCTCGTGAAGGTTAACACCTCCCCAACCAGAGGAGCCACATTTTGGTGTCATTCAAACCCCGCTGACCTGTACCAGACGTATAGCAGTGTTCATCTTCCATGTATACACCGGCACACCTGCAAAATGGAACCTCAAAAAGTTCCATTTTGGTGAAAATGCTGTTCCCTGCTGGCTGCAAATCCATAAACCTCCATTTTCGTCCTTGCTGCACAGGTGCCCCTCTGATCAAAGGGAAAACAAGCCTTTTCTTGAATACATCCTTTCATTTTGCAGAAGCGCCTTCCTTCCCACACCAAAATTAATCTCCGCGCAGGTAGTTTTCCATGAGTAGCTCACCCTTCTTTGTGGGAAAGTTTATTTTTGGACAACGGTATAAACGCTCAGCCCAATTAGCCACTGCTGCAAATGGTCTCTTAACGGCAGCCAGGGTGGGATTAGTCATTCCTGGCTGGGAAGGTTTGCTCCACGCGGCACCTGCCAAGCTCCACACAGCTCTTTGCTGCATTTAATGGGAGATGGATGGGATCTGATGGGATCATCTTTGATTTCTCTCTGTAAGGTATTTTATTTCTGCTGGCACTGCCGGAGCTCAGGTTTGGACGTGTTTATGACACGGCTTGATGTTAATGTGAGTTTTCCGTGCCCCACCGTTGCATTCTTACTTCTCATTCCCCCACATGTTATTCTGCTCTGATCTACTACTTGTATTTATCTTTTCCCCACCTTTTGGTTTTATGGCAAAAAAGTCATCACGTGGAGCAACAAACGGAAGGATCAGAGCAGAAAGCCGTTTGTCATCTGTTTGGCAGAGAGCGCAAAAATGGGCTTAAGACACCACAGGCACACGAAGCCGTGTCATCTATGTTTTACCAGTCCTCCCCCACGCAGGTGGAGCACGTATGCCACAGCGGTCACTGTGAGGGAGGGGGAGCTCCCTCTTCCCTCTGCCCTGGAGCAATTAATTAAATTGAAATTCATTAACTTCAACTCAGCTGACCCAAAGCTTGCATTGGAAAGTGTTTCCAGGTCTGGCAGACTAACCCAACCCCRGGTTACACCTGATGTTCAGACACAGGTTTGAAGGCGAGCGAGCTGCGTGAGCTCCCGGGGTTTCGCTAAAGCCGCTCTGCTCGTCACAGAGCCTGGCGGGGAAACYGAGGGCAGCTTTCCGCAGCCTCGACTAACTCCTTTGGCATGTGCCTCAGTTTCCCCCTCCCTAAAACAAAGGCAGCCGGGGCTTACAATGTGTACCATTGAAGAGATAAACACCCTCCACTCCCCGTTATTGACTTTAGAGTGGCATTTCCTCTGTCAAGAATGAGCCCCACAACAAGGTATTTATGCCTGGCTGCAATACAAGCTTGCTTTTTACCGGTGCCTGCTGCACATACCGCACAGAGGTGTTGGGAGGATTAATTACTTAGTGTGCGCAGAGGACTTTGAAGATAAAATGTGCCAAGTAATTATTATGTGTTTTACTGATTTGGGCATGCACGGACGGTTTTTTCTTAATGGTTTGTTGATTTTGTTGACTGGCAGTCCGGGACAAAGCTGCATTTCTTGTGAGGTTTCTTTTTTTAATATTATTTTTAATAGGCTTTTTAATTGCAGTATTTACTTTAGTCACCTATTAAATAGCTAATTACTTGTGATCCTGTTTAGATTTGTGTTTAGCACAGACAACAATTACATCTTTTCTCCCACAGCCCACAGTTACTGCATTACATGCTGGGCTTGATCTATTTTTTTCCCCCCTGTAAACAGGACTTTCTGACTGTAATAACTTATTTTCCTGGTCATGCTCCATAAGGTGGAATTCATCTCAGTAAAGGCTTCTCTCGTTTGCCCATGACAAAGGGAATATGACAAAAGCTATATCTGATGATGTATAAACATGATAAATTGATCCTCCGTGTTGTTAAAAGGTGTAAATGGGACACCAGTGTAAACGGGAGAGGGGCCAAGACAACAGGGTAGGGAAAGGCTGTAGAAAATGTATGCAAAATCCAGTGTTCTGCTGATTATGAAAAGGTGCCAGTAATACCATCTTGGGAGGTAATTAGGCTTTAATTTTAAAAGAACAAGCAAGTAGTCGAGCAGGGCGACTGGTGACACTCACTCTCATCTGAGCTTTATGAAAAGCACTAATAGAAACATCAGCAGGGAGGCACAGCGGAGGGTGTTTCATCAAGGGTAACCCAACCGCCTTCGTGAGAGCCTGCTCAGAAAAGAGGAGCCCAGCCAGCCACCCATGCACCTTCTCGTCGGTTTGATGTCTTCCGCGGTATTTAAACTACCATTTCCACTTCCACAAACACCCAATTAAAGAGAAAGACCTCATTAGATGGAATTTGGCAGATCACTTCTATTTTACTTCCTCGCTGTTTAACACCAGCGTTAAGCTCCTCTGCAGCATACAGGCATTTGTGGAAGGGTCAAACCTAGCTCAGAAATTGCTACCACCAACAACCAGACAAGAAGGGTCTCCTTTCTTGTACGCCCTTAACCTCCTTCTATTGCTGCTCAATAACCTGCTGCACGAGGATTTCTAAGCTGAGAAGCTTAGACCAGATTACTTTTTTTGCTTAGCCTTGCTCCCAGCCTTTGAAAGGACACCTAGTGCTGCAGGCTGAACTGAAGACCTTCCCAAGAACAGAAAGTGAAAATTAGATCTCTTCTTGCCAAGACGACTTTTGGTTTACACTTATCTCCTCGTTTCTTATCCACATGTTTTGTCACCCGAAGACAGGCCGCTGAGGAAGCAGTTTCAGTCAGAGGTGAGGAGGAGGAGGTCAAGGTGAAGAGGTGAAAAGAAACTCCTGCTATCTGCTGAATTATCTACAATTATCTGCACTTGAGCCAGTCACCTCAGCTCTCACTTTCTGTTGCAAAACTCAGCAAAGTCCCCACAGYGCTTTGCTCCAGGAGCTCCAAAACAGGAGAAACAAACGCAACCAAACCCTCTTAGCCAGCTCAGCTTGATGAGAAAAAATAGTTTAAACACCCTCCCCCTGCTCCACGGTCCAGGGGGCTCAAGGCACAGCCTCGCTCGTTTGCATTTGCTGAGCGCAGAGGCTAAGAGAGCTCCAGCACGGCCGCGGGGCTGGCCGGCTCCTGCCCTGCGTGCAACGGTGCTGCTGCTCAGCTCTTCTCCCCCAGCCTCTGCAGGCAGAGGCTCAGTCTGCCCCAGGAGATGCTTTTCCCAGCATACCTCCTTCAAGATATAAGCCAAAATAGAGTTAGCAGATGGAAACACTGGATTTCCCTCGCTGCAATGCCATCCAGAGGCCGGACGGCTCCAAAGGGAGATCCTGCCACATGCAGAAAGAGAGCTGATACCTTAAGCTACTCTGCGGTGATCTCGTAGGCTTATTCAGCCCTGCCTCTGTATTTACTTTTCACAGGGTTTATGGCAGCGGCTGTGCATTRCAACAACTCTTTTTTTGCCCCAGGATTTCACAGCAGGTGCAGGACCGTGGAGGATGCTTGCAGGAAAAAAACAGGCTCCAAGGAAAAACCCCTTCACCTCTGCCTGTCCTGCCATCTCCAACTGAGGTCAAGGCAATCCCGCTAATTATTGCATACATTAAAATCTTCACAAGCGCAGAAGCCCCTCCAGGAGTCCTGCAGTCAGGTTTAGCAGTACCCCGCATCCCAAACTTTTCAGGGCAGGCAAGCTTCAGGGGTATCATGTTTTTCCAGGCACGGTACTGAAAGTAACAGGAAAACAACTGTCTCATTGTTTAGAGCATCCCTAAATATTACCAGTAAAGATCTGGTCAACTTTCCACAGTCTGCGGCTTTTGAGATTTTTCCATCAGGGTGATTTATTTCATCAAAACAGCTCTCAGGCCACCAGCTGTTAAAGCACTTGTGGAAAGGGCCAACTCAATTCTCATTATTTACTGCAGGTTTCCCTTAATAGAATCAAACTGGTTAATAAGTGTTAATACCGGTAATACAGTCCTCTGTACTTTGACCTAGATTCTCCTCCAGCTCCCGGGGGGGGGGGGGTGGACACGGGAGGAGCACTGCAGTATTTCCTCTGGACAGCAAGGATTAATCCATCCAGGCAATCCTCATCCGCTGTGTTTTGGGAGCATTTTGAGGTCTAGGCTCTGTTGTATCGGATAGTGTGCAAAATCCTATCCAAAAACTCTGATCCCAAACTGCTCGTGGTCCATGAGCAGCCGTACAATGCTCRGTCTCAGTCCCTGTTCTCCAGAATGACCTTCCTCTGCTGCGTGCCGCCAGTTCAGAAAGTCAAAGCTGTTGTTTTTTTTTTTAATAAAAAGATAAGACATGGCACAAACAGTTTTCTAAGCTTGGTAGTTGCACAGCCAGTTTGAGTACACAATAAGAAAGCAAATATTACTGTGAAATTAAGAGGCAGGAGGGTGCCTTTTTCCACCCCCCCCCCAGGAGAATAGCCAGAAAAATCAGATTGGTGTAAACACTGCAAATACCATTGTATTTTTGTCAGGTTCATTTGGCAAGTCAGGTTCAAATGAAATGGTTCATTTAGTTACTTTTGTTGCTATGTAATCCAAGTTGTAGTTTTAGGTGTATGAACCATGCATCTAGGACATATGCAGAGCTGTGACAAAAGCAGCTTGCACAAGCAGGTGTAGGGCAGAGCGAGGTGATTCAGGAAAGGGATCTGGGGTGAAACGAGGTGACTTTACTCCTGTTGGTCCCAATCCCAGCAAAAGCACATGTTGTTGCCCAAGGAATTGGCCCTGAAGTACTTCTCAAGTAGAAATGGGCATCATTAGGCTTCAGGGTTAACGCTGCAGGGTGCTGAGCAGGGGGAGAGTTTGCAATTATGAGCTGGTGCAGTGGTGTACGGCATTACCACGCTTCCTCCTCCCAGCTCAGAGAGAGGAGGAGTCGCAGCGTTCCCGGTGCTGACCTCCCACACGGCTCAGCCTGCGCTCTCCAGAAGAGTTTTGGCAGCGAAGGGGAGGAAGGAAGGAATGTAGACTCCTCCAGTCACCAAGTTAATGGGTTTCAATGTGTAATTAGCGTCATTCTTGAAAACCCATGTCTTGTCACCACTCTAAATGTGTTTAGCTTCTGTTTCCTCATTATTTTGGGACCTCATTTTTCCGCTAGATTAAGGAGATACTTTTTTTTCCCCMAAAAAAAACCCCTCTCCCATGTGAGTGTTCATAGATGATTAAGAAATGATTGGAAACCTCTTGGCCTGCTCTTTGCATGTTAAATATTTGCGTGAGGAAGGACAAATATCCACTATACAGTTTGGAAGTTTGACAAAATCTGAGCAGAGACTAACAAATCCCTAATTTGTATCTGGTCCTGGGTACCACAATTTTTTAGGACTGCTTATGTGTAGTAACCATGAAACCAATTAAAGACTAATTTTCCTGTATTGACAATAGCAATTTGATGGGATTTCAGACCGCCCTGAAAAGCCCAGAGTCATACACTCTGAGGGAGCTAATTTAGGAGATTAGTCAGCACATGCTTTYGTTATCATTATTGGGGAAAAAGAGGTACCTTGAGATAAAAAGTCAACTTTGAGCTAGCTGGTGGGGAGGAAGTCTCTCCTCTCTCCACTTTCTCTGTCCCTATCAGAGAAAACCCATTTCAGTCGATGCAATGAGAAAACACGACTTGACATCTCTGCCGCTAACCGAAACATGATTTTTTTTTTTTTCTTCAACACCACTGCACCGGTATGGCAGGGTACGTGGCCTCCTGCAGCCAAGGCAGTTCCCAAGGTCTCTATGCCTGTACCCACCTCCACCCCAGGCAGAACCTGCAGCAGCGATGGGCTTCAGGCACACAGCGGCTGCCCCAGCTGGGTAAGCTAAAGAAATGCATTCAATTCTGCAAATGCAGAGATCTAGAGTAACACATTACATGTTTCTGCTCTCTTACCCTATTTTATTTTGATTCCATTTTTATTTGCAAGCCAGCACAATTGCAATGTTCTGAGGAGGGATGCGCTTGCTTTCTTCTGCCTTGAGACAGACAGAAAGACTTAGGAAATGCCACAGAAATAAACTCTGCTAAGAAAATGCAAGAATTGAACAGTTCAGCTTTCAAGAGTCAGATAATGGCAAACAGAAGGTTGAACTTTTCCCCTCGTGTGCATATGCATCATGATTCATTGCATACTCCTCTTATGCTATTCCTCAACTATTGCAGTATGCCATAATTTGTCTCAAGAGGCAAACAGTAGTTTGCAGAGCTGCATACTTGTCTCTGAGCGGCAGGGCAAGGCTGAGTTCACAGCACATCCCCTTCACTATGCCCAATGCACTGCAAATAATGGCAAGCTTGCTGGTGTCAGGGAGAAGCAAGAGCAGGGCTGCTCCCTAAAGGAAAATCCAGGAAAACCAAGCAACAACTCAGGAGCAGGGCAAGGGCCAGGCGATCCTGCCATGTAGCTCAGGCTGGGCTGAGCTCAAGTGGGGACCAAAGGTCCTAGGTGAGGCTGGTCAGGGAAATCAAGGTCTGTTAGTGCCCTCAGTGCCCCAAGCTGGTGCATGGATGTCCCGGAGACGTGGCCACCTGATTTGTAGCTTCAGGCATTGCAAGCCCTGAAGCCAGTCCCCAGGGTGCAGGCAAGGCTGGCTGCGTTACATCAGCTCAAGTGGCCTGCCCCATGGCTAAGCTGAAAGCTGCACTGTGCACCACGCTGTGCAGGATTTGGCCTCGTGAGATGACAAGCAGCAATAGGTTTGAGTCACTTCTGGCAGTGACCTGTGAGGAGCTCATCATCCCCAAAGCACAGCTCAGGAAAAGCTCTGCTAGAAAAGGGGAGCCTGAAGTCATGGCTTTGTGTCCACATATCCACATCACTGCTTCTCCCCAGCCAGTTTGGACTGGTGAAGCCTGGCAGACTGGTATTGCAAATATCTCTAAAAAAAGGTCCCTGAGCAGACTTCTGAAAGAAGTCCAACCACGATGTTGACACCGCTGAAGTCAGCATAACCCTGATCTCAGTCGAGTCTGCTGCCCGGGGAGCCTGCCTGTGTGCAGGACACGCGCTTCCCCGATGCTGCACGCTGAGTAGTCAGCTATTCCCATGCAGATGAGCCCCRGGAGACGAGCAGCAATCAGCGCTGGGACTCGCAGTTCTGGGAAGCGCAGACCTCCGCTTTCAGAAATATCTCACCGCAGGAGTAATACCGCTCAAATCTTGCAAGTAATAAAAAGTAATGGGAAACAGATGCTGCTGTACCTTAGATTAGAATCTATGTTTAGATTTCCAAGATAATTTTTATCTCCGATACTTTGGCTAATGTAAGACTGATATGATAAATGGATTTTCTACAGAGTCCGAAAAGAGTGCGCCTGCTTCAAAACGCAACCTGATACGTAGTTGTCTCCGGCAGGGAGACAGAGAAAAGAAACAGAACTGGCCTGAACGAGGGTCAGGATGGAGGATGTGTTACTTGTATGAGGTCAAATGACCCTGGACTGGTGCTGGAGGAGGAGTAGTCGCATCTCCCCTCCCTAGGCACGGTGGGAAGGACTATCCCACGGGGCTCCTTGGAGGGCAGGGGAGCCTCCCCTCCGTCCCTCCCTGCAGCAGTGCAGCCTCCCCAGCCCAGGACATGATCTTGGAAAGACCCTGGGAGAGCTGTCACTTCTGCAGGAAAGTGAAACCAGGGTCTTTAAATCCTAAATGGGCTGAGCTCAAATACCCAGTACACAGACTTAAAATCAGCCACTAATGGAAAGAACAGGGTACCACACTCCAGCAACCATATTTCCACTGGCTCACAGTGCTAGGATGGGGTATAGACCTCCCTGCACATCCATACCCTCCTTAGCTTACTTGAACCCTATTTTCTGAAACCTACTTTTTCTCCATAAGTAGTCTGACATCCTTCAATATCCCCTCTCCCCATTACCATGCCTCTACTGAGACCAGGCACAGTTTGCTGCCATGCTGCAACTGCCTTTTCCACCTCTTTTTCACTGTCCCGTTGAAGCAATGGTCACAAACAGTGGATACAGTCTTTTTTTGGTCTGCAGCCAACAGGGCCAATGGCAAACACACGTGGAAAAAAAAAAATGGGGGGAAATATAGAAGAAAGATTTTATTTTTTCTAAATTATTTTTATAATTATAATTATTATTATTTTCCAGTCTGAAAACTCTTGGCAAAGTAAAACTCATCAGTTCCTTCTAGCATTGTAAGCGGAGATTATGTAATATTTACAGTGATATTAATGCAATCAATCAGCGTCAGCAAGTGGAGATGTGGGAGCCAGCTATACACACGAGAGAAAAGTGGGGAAAAGGGAAGCACAAAGGGGTCCCTGTGATGGCCAGGGAGGGATGCCAAATACTTTCACTGCTTTCCAAACTAATACGTTACAAAATAACACAATCGGCTTTGGCCCAGTTCATTAAAAATAATTAACTTGACTGCTCAGTGACTTCCCCGCAGACTTGAGATGCCCACTAGCGCCCAGGCGTTCACATAAACACCTTTCCTCCTCCCATTCGAAGGGGAAGACTTTGCCCAGCCCTGCTCCAGCTCAGTCCCAAATGATGTCAAAGGAGCCCTTGTTGGATCTTGGGTTACTGGGAATGGTGAAAGCGTCATGGATCGAGAGCCTGCACTGAACAGAAGGGCTTTGCCACTGCCCCATCCGTTTGCAACAAAATGCCAGCTGCTGAAAAGAGGCCATTCTTCCCAAGGTGTGCGCCTTGCAGCCGCCAGGCAAGTGACTTTGCAACCCTGAAAGCCGCACAAATAGCTACTTCTGCTGCTTTGTTTTCTTTTTCTTTTTTAGGTGGAAATATTAAGGTCCAGAGGGGATTGTTGCCAGAGCTTGATTTCTGCATCACCATTGCAGAAGTTTTTGGCAGCAGGGAAAAGGCGTTGTTTTGTTGTACAAGGGCGGGAAGTGGGATCTGCAGATGATTCGAGAAAGGTTTCAAACCCAGCCCACATAGCTGCCAACCAGGCAGACTGAAAAGGGGTCAACAGTTGGCTTGCAAGGAGCTGGGACCATGCTGAAGAGCAACAGCTGGGAGTGTGCTCTGGTCCCTGTCTACCAGGGTGGAAACACCGCTGGCATTGCTAAACCATATCTCAGAATAAGCCTTTCCTAAATAACTGCTATTGACATTTGCCTACAGTTTGGCAGAGGCCAGTCTTGGGATTCAGATCTTGATGTGGACTATCTCAAGCTCTGACGATGCCAGGACCAGGGATCATTGCTGCTCTGGCTGATGGGYCACTCTCGCTAGGAGAAATAGGCAAATCAGTTCAAAAGAAAGAATCAGGGCACATGTTYATAAAACCATGAATCCTACCTTCAAAAGAGGCCAGAAGGGATGAATTACCTTGTTTTCTTAATTTTAAAATGTTTATGTAACTGTTGAGATTCTGGGTTGGATGGTTCTCACATACCAGTAGAAGACCTGCTCACTGATTTCTGCTGGACCACYGAAGAGTTTCATAGCCAAACCTAACTAATCCAAGAACTTCAGATCTACTCTGTATGKGTCACTGCCTGTTGATGTGCTTGTCTGAATTGAATAATTACAGCTACCAGAATTTACCCTTGCCTGCTACCTAAAGGACAAAACCTGCATATCTTTAGAAATGTGAACATCACTTGAGAAACCTAGGCAAGGAYCCTAATATAATTCAGAAAAACTCAAATGATGGCAAGTGTGTAGATGCCTAAAACCCATTATCTTCAGAGGACTTGTTTGACCAGGAACTCAGTTTAATTTCTGGACTAAGAAATTCCAGGTATGCTTCATTCAGAGAGAGGAAATCAATACATTTTAAAATCCATCAGCGCAATAAAAGAACAGGAGGGACATACTGTTTTTCCCATGTTCATGTCTGCTATGTTACCCCAAAACACAAAACCAGAAAAACCAGAAGCATGCTCAGGTCACAGTCAAAGCAGATGTACCCAAGGCAGATATTTTTTTCTCTGTGGACCTCCTGCCAGAAGCCACCACAAGGAAACTCCCATACCTTCAGAAAGGTTTACTGACACCAACCTTGGTTGAAAGGGAAGGGACAGCTGAGCAGCAGAGCATCAGCTGCTGAGCTCCTGACCCTGGTGCAGATGGAGATAAGGCTAGAGTAGATGACTCCTTTAATCCTGAGTTTGGAAAGAGCTATTGGCCCAGCCACGACTGAGAAATGCCTGTTCTCCGGAGGAAGATCAGCATGTGGGCAGCAGTCAGTTTTCCAAGAGCAGACCTCCCCAAATAGTTAGTTTGGCAGCAAGAGCCAGTTGTCTTTGAACAGGCAGTCAACATGTGATCATTTTGGGCTCCTTCCCATTTAGGAGTATGACTCTTGGGGAAAGCTTAACATCAGATTCTGCCCTGGTCAGAGAGTGCAAAACTCTGTCCGAGGCCAAGTTTGGTGCATTTTTGAGTCCTGAGCCATGCTCTCTCTTCCTCTCTGACCCAGGGAGTCTATTTTGGACTGAATTCCTAGTGACATGAGCAGGAATTCCCTGAATAAGACCCTTGTGCACAGACAGAGGAGCAAACTGCTTTGACCACTGAGCAACCACAACCACGAACCACTTCCATTAACTCCAACCTYTTACCCTAGCTTTAGGTTTCCTTGTAGATGCTTGGAGGCTTTCTTCTGGGTGAAGTTCAGTGCTTTCTGGGAAAAAGGGCACCTTTAATTGTTGCAGGGACCTGTCCCTCACACCATGGAGGTGCCCACCAGATGCCCTATAAACCTTTGTCCCTGGGGACCTTTGTCACTGGGGACAAAAGAAAAAGAACATTTGCCCCAGACAACTTTAATCGTGTTGTATAAGCAACTAAATTAGGTGGCTGACCTTCCTTTGATCTCTTTATAATCTCTGTAGAGAGATCTTTCTTCCAGTGAGCAATTCAGAGCAGGAATTAACCTCATGTGCAGGGAAGAGCCTTACAGAGTAACATTTCCCTCTCCCCTGTATACAGGAGCTGTTGAGTGATGAGCTGTCTAAGCCAGGCGGCTAAGTTAGACACCTTAAGTAGACAGCTGGAGGTGGATGAGATGAATGCTTCGCTGGTACTCTATCCTTTGTGTCTCCATCCCAGTGGGGAATGCCTCATCTGCGCTTCAAAATCTAGACAACACCTTTCTCAACACCAAGCTGACCAAAAATTGATACTGGATAGTAAAAGTGACCTGAAAGCTCAGAAACTCTCATTCCAGGGCATCAGAGAGGAGAGAAGCAGTTGCTTCTTTCGATCTGCGGTGATATTCACAGCTTTCTCTGTATGTCACACTGAGGCAGGAATTACGCAATACCCTGACCATACATTTATCCACACTTCTGATGCTTCAGTAATTTGGTTTCTCAGCTAGAGGCTGCCGCCAAAGTATATTAAGAAATGAGCCTGTGAGTTGAACATATGCTATCAGCAAAGGCTCATTTTATTGTTGCCACTTACTATTTCCTAACAGGAGGAGAATGCACATGGGGCTGTCTTGAGACAGGAAAGATGTAGGGCAAAGCCCTGAATCGCTTTATGTTTTGAGGCCACATACTGCTACTTGTCCACAGTGCAAAGGTATCCAATTTGACCTACCTAGTTAGGGCTAATGGAAGGAATCATTAAGAACAAAAGCAACRGCAACAAGGATGATGGCAGTCACCCCACCACTACATCGCAGGCTAGTACGGAATAAGAACAACTAAGCTGCAGGTGAGCTCAGGATGAAAGATGACTTAGGGAGAGCTGTTCACCCCAGTCCAGAAGAGCCATGGGCTTGGCCAGCAGTCCCCAGCTAACACTGAGTCCATCCTGTTTAATTACAAACACAGAGCAGCACTTGGCCACTGCTCTTGTCTGTATTTCCATTTGTGCTCATAATACACCTTTTTAAAGGTGATATTAATTGCCAGATTAGGCGATGTTAATTAATAGATTTACTAGCATGAATATTATTCCATCCAATTAATAGATTTATTAGCATGAATATTAGTCCATCCTTTCCTTTCACTCCCCACTCTCTTCAGCTCAATTCATCATTTTTACAAGAAGGCGAGTTGAGGACCACACCTCTGCTTTCTGGGGATGGCACTACGAACATCAGCTTCATGATCACCCACAGATCAAAGAGGATGAGTTCATAGAAAGTTGTGGGTAAATGACTGAACTGAGCTCCGAGAGGCCAATTGTATTATTTTCTCCTGATAAACCCCAAGGAACTTGAGGTGCCAGTAACATTGCATCTAGTTTGCAGCAGGGTAATGAGAACAAAGAGCTTTTGGGGTGGAATCCAAACCACATCCTCCTATCAAACCCCGCCGAGCAAGTACACTAAAATGGCTGAGCGTGCAGCACGAAGCTATATAAAGCTGCAAGGATAATAGCCGTTGTTTGGTGCCAGGCTTGAAGCTAAAGCAAGTTTTACAGGAGGAAGGTTACGGGCCTCTAACGGGACGTAAATTGTATTTCTGCACGCAGCAGAAAGTGTGTGCCTGGTGTCTGTGCGGATCCTTGCAAATTGCATCTTTAAATGTAAGCATCAGTGGTGCCAAACAATTATGATGTTTATAGGAACTGATGGCCTACATCTGTTTAAAATACTTCTCAGTGTTTAGACTGACAGAACAGAAAACATTCTGCAAAGAGTAAGCATAAATTGCATGGTTTGATTTTTTTTTTAAAGTGAGAAGAACTCACACTAAATTGATTAACTACTCAAATTCATTAGCACTGTAAGCACTACAGAGTGAATGCACGCCATAAACCTGCCTTCCTGCATGACAGAGAATTAACAAAGTGTAAGGAAATTCTTCCAGAGGGTAAATCCTGTTTGGGACTAGAATGTAGTCTCATATCCCAGCACCGTCAGAGCCTTCCTGCGTGATCTTAAGCAAAGCAAAGCTTTTGCTCCATTGAGAAATCAGCCTTGCATGTCTTTGCCTCAGCTCCCAATCTCTGCAACAGAGATAATTCTTACTCCAATTTAGCTATTTACAGCCAGACAGAGCAGAAGAGCAAGCTGAGGTCCCAACCTGACCTAACTTGCGAAGGATAACTGAATTGGTTGCACCACACAGAGAAGCCTGATCAAAGCCCTTGGCTTTATCTCACCTGCCTGAGGTGGCTCTTTATCTCCACCCCAACACTTCCCTTTATTGCTTTGACTCCTCCTGGGGGCTCTGCAGAGTCAGTGGTCCTTCTTCACACCAACATCCTGCTAGCACTGTGGGGTGCACCTTCTTTGATCCAGGTAGCTTCGGACATGAGCAAAACATCCAGATGGTTTGGGGATGAAAGAAGCAGAGATTTTGTAGATTGTGTCCATGAGAGCAAAGAGAGCAGAGCTACATGGTGCTGCAGTCCACCAACAGACCTCAATAAAACAATGGCTCTTGAGGAACCTCAAGAAGTCAGCGCAAACCAGAGCCAGCTCCAGAAAACCTGGGATTGCTTCAGCAATGGCCAGGACGCACTGGGCTTTGGCAAACTGTCTTCCCTCAGCCACAGCAGCTCTTTAAGCAGTGCATACAACATGGCAATACCCAAATTCTCACACACATACCCATAGGCTTGCTTGTATGGCCATCCTTGCTCTTCCTTGACTGTGGACTGCTGTGTTGTAGTGCTTTGCCACCTGACTAATCAAAGTAGCCTTCCTTCGTCAGTAGCTTGAAATCTTGCTATAAATCTCCCCATAGGGCTCACTCTTGGGTGACAGTGTTTCAGATCAAAGAGCCTCATTCATCGGAGAAGCCTTTAGAGTTCACTTTCCGACTTTTTACGTTAGTCTTAGGGGGTGTGTGTGCAAGTTTTATGGGCAAAGCACACAGATATCCCAGAAGGGACACCCTGCTCTGGAACTAGTTATAACCAAGTCCCCTTGGGCACGGCTGCTGTGCGGCAAGTGGGAAGGTCTCTCCTCTCTCAGTTATACTGAAAACAAATGTATGGCAGAAAAAAAATCCAGCTCCAGAGCTTTCCCATAGTTAATTGCCAGGATTATTATGGTATCTAGCTTAGTAAAAGACTTGCAGTTTCCACTCTTCTTTTCCTCCCACCCAGTCCCTTGTATTTTTAAGACCACTTATGTCACACACACACGCAAAACTCCAGCACGAAAAGGCAGCCACATCAAACACATCATCACAAATAAGCAGCCTCCATCTCTCCCAAGCCCTCACTCCTTCTCTCTCTGTGCTGTAAATTAGTATGCAAATTATGTAAACTAGAAGCACATGCAGAGTGGAAGTCATTCTCCCTGGCACTGGCAGCAGCCCCTGCGTAAGCACTGCAGACTTCAGAGCGGTATCATGACCACGGACGTCTCCGGGTGAAGCACCGCATCTGTCAGAGCAGCTCCCTGAACCAACATGGGGAGGCACAGAGGGGATACCCCAGAGCAGTTCTCTCTGCAGATGAGGAAGGAACAAGAAGAGCCGTTGCTTTTCCTGCTCAGCCCCACAATATTAAGCAGATCTCTGCTAAGCACCGTATGGGTCCAGCTCGGGGCAGCCAGACTCGGACCGCATCTCCCATCAGGAAGCTCTCTGGGACATTGGGATGGTGTTAGTGCTGCACTTCGCAGCTACAGCAAAAGCCCTGCAYATGTCCAGCTCCACAACACAGATGCTTTGTCCTGCTCGTCCTGACTTGTGCTTGCTCCCACAAGACAGCATCCTGTCCCCTCGGCAATGACACCGTCCACGTGGGGCTCTGTGCGTTGTTCCAGCACTGCTGCCTCTCCCCCAGTCCCAGAGCAGAGCTGTGTAAAACATGCAGACATTTTCATCACTTAACTTATGGCTGCCCTGAAGGGATCTGCATAAGATTACCCACTGCTCTTTAAATCAGTCCCAGAACAACCTTTTCCAGCCACTGCCAAACAAAAGCTTTTCCAGCAGAGTTGCATTCTTTTCTCTGTAAGAAACCCCCTTTTTCAGACCAGCTCAGCTGTTACATTTGGGTACTAGCTGGTGGAAACACACACAAATACCTGCAACCTCACTGAAATTAATGGAAAAAATTGCTGTTAAGTTCAAGGTGAGTGGAACAGAATTTTACACTCATTTTGTCCCAGGAAGGAAAAAAAAGAAAGGAAAAGTTCTGTCGAAGCCCAACTTTAGTCCACACCGAAACAAAGCTTGACTGCTCTTGTATCCTCTGTGGATGACACATAAATCCTACAGAAGTGCGCTGCTGCTCCACCACGATGTAAGAGCTGTAAGGATGCAGTCTGCACTAGGCTAAGCCTTCGACCTGCTCCTCCTGTGTCCAAGCTGGCCTGTTATTGTATGCATTGCGGCCACAGAGATGTAAACACAGTGCTGTGCTGGTCATAGGCAGAGCCTGGTTTTGTATAGCACCTGCAATGCTAAATAAAGTGYAGGACATGTAGGCGCAACATCTACCGAGCATCATCTAGCAAGCAAATTCTCAAGRGGTGGGGTATTTTTAGACCTTTATTCTCCTACCAAAATAATTTAGCCACTGACATCTCAGAGTGGGCTTTATAGGTGGAGGCTATGCTATGTTTCCATTTGGTTTGATGAGGACCAGGGGATGCACTATTCTGCATCCAGTTTGCATCCATTATCACCCAGTCCAGAGGACTGCACAGGCTCTCAGGCAATGAAGACGCTTGTTCTTCCCCAGGAGCAACCCCCTGTTAGAGACCTGCTTGCTCTGCCCTCCCTCTCTCTCTCCGATTCCCTCACCCGTAACTGCAGCTTCACACCAGGCAAGTGAATCAGAAATGCCAGGACCACATGAGAAGGGGTGTCCCTGCCAGGTAAATGAGTGCTATGAATGGGCAGTACTTTATGGCTCCCCTCGGAGTGATATCTGTTTACGGCAGCCAAAGAGGTTGTTCTTTCCATCAGGATGGATAGGTGGATTTTAGGTGAAGCCAACCTAACAGCTCTGCTGCCAGCTCAGTCCAGCTGTGCGACCACTTTCAGACATCTGACATGATCCCACATACTGGAGCTTTTACAGTTTCCCTTGGCATCAGCTGGGACTGATTAACATCTAAGGCTCATGAGGATGCCCAGCACGACCGTGCACCAGAGCAAGGCCAAGCCACCACTGTCCATTACATAGAGACAACCCCAGGGACATCTCTAGCCAATGCTGAAGGACCTCAGCAGCTTAGGAGACTAGCTCCATCTGAAGGGATATGGCATTGCCATCTGTGTGAGGAGACACATTGGGGTCAGAGCTCTGAGATAACAAGTTGTCCCTACACAGCCAGTTGTTGGATCTGCTACACATTGATACTTCTATACAAACAGGCTTGGAAGCCGCTCACATCAGCATTTAACTGGAGGAAATCCCAGCCGCGAGCCCACCGGGATCAGGGGAATCAAAGTGTTACTAATAAAGAGCCATTTCTCACCCTTCCAAATCCACACTCCAAACAGTAGGATGCAAGAGGGAGGATTTCTCATAAGCTGAACTGCTCCAGCAGGAAATGGCACATTTAGCACTTCTTTCATGACTTTCTTTTCACCACATTTCCTTCGTGCCCTCTCCCGAGCTCTGCTGATGGCGACAGCAGCATGCTATCTCCGTAAGCAGATCCCTCCATCTTTAAGAGCAGCACCATGCATTTCTGCCAAAGCAACCTGGACCCGGGGTGCCTGCACACACCTTCTGCCTGGCTGGTCCCCRTCAGCGTGGCCACAACTGTCTCTCTCCCACTTAGCTCTACAAATCACAGTGGCACCAGATTAAGCCTTTAGCCGTGTTATTTCTTGAGGTTTACTCATCACAAATGTTGACAGTAAGGATCAGCTTTAAGTAACAAACCAGAAAACCAATTCCCTTCCATATATTCAATAAAATCCTGTTGCTTCCTTCAGAAGAAAACATGCTGCACCATGTTATTATACAGGCACAAGAGGAAATCACTCTTTGGATTTGGAAAGTAGATATTAATGGGCTCAGACTGCAATGGAGGGCATGTTCATTTTGCAATTGAGTTACTTTCTCTGATACTCTCTTGATTCCATTTTCCTGGCAAATTGTGATTGCTAATAAATTGCAATAACTTTGAGTTTACATTATGACTCACAGAAGATTATTTTGGGCAGTAATGACATTCCCAAAGTGGAGGGTCTCTCCAGTAAAATATCTGGCATATGGAAGCAATTCAGTCTTTACAGATTCAGATGAAACCTACATATTACTGATGAAGAAACCATATTTTGATAAGATAATAGGCAGCAGTGCACGCTGACAGACATATTTCGTAAAGGGAAGAAAATATGAAGCTCCTAACGTCTGCTAGGAAGCCAGGCTTCATCCAGAGCTTATTGAAGCCAATAGATTGAGTCCTCCAGGCTTCACCAGGGTTGAAGATCAAGTCTTCACCCTTCTTCACAACAGGAACATGTTCTGGGTCAGCTCACTCCATCCCAGAACACTTTATCCTACAATAATATTCCAGCCTCCTGCTTATTATATGCTGAAATCTGTTTATTTCCTCTAATATCTAACTCTCCCTCAGTGTCTCATTTTGAAACCCCCAGGGCAGCTAAAGTGGGAATTTTAATTTTATTGCTCTGTTAGTCAAACTTTTCTTTTTTTTTTTTTTTTAAACACTGTTTACACAGAGCAGCCTTCCTCCCTGATCCCCTCTGGTTTGTCTTTTGCTTCTCAGGCATTTCCTAGCTGCTGTGCTTGGGCTCCACCTTGTCATGTAAATCCAATTTAATTTGCACAGTTCTGCTTGACTGGGGCTGTTTTCTAATAAATTCAAGCTCCATGAAAAATTCCAACCAGGTGATACACTCAGAGGCAGCAGCTCCTAATGCAGTATGTGGTAAGGATCTTCAAAACACACTCCAAGAAGTGGCAGGTGGCTTTCAAGACCATTTGGCCTTTTACTTCTAATATTGACTTTCAATTACCAACAGCTAAACCTTGTTTTTCTATATGATCCATCACTGCCTCAAAATCCATTTTGTCCTGGGGTTACTGTCACAGTTGGAAAACTTACTATGTTTACTTTTTTTGAGAAAACAGTTTATTTTTCATGCATTAATTTCAAACCAAGACTGCATCCATGCTCATACCACAAGCTCTCATTCTGCTCTTCACTTAGTTTTGGACTTCTTCATCCCTATCCTTAGTAGGGAGTTGTCTTCAGAAGTGCAGAGATGACAGCATGCAGGAAACAAGGATGAAGGATAAGTTTTATTTTATGGTTTTACTACTTCTGCTTCTCAGAGGGTAAAATTTTGTGAATACTCAATACACGAAAAAGCAAACATCCTCTTTGCAAAAGGGGGATGGTTGAATCTATAAGCCCCCGTACAACACCCTGACTTAGCATCAAGCAGGATGTGAACTGGTAATAGAAATAAGTGAGCACTGTGCTCTGCCCAGCCTAACATGGGCCAGGAAATTAGTCCAAAAATCCCCTTCTGCTATAAGCAGAGTCCAGGAGGCTYCAGAACAGTGCCTATGAGCAGAAAAAGGCCCTTTGCTTCATATGCCTCACATTTCAGTACAGGCTGGTGCCTCCCCACAAAACCCATTTTCGGCCGTGGGCTCAGCCCTGAGCACAGGTTAGGCAATGCACGTGGCATGCGACCACCGAGGAACCGCGGCTCCACCTTGCCTCTGAACAGGGTTTGATCCCCTGTGAAATACCTCCAAAAATAGCAGCATTACATACCTCAAGTACAAGAGGCCAACTTGACGTTTAGGTGGCAATTAATCTACTCTCCTGTGGGAAAAAAAAAAGCAAAAAAACAAAACAAAAAACCAAAAAGATCCACAAAACAAAAGAGCCCCAGCTTTTGTTCCACTTGGTCAATAAAACCAAAAAATACTCCTCTAACAGCTTTGTAAATAAATACAGGGCACCACGACAGTTCAGGTGATTTATCGACACTTAACATTATGAGGGTGACAGAAAGCACTGCAATAGTTAAGTACCACAGTTATGGCCATTATAAACATTTTTTTAAAGGGGTTTATTACAGAGCTGTAAAAGTAAGCTCTAGGCTAGAAGTTGGCATGTGAGTTCTCTCTACCTTTGAAGTATTTATTGATATTAGAAATTCGGGAGGGAAAAAAAAAAATCAATTTGGAAACTATGGTTTCATCAGACTTCGAATAGCAAGCAGATAAGAAAGGGGGGAAGGAAGAGAGGGAGCGGTATCGTTAAGACGAATAACGTTCAGCAAATCATTTGCCAAGGGAGATCTTTTCAGTTCACCTTTTTCCATCCATAAGTGACTCACAGAGCAGTGGTTTCTACAAAGTTTCTCCGTCTTTCAAAATATTTGCCCAGCCATTTCCATGCAGTTATTGGTGTGTAATTTACAGCTTTTCACAGCAGGGAACGCAAGTCGCCCTGGGGTACGGCATGCCATTGAGTACTGCTGGGAAAGCTGCAGCTCTCTGCCTGGCTCCCTGCTTTCACCGGAGAAGGAATTTGTATCCAAGCAACTCAGCCCTGCCAGGTTACACATTGGCAAGAGCAAGGGGTAAATCTCACCTGGCCTGATTCTCCGGCTGCAAGGCCAGAGAGCTTCAGAAGTCTGGTCCAGGCGGGAGGGGGCTGCTTTTCCATTCCTACAAGTACTCACCAAATGCAGGCACCTCTCAGATTTCAAATCCAGAAGGGACCATTGTAAGCTTCCTATACAAGAGATGCCATTCCATTTTTTCATTAAATATATTTGGTTAAATGTCACCACAGCATTGCTCCTGCTCATCAGTTACTCAAGGCACCTGCATAGCGTCACTGTACCACCAATAGAGCACATTRGAGCATCCCTGGGAAGACCCATGCTCAGTGTTACCTTTAAAGACAACTATAGAAAAAGGCTGCATAGAACACACTTGGGAATGGGTTTTCCACTAAGGAGGACAGTAAAGGAACATTAACTCCTCCATCAGCACCACTCAGGGTTGCACTCTGAAAATGTTGCAGCTCGACATCCTATTTTGATAGCTTCTGTGTGCCCACCTGCACTTGGTGCATCACTGACATTGGATCTGTGAAGCCCAGTTCAGAGAGACAAGAAGCTTTCTTCATTAATTGTCTCACTCCTCCAGGACAAACCCCACAGTGAAACCTACTTGGATGGGAGAAACGATCTGGAAAATTGGCTTGGAAGATGTCAAACCAAGTAAGGTTTGGTGAAGATGAACCACGCCTTGAGCAGGCCAGAGCAGGAGAGGAGACAGCCTGATTTACACCAGCTGGCAGCCTGGCCTGACACCCTGGGAAGTTGATGCTATTTTTGTCTGCCCTTTTCACAGCCACATTCACCACTGAAATCCTCCCACATGCTGAATTATGGGCTGGATGGATGAGTCCAGCTTGGAGCAGATGTTTATCTAATTTGCTTCCACATGCTTTTAAACATTTCACATGTAGGAAAATGATAAAAGCAAGGAGATTAAACATGGATGTCCAAAGTCTAATTRACATCCCCACTGATAATCTGGGTGTGTTTTATCTTTAAAAGAGTGCCACCAGCTTCCTTTGTAACACACATGAGTCCCAGGGGGAAGYGATCAGAAATAACATATTGATGTTGTTAAGAATCATTTATTACTGTTACAAAGCTTGGGTGAATCAACTCAGCAAGACCAACACAACCTCTGTGAATCAGTTAAACTCTRTTTTGAGGTCCTGAATAAGACTTTGATGGGACTGAGCATAAAAACCTACATATGGGTGAGATGCAATTAAGGAATTTTGACAAGGGCATTTGATTGACCCAAAAAATCCATGCATCAAACTGTCATCATCACCAAATGTGCATGCCTCAGACTTTCCAGTTCAGCAAGGTTATAGAACATTAGGGCTTTTTATATATGTAAAAGTGCAAGTTAAAATATAATTATAATATAAAAATGTTATAAAATAAAAAGCTTATGTTTTATAAGCTCACCACACTGGAAAATTTGAGGCACAATAATCTCTATAGCGGTCTCCATATTATGGTTCCAAGTTCCTCACACCTTGTAATATAATTAAGTGTCCTCCTGAATGCTTTGTTGCACTTCGATTTTTGGAGATTGTCATCAGAAATGGCTGATCAGGCTCTGCTCTTTCCAACCATCCAAACCCTTGGTGGCTTGGAAATAGATTGCTCCAAGGGCAAGTATAAGAAGTGAGCCCTAGGGGTAGCTTTGGCTCTATAAACTAACTGCATACAGAGAAAGAGAGAGGAGGGACAAAAATATTTTCTTCCCAGATGCAAATGTGCAGGCAGGTGCCAAAGGCTTCTAACTACATGACTTTGTATTTGGCCTGGTGACAAAATAAACCCCTGTGTAGGAAGATACAGTAGTTCTAAGCGATAGGTTAGGGGTTTCAGTTTAAGCAAGGCCTAAATAAGTTCTTTATCAGAGGGAACAGTGTTAATATATATATATTCTTTAATAAAATGTTGGCCCTGAGGTCATGTGTCTGAACTGTTTTCTTTTTCTTATGTTCTAACAGTGCTTTCAGATGTTCATATCCTGCAGCTGCAGTTCCCATGTAAGCATGGTCCACACTGCCAATCCTGTGGCAAAGGGATATTAGCACCTCATGGCCACTTGTTGTAAATTGGCTATTCTTTGGCTCAAAGGCTTGAGCATCTTTGAACATCTGGGCTGAAGAGGTTAGTGAAGTAAATCAAAACAAACATAGCTCCTGATAATTACAGGAAATTCTAGACATGGTAGCGATTATCTGGTTGAGTGATTGATTGACAGATTGTAAGAGATGTGCATGTCAAAATCTCTCCAGTTATGAGCCTAGGGCTTGACTAAAGGAGCATAGAGGATGTTTGGAGTATGGATTAGATCATTCTGCACCATAAGGATACCCCATCCTCCCTATTTGTTGTCGTTCTCTTTCTTCCTGGCTCTGTGGGCTGGATTATCCATCTGCCTCTGTCCTGGTTTCAGCTGGGATAGAGTTAAACCACAACAGCCTCTCAGGGCTCGTGATCTACAGTCGTGACGAAATCAAGTCTTGAATTCTCAGGGACTGCATGGGCCATGATGTTGACCTGGGAACCAAGGGATAAAGCGGAGAAAAGGACAGAAAGGTTGTGCTGTCCTGCCCAGATAAGGAAGAGACTAAATGGGTCTGGACTGAGAGCAGGGAACATGCCCCAGTCCTGGTTCCTAGCTAAAACCCTTGTATGTGTGCTGACTCCACACCATTCCTCCACAGGGTTTTGTTTTCTTTGTAAGAAGATCCAGGAAGGTGGTTAAAGAAGAGCTATGAGATGCTCCATTATGCCCCAACTTCTGGATGATGTCCTGTGCTGTGCATTGGCTGTATCCCTTCTTGACTCAGCCCCACTGATCCTGAGACAGGAGAGACTACAAGGGTAAGGACCATCCCTACTGCATCTCTTGGGAGAACTCACAGAGGGTGGACACAACGCTGCTAACCCAGCTGCAGGTGGTTGGGCAAAACTGGGTGTACCATGACAACTTAGGATGGATAAAAATAATCTGCAGCGTGTCCARGGCTGACTCTTAGGTGTTAGGGAGGGCCATAAGGAATGATATTCAGATTTTGGAAGACTGAGTGGAACGTTCCAGTTCTTCCCAAAATATACAGTGGAAATATTTGGGCTCAGAGAGAATGACTATAGCCAGGGCAGCAAGAGAAACAGCAGTGAGTCCTAGTGCTGGCACTGCTAGAGGAGTCGAGAGCTGACTCAGAAAGCGAATTATCTTTCATGCTGCCAATCGTAATGTCCTCGCCTGGCCTTTGTTAATGCATTTCACTAGTGTACTGAAAGCCAAATCCCCAGCTATGGGTCAAGCCAAAGAGAATAGACTTGAACGTGGGGCAACTGGCAACAGAAAAATTTCTCCAGTCGCTTACTGTGGGCCAGAGGTGAGCTGATCTGTGATTATTATTGCAGGCTGGGAGGTGTGGTGTGCCTGGCAGCTGCTGTTTCCATCTGCTTGCATGGGCTGGATGAGGGAAACCAGAGAGGCAAATTCATCCAGGCCACTGTCTCCAGCCACCCATGGGCCTGTCAAGAATGGTTGCCTTCTGAATAGATAAACCTCCCAGTGGGACAGTCTTTCCTGGTTCTTTGTCCCTTTGCACAAGAGGTCACCATTCATTGATGAAGGATTTCTCACAAGGACATTACAGCACCAAGAATCACAGGACAGAACTGTTTCTTTTTCCTTGTCTGCTTATTCTGTTCCACCCAAACCATCGTATGGAGTTTTAGTGTTTTGTTCAAAAACTTGGACAAAAGACAGTGAACTGCTTCCAGGCTGGACTGTAGTTGACTCTGCACCTCTGCAGAGTCTATGTACATTTCAGGTGTCACCATAAAACAATTAGCCACTAGTAATCAAAATTTTACTCCAGTTAAACTAACAAACAGATTACAACTGGCATCCCATCAAGGTGCCACCAACTTCCTGGGCCCACCAGGGCACCAAGGAAGACAAAGCCCCTCCTCAGATCAACATCAACACATATAAGATCAGTGGCATGAGACTACACGAGTTATTCCTTCGATTTGTGGGAATTTAATCCAGGCATCAGCCAGAAGACYGGCTGCTGTTTTCCTTTTGGCCTTTGCCATATCCAAATATGGGTAAGCAAGAGGAATTTCAGACAACTTATTACAAAGGGGGCACTGTGTTTTGGGGTATGTCCCACAGTACCACACTTCTCATCAAATCAGGCAATCAACTGAAGCAGGACCAGAGCCGATTTTAGGGCCGYGAGTCCAAATTCCCTTCCCACGGCAACCAGTCATTAAAAGGAAAAACAGAGTCAGCATGTGTCCAGGGAGCACACCCGCGTCCCACTGTGTGGGCATCACCATGGGCTTACTCCAAAGAGATGTGGAGTGATGCTATTTATGAAACGAGCACTGACTTTTCCCCACCCTCACTGTTCAATTTTACTATTTTCCATCATCAGGCAGGAAAGCATAAATAAAATCTGCTTAATGTCATGGTCATTTTTTCAAGCAGGAAGTGACACTGCTCGACGCCCAGCCATTAATTTGACACAGGGTAGTAAAATTATTTGATTCTGCTAGCAGAATTTTATAGGAATTAACCAGCCTTAAGATTTACAGACAACATACTGCTTTCACTGTAAAGGCTGGTATGAAAAAAAAAAAAGGAGGATCGTCATTACTTATTGCAAAGGGATTTTTTGACTATGGAAACAGAGTCGCTTAGGAAACCTTTGCTTTTCTGTAAACCCCCCAATTTTACTCTAATTTAAAATAAAAATGGCACAGAAAGGTATTTTAGGAGAAGCAGATGTTGTAAGAGGTATAGAAAAATGCATGTTTTTTTAGTGGTGTGAACTTTGCTCCCAAAGAAAGAACAAGCACATGTGCTACAGCCAAAGAGATGGTGGCCATAGCTCAAGTCTCAAAGGGTTTGTTATTGTCTAGTTATCCGATGAAACCTGAGGTGGTCATGGAGGTCTTTGGGCCTGATGAACACCTTCAGCCAGGCCAGGGAGAAGGAAGAACTGAAAAGGCTGTAGCCTGCTTGTCATAGCCACGTGCCCTAATCCAGCCTCACTCTTAGCACAAACACCAAAGGCCAGTRAAGGACTCTCGTGGACTCAGGCTCTGGATTGCATCCTCCCAGTCCCGTTCTGCAAAGCTTAACTAAGCACACGACATCACTTCAGTCAAGCAAAACATTCACATGCATTAGTACTCTCTCCCCAAGTACAAGTTTGCAGCTCACGCTCCAAATCGTAGGCGTGTTAGAATAACAAACGTGGTTGTGTGTGCGAAGGGGGAGCGTGCGCGGAGGGGAACTCTGCCAAGTAGTAATCGTGTACATTTTTCCTTGCAGCAGGCTCCAGCCCCAGATGGCAGCGGAGCGGGGCTGCGCTATCCCCCACCCTCCCGCTGGCCACCGCGGTGAAATTTTCCCTCCAGCTGGGGGGAAAATGGAGGGTGGGCGGAAGCATGTGGAGATCCTTATCACACTGCAGTCAATAACACCACATCAACCAGCATGCCTGACGTATTATACCACCCTCTTGAGATGAGCCAACTGACCCAAGGCTGCGCTCGCAACCTCTGCCAGCTCCCCCGATAGTGTSACCCCATGCAGGGGCCAGCTCCTTACACCACCACCTTGCTCCTTCATGCTCAGCCGCTGTCTTGCTCAAACACTCAGCCTTCACACTCATTTTTCCAGCACTATTTAAAATGCTGCAGAGAGGGCAGGGAGATCTTCCCAGCACCTCCAGACAGGAGTGAAACCTGGATGCTTGCACGACCAGTCTCGCCAAGAGGTGACCAAATTACTAATGATCAGCAGATGAAGGATGATGCTAGAGTAAGAGTTCCTGGGAAGGGATGAGCTGCTAGAAAAGCATGGCAGATCCCAGAACAGCCATCCTTGTTCCTTTGGGTTGGGCCCCATTGCCAGATGCACCCAGCTGTGAGCCACCTTCAGCAGAATGAGCACCACAACCACTGCATCCAAATTTGATAGCTACAGCGCCTGAACTAATACGGTGAGAGCCAACGTTTATTATTATGGGCATAGCTGTGCATTAACAGGGTCAGGTGGCTTCTGGCTTACATCCCATCACCTTGAAGCAAGGTGGAGCTGGTCCTGATCTGCAGACAGAGCCGAAAGCTTATTGCTGTTCTCATGTCTGCATTGCCTCTGCAACGCCTCACGGCCTCAGCTGAAATTCCTGCACGAACCAACCCACAGCGAGAGGGCGTCTGCACCAAGGAGATTTATGTGCTTGACAGCAGGAGATTTTGGGGGGAGCAGATGTAGAGAGAGAGGGTCATGCAAGGTCACATTGGAAATACATGGCAGAGGCAAGAACTTAGCCCAGTTGAACTAAATTCTCGCTCAATGGCAAACCCACAAGACCATCCTTCCTCTTAAAAGACTTTTTCCATGCCCTAACAAGCCTGGTGAGGAACTTAATGACATCTGCATGCTCTTGCCTGAGCAAGGACCTCATGATTTGGCTGGACGCCATGAAAAAAGATGTCCAAAAGTTATGAAAATAAAGGTATTTATCTTCATTGTTAGAAACAGAGACTGAGCCTTTTATTTCTCTCTCCTGGAGGATTAAGCTTACAGATTTACAAAGAACTGGTTGATTACCAAAATAAATACATTGCCATGCCAATTTATAGGACACAAATGTAGGAAACCCATCCAACCAAATCAGGCAAAGTGTAATTCATGTGAGAGCCCTCAGCATGTGCAAAGGGCACAGTGCATGTGGAACAAAGTACATAGGGAAAACATGCTAGAAACCTCTATCTGCAGGAACAATTCCCAGTGCAGCATACAATGGAGCTATAAAATAAATGGCTTGGCTCTCCACTGGAAGCAAAGCCCAACTGTTCTCAATGAGAAGGAGGATCATGTATCTTTATAATGAGAATTCAGTCATTTTTAAATGTTGGCTTTGCTCATATCACCACCAAATCTGTCTGCAGAGCTGACAGGCTGCAGACTTCATTTGGATTTCTAACTGTGATTATACATGGCAGTGATGGATACCACAGGGTTTTTGGGGGCTTAGAGTTTAGGGCTGGCTTTTGTTTTTCAGTTGTTTGGGGCTTGGGATTGAGGGGGCTGTTGGGGTATTTTTAGTGTCACTGTCCAATGAGGCTTAAAGAGCTCTTTCCTCATTTTAATAGTTCTGATAATGCACAGAGATGAAAGCAGACCCTGAACAAGTTGTTCTTTATATTGGCAAAGCTGTCCCTTCTGCAGTGAAACCCAAGAGCAGTTTCTGCTTTCAGTGCTCAGTGAGATGGAGCAGAACATGTTTACTGAGGCTGAACATACCATTGCCCTCAGAGGTGTAAGCACCACCCTTTGCAGCAAAGGTGATCCTCAGAGCGCTAAAACATCTGCTTGCTCAAGTGAAAAAACAACCCCACAACCACATTAATGTTCAGGAGCGTGGCACATTCAGGAGTTAAGGGAGCTTTCCTCTCTGCTGTTTCTTACAAGGCCAATAGCACATACAGGAGAAATGCATTTCACAATCAGATCAGCTCCTTTCGCAGCCCAACCTGAACAAAGAGTTGTGCATTTGCTTTCAAGCAACCCTTAAACCCACATTTGGAAGCTGTTCTTTCCCCGTCCTGCCATCCACCTCAGATTACAAGGCTACAGACAGGCATAGCACTTGCTTTGCATCCCACCATAATGCAAGAGACTCTATAGCAGTGCAGTACAGCAATGCCCAAGGCTTTACAGGAGATGGGCAGAGGTAGGGTATTTGTAAATTTAAAACTCAGTTTCTTCAAATCTTTGCTCCTACTATTAAGACTAAAGAGAAGAAGTAGTTCGATTACTGCTGGGGAAATCAAGCAAATGCTATCAGCCCAAGGGACCAGAGCCTGGTCTCCAATGTGAAAACCAAGTGGCATACTTTAGACTCCTAGGAGGCTGTTCTCCACACATCCTGGGGAGAACGTTGCTGCATTTGTGACATGAGACCTTTGGAAAACAGCAACCCACATATTAGCCTGATCTGGGGCACTGTTAGGCAGACTGGAGTTTGGGCATGTGTAAGAAAGCAGTGGTTGACTTGACTGTTGCTGCATTGGAGACAAGTTAAATGCATCCAAATCAGTGAACTGATGACATGCATCGAGTTCACAGCATATTCTTTGCAAGTGGACACAAAGCAGCTTAAAGAACTGGTTCAGATTAGTTGCCAAGAACAAATGTGCTTAACTGAGCTGATCTGGCACTCCACGGGACTGGGTCTCAGCGGAGGGGATCTCTCCCRTACTTCACAGCACCATGCAGTCCAAGGCGCACCAGCTCTGCACAGGAGCAGGATAACACCTTGGGCTCCAGACTACCACGGCCTTCAGAGCAGCAGTACATGGCCAGGTAGCATAAAAGCAGCTCAGGAATATCTAGACCTCACCACAGTCCTTGCAGTGATGGGAACACACTAAGATGCYGTTTGTTCTTTGCACGGGGGTGGAAGGCTGGATGCAATGCTTCTGGGACTCCCACCCCTGCTGTGACTATCATCCTGCCACTACATTGATAGAAAATTTAAAGGCAATAAGGACCAGTCCACACACCAAACCAGACTGAAGCACAGATTCCCCAAAGTTAGCCCCAAAGTTCATCAGCAGCACTGTTGCAGCACAGCTATATCGCTCCCAGTACCCCAGCTCTGTGATGCTGTGGCATAGACAGGCTGCAAGTGTTTTATAAAGGAAAGTGCACAGCAAAGCCAAGCAGGGCTCTGGCTCTCCTCAGCAGCATACCAACCCCTTCAACCCAGCACTCATTCCCCAGCTTTAGCCATCTGTGCACAGGCCTCAAGGCCAAAACGAGAGGAGCCTTCCCAGTTGCAGCTTTTAGAGCAGGCCAAAGTCTCTGTACGTTGTGAGCTGTGAAATATATGAACTCCCAGGCTTTACATGAGCCTCACTCTTCTGTGCAATATCATATGGCTTTCGGATTTGTCTGCCCTGTCCACCTCTCCCATGTGTTTCCGATAATTGCTTACATATGGAGAGGTTTCTCTTGTTTGCCCTTAGAAGGGACCTGCTGTTGTTCCCCCTTCTTAGATGAGGCTACGGACATACACATCATTTTTATTGGTGTATTTTATTGCCCCTACTTCTTTACAGCACACACCACTGGTCTCCCCAGCCTTCCCTTTCAGTCTGCTGTTTGCCATTGCCTCTCTGTTAGGTCTCCTCATTCCCCATCTTTCTCAGTCGAAACAGGGGCCCCTAATTAAGAGAATGCCTTATAAATCTCTCTGCATCCAAATAAGATCCAGAGCCTGGCTGGGGAGACGGATCTGGAGACAGTGGGTAGGTCTGGCATTCCTCATGTTGCACACAGGCTTTCTTTCGCATCGCTCTGCTTGGCACGTGAGCTTGGGTCTCGGCACCGGCAGCGTGCAGAGCACGCTGCCGGTGCCGAGACCCAAGCTCACGTGCCCACTGCTTATAGCAAGCAGCTAGGAGAGGGATGGGCTGGAGACCACCCCTTTGGACCCCAAACCTTGGTTATGCAAAGACCCAAAATGGGATGCTGACCCTGCAAGAGAGGCAGTCACCTTGTCTAGGGCTTCCTCGCAGGACCCCGAGGTGCACACTGGTAGGAGAGGTGGATAGCAATCTCTCCCCCAAAAAGCTGGGGGATTCGTGTTCTCTCAGACACGGTCAGCAGACCCTTGGGTCAGGACGCAAGCTGCATTCAGGGCATGTCCTACCCTCGAAACCCCCAGAACCAACCCAAAAGCCAGGATGGAGGTCCCTGCTACAAAGCCCTGCCTGGATATAGCTTTGTGCCCAGTTTCACACTGACTGGTGCAAGGCAGCTCCCAGCTCAGCCCATCCCATACCTAACCCATCACCCAAGCCCCCATGGAGGCACCAAAGAGGCTTGCCCTAGTTTAGGGCTCCTGGGTTGCTCTCTGCTCTTTCCATTGATGCTGTGTGTGCACAGAGAACACAGGTCTTAACCCAGGCAGGATCACCCTGCTGAGACAACAGCCTGTGACTTACACACTGCATCGCCCAAATTATGTGTCTAAAGCAGAAGACCTGAATACGGCCCTCAAAACTCACAGTAACACCAAGCACCTCACTGAAAACCTGGTCCTTGTGGAAGAGTGGTGCTGGAAGCACTATAACTCAAAAAGCACAACAGGTAATAGTGGCCTGAGACAGAAAAAAACCCCACCCCACTAAATCACCACGTTACTTTTGTCCATGCTTGCCCACAGTCCTGACTTTTGATCAATACTGTGCCTGCCCAGGGACTTAAGCTCAGCCTCCAGTGGTATCTCTGCATTACACTCGCACACAATAATTTCCTCGGTGTACACACTGCTAGAAACACAGCCGGTGCCAGAATTCCCCAATACCAAATCCCTCCTTGGGCCAGTGCCCAGCACTCTGAAAAGGCCGTCAACATCTGGAAGCAGTGATACTGCACATCTGCAAGACCCTCAGAATTACAGGATGGAGAGAGAACTACCTACAGGATTACTTATGTTGATAATTAAATCCCAAATAGCAGGACACTAGATGTACTCACCTTCCCTAACACCGTAATGCTTGAACTATCACACAACCCATACGCAATGCTGCTGCTGTAAACAACCCTTGGGGTAGAAATAGATGGAAATTTTGCTTGCACTTGTAACAGAAGTGCAGCTGGGGAGGCTAAGCAGGTAGGATAAATCTAAAGAAAACATCTCTAATTATCAAGGGACTGATTTTGAGCCTCCTACTCATGCAGAGTAGTAACAAAGCAGATCATTGCACCGGTTATCAGCATGACTCAGGGTACTGGATCCAGGCTTTAACCACAACCAGGACCTCTAGGACCAAACCAGGGTCATATAAAGCTTCTCCAGGCTTCCTACAAACTTGGGAAACTCATCTACCCTCTCAGGTTTCACAAGACATGGCTTTTCTACCATACCCAGAAAGGTACCTTCATGCTTCTAACTTACTGTTTTTCTGGATGCCTGGTATGGAGGAGCACAGAAGAATAGCTTGTGGTTTTAGTTGGGTCGAAAACATTCCTCATTCATAATTCTGACATAATTTATACCACAACATACAAGATACCTTGCTCCCAACCATGTGACACTATATCTTTTATGCATTTTCTTTAAGTCATTTAGGTTTTTACTACTAATGAAGTCCTGATTTCCTGGCAGTGGGGTCAGATGTAGCAGAATGAAAGAAAGGGCGAGAAGCACTGTAAGCCCTCTCCGCTATTCCCCCATCAGCATCGCCCAGCCTGTGCCATGGCAGACGTGCTCTGCTCGACACCACAGCCCACACTGCAGCTTCAGCCTGGCCCAGCCAGATTTTTGCAGACACTCATGTACACACATCATTTCACATCCATGAGAAACCCCACTGAAACCAATGAGGTTGATTGGGCGCCTGATGCTAGCTGTTTGCTGCGCTGATGTTTCAGGAATTTGCAACAGGAGTTTTATCAAGTCAACCAAAAGTCAGAGGTGTCAGAGTCAAGGAGAATTTAAAAAAGGATCTACTTCAGCTGCTGGTTTTGTGTACTAACACCTCCTGCTTGGCTCATGGACTATGAAAATTCAAAGAAACATTACTAATTTATGTATATTTTTCTATTCTATTTACATTCTTCATGCAAAATTTGCCCCTTGATAGCCAAGATCAGGGATCTCGATCACCCCAGCTAACCCAGGAGCTTGGGGAATTGTTTCCCCATGGCGATCCTGAACAGAAAAGACATCTAGACCAACAAAACACTGTTGATACAGGCTATAGAGTAGCAGAAGCCACCTGCACTCACTATAAGAGCCATCCTGCTGGACATCCTATACGCGCTACAGACAGATAACAATTTGCACAAAGAACAACATTTGCAACAGTAACATGAAACGCAAGGTAATGAGGCTTTCTGACACTTATCTCTTTGATCCGAGACCTAGGCTCATTCCAGTTATTTTCCAAGTCATCACAGATAAATACTGTTGTGCATTTTCAATGACCCCAATCAAAAGCTTTTCCAAAATCAGAAGCTCACAGGACCGTGGTGCAGTAGCCTTCGGGAGTACATTTCGGAGAGGGTGGGGCAGATTTTTGCTCTTTTGCTAGTGAATAAACCCATTATGTGGACACCTAGCATTGAAATGATGAGAGATCTGGGTTCAAAAGGAGTTTTTTTGTTTTGCTGTAAATCCTATTTATGGCTTAGGGTGCAGCTGATATGCCGTTAGCTTTTATTTCATTGATAATTCTGTGATTGTAGTTGAAACCTTGCAACTTAATGAGCTGATGTTATTACTCATACTGTGTGGCCATCTGGAACCAGTTTGGTCAGAGAGCCCAAAGCACCAAAAGCCACCTGTAATGCATTAAGCCTCAGCCCAGTACCAGCTCCTTGGATTTGAAAAGCCAGGCCTGCATAAATACTAACCTGTGAGAATGTAATTGGAGAAGTGATATTTAAGAACTTATAGTTTGCCAGAAATGCTCATTCTCAGGGGAATGTATGCAGAGGCTTAAAGTTTAAAGCCAAGCGGTTTTTAGTTTCAACATTGTGAATCAAGAAAAATCATTGCATATGGATGTCATTGGACTGTCCAAACCGCTAGGTCTATCCAAACCGGCCAAGCTATGCCAGGGCTTTTCAAAACCAAGGCTCCCTCCTAGCACCTGAGCCTCATATTGCACATGTTGCTTATTACTGAGGTACCATCTCGAGACATCACTCCAAAGGGACTGAAGAAATAAGGGGTAAATGCTTCATAATGCTTTATAATTACAAAAAACATGCGACTGCCTCAATCACCAAAACCCAATAATCACTACAGAGCTCTCACATACACAACAAATAACACCCAACAATTTGGAAAGGCACAAAACAGCCTCTAAACACCCCAACAAAACATTCTACTGAATACTGTGATCAGATGTGACCTGCCTCTGGGCCAAAAAAAGAGGTGGAGCGACTGTGTTACCTGAAGGTCCTTGCTGTGTCCTGAGCAGACCCATCCTCCGTGGCCTTCTCCTGGGAGGGTGCACGAGCTGGAGTTGCTGGTGGCTCTGGCACTGGTGCACCAAAAGGGTAGGTTGTGTTGGCAGAGATATAAATTAGCACATCCTCTCTGCTCGTTAGCCCATTGCTGATTTACACCAGCTGGGGGTGTGAGTCACTGCTCAGATTTCATTGGGTAAAATACAATTCAAGAAAAATACTTTTTTTCCTTTGATTTTTCAAAATCCTTTTGGCATTTCAATGGTAAAAAAATATATTGGGAATTGCTTAACCATCACCTAAAGCCCCTGGTTCAGTTGAAGACACACAAAGCTCTGATGCGTCAAGGTAGGAGTGCAAACTCAGAGAAATACAGATGGCTCGGCCCTTGCAAGGGTTTTAATCTCTTCTCTTCTCTTCTCTTCTCTTCTCTTCTCTTCTCTTCTCTTCTCTTCTCTTCTCTTCTCTTCTCTTCTCTTCTCTTCTCTTCTCTTCTCTNTCTTCTCTTCTCTTCTCTTCTCTTCTCTTCTCTTCTCTTCTCTTCTCTTCTCTTCTCTTCTCTTCTCTTCTCTTCTCTTCTCTTCTCTTCTCTTCCCCTGTTTTTCCTGCACAAGGGGACTTTACAGAGCAAATATAAATGGTTGTCTTTCTTCTCACACACATTTTCTTCTTCTACCAACCTAACACTGGGCAGAGAACTCAAACAAATCTCCCTATTGTTCCTCTTCATTCAACTACAGATATTTCCTAGTGTAACCACCCCCAATCACAAGCATTCAGAAACGCTTCCCTGAAAGCGAGACGTGATAACTGTGTCTTTTAATAAGAAGAGAACGAGCCCTCTTCTACCTGAACTGCCTCTTTTCCAAGATTTGGCTCCTTCTTTGCGCTGTGTCAGAGCGGTGACGTGAACTTCAGGGAAAGAGGTTTTGCAAGGGGTAATTCAGCGCASGGCTGATCTGCTTCAGCCCTGGTTTGGTTTAGTAATCAGGAGTGCACTTTGTCAAGGAGTGCAGCAGTTTCTCATACTTGCAGCAAGTGGCCAGTTCTTACCAGGGAGCAATTAGGAAGACAGAAACACCATGGGGTAAGGAAAGCAGCCTGACTGTGTCAGTGAAGACCTTGCAGTGGACTCATGCAAAATACTTCTCTGAGGACTGCAGGCTGCAGCAGTGCGAATGCCGGAGCACATGGAAACAGGAAACCAAAGCCATAGTGAAGCATATTCGGTGCTCAGCGATAGTTATGACGTGGTCCAGAGGGCCAGCCAGAATGGAGAATTTTCCTTTAAATGAATTTCTTTTTTTTTTTTTTTAATCTTTAAGAATTGTAGAATTTGGGAAATAAAAAGTACCACTTGCTTTTCCCAGGCTGTGTTGGTATAACACATGGAAACCTGTTCAGAAATCCTCTGTGGATGCGTGGACAATGGCTTCATTGGAAGAAGAGAGAAGACTAAATGCTCTTACTTTTGATGGCCTGCCCCATACCCACATCATGGAGTCATTTTCCATTGAGCTCCAAGACTTCCCCAGACCTCAGTTAGACTTGGAGACTGGTAAAACATACCAGGACCAAACTTTCTCCTTAAGGAAGTCTGCTTCAAGAGGCCACTTTTTCAAAAGTGCTTAGTCCCACTGACTTCCACCTGAAGCTTTCTGAAAACAAGAGTGGAGCTCCAAAATTATTCAGGACATCTCATTTACGAAGTCTCATTTATCTGAGGTATTTGGAAATAATTTCTAACGTCGAACTGAAATGGTTGACTTTTTCTGCTCAAGCAGTTACCATTTCTTCGTGATATTCCAGTAACGCGGTGACTAATGCAGCCCTCGTCTGAACGGGGTGGGAGTAGAGCACGACGTGGCAGAAGACACATGTGCTGCAGCAGACAGTGCCCATGGGGAATCCTCTTCTCCCTCCAGTAAATACAGGCCTATTTCAAGACACAACTGGCTKCATGAGCATTTTGTCTTAGACGAGAGCCTTAAATGTTTCACGAGGAACATATAAGCATATAAACATGGTATTTGTATGAAAATCAATTTTTTTCAGCATCATGCACATTTTACCCACTCAAAATACATTGCAAGGGCTCAGCATGGCCAGCATCATCCAAAGCTCAACTATAACATCCATCTGTCTTGCCTGGAATTAGTTTGTGTTTTATTTATTTTTTTTTAAAGCATTTTGGTGACAGGAATGAATCCATTTTAGATGAAGGCTGGAAGTACCTTTTTTTTTCCCTGCGTAATCCTGAAGTGCTTTGAAATTCGCAAACAGTCATAAAAAAAAAAGGGCCAAGGAGAATTTTTTCTGATCTGGTTTTGATATAAGTGATACAATGCAATATAAAAGAGCGTTTACAGAAAGCCCATGATAACAGCGAAAATGTGAAGAGGTTTGATTTTAAACCCCAAAGTGTGGTGGATATATTAACCAGGAGTTGGGGAGAGGTCATGCATTCCTCACACGTAGATGCTTTCCAATCCCATCCCTGCCTGGAAGATGCCCCAATCTTTTCCTCCCCCCATCCCCATGGCCAGGTAGGGGCTGCAGCAGAGGCGGCACATGCCGGGGGCCATGCCCATGGAGAAGAGGGTTGTCCCCTGGCCATGTTGACCAAAGCCCCTGAGACTCACCACAGAACATGGGGAACAAAAACAAAGCCCGAAAGAAGGGCTGAATTTCCATGCGGACATGCGAAAGACGGATCTGGCGGCTGCTTGCTTTTCATTTATTTTCTTTGTTCTGTGTCAGAATATATTACGATACAAATCTTTCTGGCTTGCAGACGTAAAGCCTTTTTTGTGGGATAGTAGATACTTATTTCTTCATGATCCTTCAGATTCCTTTTTTTTTTTTTTTTCCCAAATTTCAGCAGATTTTTCAATATTTTGTGGTGGGGTTTTGAGTAATTCAGAGCATAAAACTGTCTAAGGAATTTTTCTTTGTAATAGGTCTTCGTGGGTTGACTTCCTGCAAACATACTTGAGTGAGAGCTTCATCAAAAATGTTAGTTTCTCTTAAGTTGTGTGAAGATTAGGATGGGAGGATAAAAACCCACAAAAATTTTGAAGGCTTCATAAAAGCATTTAGAAAAGTTACTGAAAATTCCCCAGTATTTTCTGGGAAATTATTTTTTTTTTTAAAAATCAATGTTCTACCTTTTCCCTGAAATGTATTTGTGGTTTGGACTGTGAAAGAAATCTCTCTTGCCAAAATTTTCTTAGTCTGAGCATTCATAACTCCATTTACATGGAGGCAACAGGAAGAAATACCGTATCATCCCCTACGATTGCTGCATGCTGTTGGAAACCTTGGGCTTCCACCCTACCTTTGAACCTCCAGATAAGTGCTACTTCCTCCCTACTTTTTATTTCAAGTCATTTTCTTCCTCTGAAGCTTTTCATTTTTTCTCGACACCTTAGYTGAGATGGGCATCCCACCCATGCCCATATGCCATTTCCCTGACCATGGCAGCATCCTCCCAACCTCCTCTATTGCTATTCCACCCGTGTTTCTTTGATATATAAGATCTCTGAGGCTGGGATGGAAAGATTTTTATTCCAAACTTCTTTCACACTTAATCAACCTCAAAAAAAAAAAAAAAAAAAAAAAAAAAAAAAAAAAAAAAAAAAAAAAAAAAGAAAAAGAAAAAGAAAAAAAGAAAAAGAAAAATTAAAAAAAAGAAAAGCAGGATTCTTGGGAAGCTCAGTTTGGAAAACATCAGTCACAACACCTTGAAAGCCTCCCTCTGGCTGATGAATCTGACAGTGAAGAGTGTCACCAGCTCACTGCGGGTGACAGCTCCTGTTCCATGTGGGCCCCCGCAGCGATGGCAGGGCCAGAGCAGGTACCTGGCTTCCTTCCGGACAGGGATGCCCAAGCACAACCTACAGCAGATGTGTTCCCGTTGCAGCCAGGAGCCACCCTTAGAATAGGATGAATAGGATCCAAGTGAAGGTGCTGTTTGCTTTGCCATGCTATCTCATATAAACCGCTTGGATTTGCTCTAGGAATAACAAAAATGCCTTGCTACTTTGTTTGCATTTTATTCATTCACAGCTAGGATTTCCAAGAGCTCAGAAGCGTGGGCACACAGATGCTGCTCTGCAGTCAGTCCAGCATTTGGCTGTCAGAATAAAATTCAACCTACACTCAATGCCTACAAGGAAAGAAAAATAAGGAAACCCATCTAGATTAACTGGCTCATTCAGTGTCCCACAAGTTTTCATTCACAGCTTTTGCTGCCAGCATTGCACCGTTACAAATTGAATGGTTCAAAGCTTTGTTTCTCCAGAGGCTTTTTCCTTCATATAAAATACATGTTATTGCAATGCATCCCCATGGCACCATGCCAGCCAAGATCAGCCATCTGCACATGCCAGAGCAAGAAACTCGCTTGTGCTTAGCCAAAAAGAAGGGGAAAAAAGTTCATTCATGGACCACACAGTGTTAAGTAGAGGTACAAGGGCTATATCTGTCCTGGACGCCTGCTCAGGGTCACCTTCAAAYCTCAGCAGCATCTGGGCCATCTGCCTTAGCTCGAATCTGTCCCACACGCTGCTGTGATTTCCCCCAGCTGTCCCAAAAGCCAAAGCAACCCCCCCACTCCACACACAAGTGCCTCTTCCAGTGGCAAAACCAAATTTCTGGGCTCGGGTCTCTACAGAGAGACCAAACCTGGCTCCGCTTTTCCCAGCAGCTGCCTGCTCCTGTTACACGATTTGCACCTTGCTCCCTAGAAACCTAGAAAACAAAACCACGATCTTATAAACAACACGCGGAAAAAAAAAGCCAAACCCAAAGCAGAGAGCTCACATGACACATCCCATCCATGGCTTGCCCAATCATTTTTGCAAGACGTTATGTCTTTACACCCCAAAACGCTCTATGTGCATCTCCCCACATCTATCAAAATCTGCCTGTGCAGACCAGCACTGGGGAGAAACCCCTTCTTCAGGACAGACTGGGGGTGAGCAGGGCAGGGATTTCCACCCTCCTTTACTGAGCACGTAAAATACTTGATTACTGATATAAAGCGATAGGAAATTACATCCCCACTGTAACAAAAACCAAGCACCATGTTGCAGACCCATGAGCATTTACCCTGTTCCTGCTCTGGGCTTACCGCTGCTACGCACTGTCGTTCATCTACCAGCAGCCTCCACTCCCACTTGAAAAAAAGAGCCTAACATTTAAAAAAAATAGCATTCCACATACACAAACACATGTTTCTCTGTAAATATTTAGAGAACATGTGAATCCTCAAGAGAACAGGGTAAAGTGGTGAGAGCGTCAGCAATCGCTCTTGTTGCTTTCCAAACCCCAAACACTAACAGTTACAGTCTTTCTCCAAATCTCTCTTGCAAGGAATGTTTCTTCTTGCGGTAGCCCCTGTGCATCCCATCGCCGTGGCACGGGGATGCTTGACACTATATGCTTGACACGTTACACTCCGCTTGACACTTTATGGGACTTTTAAAACAGCAGGTGTGCAAGATGCAACCCCGGGTCAGTCAGTGGGGATGAGAGGCTCCATCCAGTCAAACGAAACAAAACAAAACAAAAAAGCTCCTTTTCATGGCTTGCAGCTGATCATGAAAAGGCCGGAGCGCTGGAGCCCTCCCTAACCTCGGGGCTGCCGGGGTCTTCTGCAGGCGGCGGATGGGAGGGGAGCGGGCGTCCGGCGCAGCCCGCCTCTGTCTCCATGGAAGTGCTTATCAAGTGGAAGGAAGTTATAATAAAATTTACTGCAGTTCCACAAAGTACCACTGTTTGTGTGTTATTAATCACTTACACGGGTCCCCGTCAGAGGAAATGGCAGCCCCGACAGTGATTTATACGCTATTTAGATAAGCTGAGGAGAGGACGTTAGGAGCTCCGCGCCCGGGCTGTCGTCCGCCGAGGGGTGCCCCCTCCTCTAAACGCCCRGGGGTCCCCTCGGACCCTCCCTTTCACCTTCAAAGCCACCGCACGCCTTATCAGGACCACCGCCAAAGCAGGCGCTTTCCAAACGCGTCTGAAGGCAGCAGCTTTTCCCATCGCTGGGAGATCAAACAGTTCCTCCTGCCCGCAAACAAAAAATCTGGCTGGAAAACAAAGTGGCTGTCCCCCGCCTCGAGTCCCGAGGGACATCAAGTGCAAGTGGACTGCAATGCTGTTGCTCCCACCCGGTGCTGAGCCCTTGCAGGGCAGACCCCAGTGCAGGTCCCATCCCCTGGCCACCCCAGCACGGGAAAATCCCATCAGGATGTTCATTTTGCAGCAGAAAAATGGTTAATGAAGGGATGTTAGTGTTCCTTCCAAAAGAGAGAGACATTTGCATAACTCATGTTTTTAAAAAAGACTTTTTATTTTAAAATACGGCTTCAGCGAACCTGGGGCGCAATATGCTCGGGCAGCAGAAGGTGTTTGGGTTGCAAGTGTTTCTGCAGCACTGCCCTGGGCTCCAGCAGAGCCCCACAGCCGCTGAGCCCCATGCGATGCAGGGGAGGACGGTGCCAAAGCGACCGGAGAAGGGAGCCTGCTCTGTTTGCTGGCACCGAGACCCAAGCTAACCACGCTATAGAACTCCTTTTCTCCTCCTGATCCTTCCTCCAGCAAAGCTTTTCCCACTCATCATCCTTCACCCTACATTTGGGGTGCTCTGGCTGCTGCTTCATCCTGTAGGATGAGATCTTGCCGTGTGGTCCATTCTTGGATGCACAAGAAAGGACTCACGGGACTCAACCCTCCCTGGTCTGAGCTGTGGGCTGGATGCGTCTCACTCTTTCTCCAAGAAGCTGCAAAACTTCTGTTTCTCCCCCCGCAAGCCTTGCTTTCTCATTTTGGTAACTTCAGACCAGCAGGAAGGCCCAATTTCATTTGCTCAGTCTAAACCGAAACATTCTTCTGCACAGAAAAAGCCCTCAAATCTCTCTTTCCATCCCGATTTTTTTTTGCCCTGTGATGTGGAAGTTTATGTATCCTTGAAAAATCCACATCCCTGTTTCTGAGGGAGCCTAAAGAAAGCGGTTCGGGGGGCTATGGCAGCAACACAGCTCGTCTCTGTTTCGGTAGAAGGGTTGTCTTCCTTGCCCCTAATCTCTTCTGCGTATCACATTTCCTCTCTGTTTCATACATGAACAAATTTACTGTAATCATTAGAGTTTTACTCCAAAATTAAAGGTAGGCTAATAGAAAACTGTGCACATACTAACTTTGTCTTTGCTTTTGTTAAGTCAGATGTTGCTTAATCAAAACCATATTTTTTGCAAAGTCTGGTGATTTTAGGCACCTTTTAAAAAAAAAAGGAAAAAAAATGAGTTAACTTTCCATTAAATATTAACCTTTCTTCATCATAAACAACTCAGCTCTAGATCAATGGTGCTGACATTTGCTTTCGCAAATGCAAGTGTTTGTTTCTGCCTTTTTGTAAACAGAGGTGATGTCTTCATGGCCTTTTCATTTTAGTTGACATTGAGAAACACACAGTATAAAGACACGACCCAGAAAGCTCTGGCTGCAGAGCTGGCTCTTTTGGAGAGGCTCAGAGTCCCAGGCTAAGGGTGCCTCTGAGGTTCAAGCAGAGTTCCACGGATTAGAGTGCTTGAAATGCAGAAACTTTCTCAGAAGTTCATTTGGAAAACCCAGATCTGACATTTTGGCCTCTGCAGCCTTCCAGCTGGTGATGCAGAAACGCTGCCACATGCTGCAGGTTTCAGCCAAGCCCCAGGCCAGCTCAGGACACAGGACCACACATTTGGTGAGGCAGATGCCCTCGCTTCTGCCTGGATGATATAAACCATCATTGCCAAGAAGCAACAGAGGCTGGAGACAAGTATTGGAGGGGAAAAGGCTGTCCTGACTTGCAAGTATGCTGCACCCAGCAAGGGACTGCTTGCTGTGTGCAATGAGGGTCTCCCCTCCTTCCCACGTTACACCTTTCAGTCCCGTTAGGATGACTTGGATACCATCGGAGACTTTAAACAATATTAGATGCCTGTGTTCATCTGAAATGATCCCTTATTTTCCCTGGATTTGCAGCTTACATTAGCCTTCCCATGTATTAGTCCCTGTTCAAAACCTCAGTCGCTTCTGCATCTTTTGGAGCCGCAATGCCTTTCTAAAGTATGACCCCGTGCAGAGGCAAGTGCAGATCCCCTCAGACCCAGCTGGCAGGACTTGTATTTCAGCTTGGCAACACATCAGAAAGCCCTTCCCCAAGGTGGTGGCCTCCGTGGCATCGGTGCTATTTCGTTCTCCTACTGTGGAAGCACCGAGGGTCCCCAAACAGGACAACTCCCCGCTCGTGTTCAGTATCGCACACCCGCAGGTCTGAAAGCACAGATTTCTTCTTAGCTCCACACGGTAGAAGTGCTGTATTTGCTGGAGCTTCTTTTGCCCTAGTCAGGTCACAGGCAAGGGAAGACAAACACTGCAAAGTGAAACGTGTCCTCAAGTGGGTCAGGTCCAGGAGCAACAGGGTCAATGTGGAAATATGGGAAGATGCTGGCACTAAGTGAAAGGTTCCCTTCCCATTCCCCCCAAAACCTATTGCAAAAGCTTTCAGCTGCATGCATTTCATCGCTCTCAAATGTAGGGTTTGCACCTGAGGCTGTCGATACCAATCCCACTTCTTCCCAATTTTCCCCACTATCCCATGCTGGAGCTCTGAGCTGCTGTCTGAAGCAAGCATTAAAACTGCCAGAGAAAGGATTTAACAGCTCAGGAGACCTTACCCAGCCATGGTATCCCTGTCTGTGCTTCAACCACAAGCTCCCACACTGGCCACAGGGCTAAAAATAAATTAGTGCTATTTAAATCAGAAAGCAAGATGTACTTTTTCGCTCGTCTTGCAGGTTTGAGTAGTCGCAGCTAAAATAACTGATTTGTTTTGTTGTGTTTCTCAGCTTATTTAAATCCTCATACAGATAAGTTATGAAATTGTGGTAGCACATTTATTTACTCAAAGTATTGTTTCAGAAGCAGCAGACCACTGAAACCCACAATTTTACTCATGAAGCAATCCCTCTCCGAACAGAAGCACCAGTTTCTTGCTCATAAATAGCAGCAGCAGAGAAAGAAGAAAAGTCTAAAGAAGAGGAGGAGAGAGGGTTCAATAACAAACACAGCTCGCTTTTCAAAACAGCCTTACAAAAATGCTGTTTGTACCACAGGTCTCAGCTGGACAATACGAGGAATGTCAGGAATCTTATTTCTAGAATCCAGTCTTTGGGGAAAAGGCAGTTTTTAAGAAATACCCAATGATACGATCCTGAAAACAGTTATATAAATCACAGCTGACGCAGCCCAGAAAACAGCTACTTTGGAGCTCCAGCAACTGTGGCAAGCTGTGCACGTATGTGTTGGTCTGTGTCTAACAGGACAGTTTATTCCAAGACCGAGTGCTTTATAAGTCTCTTAACTCTTCAAACCGACACGTGGGAGGAAGGTGTTTGTGCCTGAGCTCTTATGTCAGTGACCTCATTTGGCTGGCGCACCATAAATGAGAGAAAAATAACATTTTTGTGGTAGTAACTATAACGTATTTACATTGATGCGAAAAATGTTTACTTCTCCTTCCTAAGAGTGTGGCAAGCGCAAATGACCTGCCCACGGTGACACAGGACGTCAGTGGCAGTACGAGTGATTTGTGACTTGCCAACGTCCTCGGTGGCAGCAGTTTGATCCTGTTCTGAATCAGCATTTCTAAAAAGCTTTATGGACCTGAAAGCCCTTTCTGAAGCGGGGGAAGCTGGGAGGTTTGCCCCCAACCCGCACCCTCCTGGAGGAATTAGGAGCTCTCATCTGCTAAGCTGACATGACCCAGTAATGATTTCTCGCCGGGCTTTCCTTCGTATTTTTATCTCCCCACTTCATTTTCTCCCTCAGCACACAAAATAGCTGCTTTTCTTCACTGACTCATCGCCACGCTCCCGTGGGGCGGCAGCGAGCACTGTCCCACCTTCACCAGCACCGCTGACAACCAGCGGAGGACAGAAACTGCAGGAACTCAGCCCCATTTCCCCCATGGCATTTCCTAATCGGCAGCACCAAGTGGCAAAGATGTAAAGGCATCCCCTGCCCACGTGGGATCAACTGCATCTCGAGACTCGCCGCGTCAGCAAGGTATCAAAGGAGACATCCAAAGTGAATCTGCAGACCTGCTGGATGTAAACCTCTGTTCGTTATGTGCCTGTGACGCAGAGCAGAGACATGACACAGGAGCTTCCTGAGGATGGATGGGCTAATTAACACACTGGCCGTCTCTGGGGAGCTGCTTGGAAGGAGCTGGCTTAAAGGATGGAGGCTTGATGGGCAGGTGGGGAGTCTGTGCGCTTCTTTGACATGCTGCGGTAGCGATTTTTTTGGTGAAAAATGATGACAGCTTTGGAAGCTGAAGGATCAGCCCAGGGAAAGGAGAGAGAAGATTTAAAGTAAATTGGAACCATGTCTGCACCAGCATGCCAGCCCTGCCAGGCACCCCGAGGGGAGATGACCCTTGGAGCCCCATCTCCTTCCTGGAGGAGGGGATGGGCTGGCCACAAAGCCACCTTCTCCTCTTCAGTTCCACACTGTGTGTAACCCTGTGACAGAGCAGGGAGCAGGAGGAAAACCAGCATGTTCTCCAGACGCATCTCGTGTCTACCGAATGCCACAGACCTGTTCCCTTGCTCCGTCATTAGCTCTGCATGGACAGCCTCTGTGTCCACCTTGGTGGTACTCAAGTTCATCCTCCCTCCCCCAAGCCCACCAGCTGCAGGACATCGGGGTGTCTCAGCCGGTGCTGCCCCATATCCACAGTCAGAGTTTGGCCCTGCTACCCCCAGCGTCAGTGGCTAAATTCCCCTCGATCGAGTGTGGCCCTAAGTGATTAACCAGACAAACATCACCCTACAGCGGACCAGCTGGACGGGTGACTTGAAAGCAGTTTTGCTCATGACATGCTTGGACTCTGCCTGGTGAGAGCGCAGGGTGATGCTAAAAACATCATTCACCAGAGAGCACATTTTTGCATTTCAAAGAAAAAACAATTTTACTTGCTAATAAATGATTTGTTTATTTACCCTTTCCTCCCAGAGAACGGTTTCATGGCTGCAAGTCCAGATAACTTATGCTTCTATTTAACTCGCGTGTGACTTCAAGGTCATCCATTCAGGGAAGTGTAGTATCTCTTACGATGGTATGGAACAAAAATAGGCTGGACGCTTGCCAGATGGGAGGTTTGTATCTCCCCACTCAGAAGACACCCAAGTGGCAGTCTGGCTGGTGGCCATGAGGAGCGGAGAGGTCAGGGGCCATCCATCAGGTTGGGTCCTTTCTGGGTGAGCAGAGCCGAGTAAATAAGTAGTTAAGTCGCCTGCTCCATCCCTGGAATTGGAAAAGCCATTGGGAGTGGTGGTTTTTTGCCGTGCAGTACAGCGCAAACTGTCAGCCAATTTTTGTTTGCTAATGTAGCCCAACAAGCGACCGGTGGGTAAATTTAATTGGTTTGAGAACATGCAGTTCCTGGATAGGTTTTGAGATATGCCCAACAGTGAACCCGTTTCCCTGGACTGCTTCAAGCGTTGGGGTTTTGGTTTGTTTGCTTCCCCTTTGCTTTGTTTTTAGCACAGAGCAGACCTCATTTATTGTTACAGGAAAACGGAGAGCTCTATTAAAGTCGTGATTACGCTGTTGCCAAGTATTTGGGATGCTGGAGTTGGGGGTAAGAAAAAACCTCCCTGCTCCCCTTCACAGGTAAACCTGTTCAACACTTTTCAAAGTCAGTTTTCCTGCCTGTTCCCCTTGTGTCAGAAACATGTCTTTCATATGTTGGTAATTTTCAGATGAAAACAAGAATATCTCAGTGATTCAGAACTGAAGCACCCATATTCAGGTTTTCAACAGAAAACAAAATTTTCCAATGAGACTTCTCAGTTTCTTCTGGAGCTCCAACCGTTGCCCGAAGAGAAGTCTGCAGTGCTACAGATGCCGTCTAATTAATCCTCCTTGCACCTTCGGTGTATAGAGGGTATTAACCTCAATTTACGGATCAGAAAAATGAGACAGGAGGGAGTTGAGTGACAGCTGTAATGAACACATTGCTTCACTCAGCCAAGGATTACAACTTGTGAACCCCTGGTTCCCAATTCCCTAATTAGTAAACTACATAGCTCCTCCATTGGACCAGAAATGAATATTTTGAATAAAGCAAAATATTTTCCTTCAAATGTTTGGGTTCCCGCACATCTTGCTACCAAAGGTGATTACGAGCCCTGCTTCTGACACTGTCACCTCTCCTGGTTTTAATGACAAATTCATCTGCAGGGAGGAAATATCTGCTGTCACACCACGTCATAGGAGGAAGCATTACAGAAATGTAACTATTCAGCAGCCTTCGGGGGATCTGGCTGTGCTGGGGGCTGCTCTTCACATGCTGATTACAGCTCCCATGCTCAGTTTTATTTGCTGAGTGTTTAGGTCTTGGTGCCAATGGAAACCCAGTTTCATCAACAGTTTTTTCTGGCATGAGAACATAAATTTGATTAAAAAATAATTCAAATCACCTCAGTGAAGACCTGGAGTGTTGTATAACTCTAACAAGTGAAAACCAACACTTCTCTATAGATGACATAGTTGTTTGCATGCGAACAGCATGCCTTGGTATGGGCAACAAACCCTGCTAGGAGAAATCCCAGTGACTCCGAGGCGTTGCCCCATGACAGTTGGTTTCACTATTGCATCTCTTCTAATAGTCTAGAAGAACAGATGACAGTGCCACAGAGAAGCTTGTGTATTTATGGCCACATCCTACCTGCCCATACCCCTTGAATATTTCCTATCTATGCACATTTAAATCTCAAACTTTCATAGGCATTTTGGGTTTAACAGAGCGGTTTGCACGTTTTCCAGAAGAAAGTTGTTTGGGGTTTTTTTTCCCCACTGGAAAAGAAACAATATTCTATAAAAATCTATAAGCTTCACAAATTTTGTATCAAAAAGAAATCTCGTCTACAAAAAGTATTCTGATTTTCCTAAAGTGGAAGGGTTGGAATTACTCTGCCTGGCACATTTCAATTTTCTCTTTCATTTGCAATACAATGATATAATTTTAGAGAAGTTAAAAACACTTTTATTAGTGAAAAAATCCGTTTATTTTTGTTTTTGAGATTTTCTTCCCCTTTGGAAAGTGTTTCCTTTCCTGTAATTTCAGAACGTGTTTTCTCTAATTTCAGATTTTTTCCATAAATAACAAATCCGATTCCTGCCCTGCTCTATTGCATCCTCTATGCAGGGTCCTCCCAGGAATGGCATGCCTCAAGGATTAAAGAGATGTAATGTTTGTGGAGAGATAAAGATTAAGTTCACTCAGTTCTTAGACCTCATGCCGGCTCTGAGCACAAGACTGAATTTCACTCTGTATGAGTTATCACAACTGAAACTGCTCTTCAGTGGAAACCACTATGCAACCATCCATTTGCAGTTGTAAAAGTCAATATATTTAAGCCTGCAGTGCATAACAATGACCCCTATGGATCCTCCAACGTTTTTCTTGGATCTGTATAAGCCTGTTTTTAATATATTACTCATCTAAATTGTTCCTGGGACTTGATTATTTGCTGGAGTTAAAATATCCAATCTTAAAAGATTTTTAAACATGTGCACGCTGAATTCCCCTCTGCAATAAGCTTCATTTAGCTCAACTAAAACTGCCGTGCCATAAAAAAATGCTTTAAAAAATCTCAAACTAACTGCTCTCCTGGTTGGTGGAAGCTCCCCAGGCAGGATTCCTTAGTGATGATAATCTCTGGTTTTGGCTGGCTCTGTTTGGTCCCTGGAAGAATAAAATCCAGTTTTCACTGAGCTGCATATTGAGGTGAAAACAGAGGGCACAGCCATCCCCTCTCCCCTGCAGCGTCCTTCCCCATAGTACATGGATACTGGATGTTCCCCAGGGAAAAAAAATGTGGCAAGCCAAGCAACCTACAAAACAATATTGATTTATGCTCTGTCTCTGAAAAGCGTATGAAATCACCCTCGTTTGCATGCACAAGTGCTCGCTGCATTCCTTCCAGTCACCGGGGCCGTGGAGAGCCCTTCTCGGTATTCAAAGGCAAATCTCTGCACATCCAGCCCAGCGCAGGGTCCGTCCCTTTGAAACCATCAACTTCTGGGGCAAAGCCTGCTGAATTCAAAAGCAGATCAAAGACTGTTCATCCTTTGCCTCGTTTGCTTTCTAAGTCCCAGCTCCTTTTCATGATGCTGGTGTAAATTAGGGGCGAGTCTATTGAAGGAGATGAAGTTATAGGAGAAAAGAACTGGGCCAAAAAAAAGCCCAACACAAAACACTGCACAGAGTTCAGCAGGCAACTTTTCCTTCTCTGTTTCTTCCACAAAGAAGGAAAACTGGGTCATCTTGAAAATACTGCACAGAGCCCAGCATTTTCCCCCTCCTCTCCTTTTCTATATGGAAGGGCAATTGGGCAATCATGCGAACAACTGCATAACGTTCAGCAAAAGGTGTGGGGGGTTTTTTTCCTCCTCCTCCTCCTCTGAATAATCTTCCCTTTTGCTCTACAGCAATGACTATTAACAGGGTGATTCTGGTGTGTCTTCAGAGGGTTAGGACGGTGTTCAGAGGAAGTGCCAAACATTTATTTCTAAAACTCAAAGTTTTGCAAATTGTTCGCCTTTGTGACTCTGAAGTCTGGGGGGAAACACCCTAATTTATGTATCTTTGATTGATTTTTGTGGAAATTCAGAATGTCTTTATCTCAGCCACATGGTCAGATTTCTGTGGTTTTGGCCACAGAGCCTCCCTACAGTTTCAACAACTTGATATCCAGAATGAATAAATCTGATATGTGCATGCTTTTACAACCCCCTTGTCTTATTCCCCCAGGGAAAAATATCATCTGCCCTATTGTTGACTGCTTGGATTTACCCCCACAATATCCCTCCCATCTACATGTGATTAATCACCCTACTCCAGCAGGCACCTCTCAGGAACTCAAGACCTTTTACAAGCCTTAATTAAGCCTTGCAACATCCCTGTAAAATAGGTTGAAGCTGGGGTTAAATGATTTGCCTGAGGTGACAGAGCAAATCAGAAGCAGGGATAGAAATAAGAAGGAAAGCTGCTGCTTCTGAAGCACGTGCATGGCTCCCAGGGTCGATGCAAGATACCAAAGTCTTTATATTTCTTTTTGGAGATAGGGTGCTACAGCCACAAAAGCCATGGCAGCCATGCAGTGAGGCTTCCCCAGCTCTCACCCACCTCATGAATTTGCCTCGATCCCTTCAGCCCGGGCTTCACCTGCAAGCCCAACCTCTCCCCTTGCCCGTGGTCCATGTTTGCATGGACCTACTACTTCCTAACCTACTACTTGTACAAGCTTTAACTGCCTGTAAACTGGCAGCTGAGCCCTGCTCCAGAGCTGACTATCTTTCACAAGCCACCTCTCCCCATTTGACACCCAAATTGAAGTCAGACCCTTGACACTTGGCACATCATCAATTCTAGAGAGCGAGAGGGGAATCAGAGCCAGGTGTGAGGATGCTGGAGTCTGAGCATCCATCTCACCGCCTCTGCAATCGGAGGGGAAATCACATCAAGGAGGGCGAATCCAGTGAAGTCTTCTGGGAGGCAAAAGTAGCAAAGGGGGGAAAAAATGCATCACTTTTTTTCATGGCCTGGGAGCTCCTGTCACCTTGCCAGGGGTCTTTGAGTGGGATCACTTATTTTCTAGACTCAGGAATTAGAGAGTCTCATGCAGGTGGTGTGTGTGTCCATGTGCTCACTTCTTCCTCTCCACCGAGTTATGAAACACAATGTGGGTTTCTGAGGTTGTTTTTTTTTTATTTCCCGAGAAAAATTTTTGCTTTGTTTTTTCTTAATTTGCCCCAGATTTTCATGGCAGACTCCCACTCCCTAAACAAACAAACCAGCAACCCCAAATCCATGTTCTCTCAGCTGGTTTAGTGGTTTCCTCAATGACCCAGCAGCAAAAGCAGACTGGCAGGGGTAGGGAGATCTCCCTGTGGTACCCACCAAAGCGGGCTCCGTTGGGAAGGATAAATACCCACAGCTGCAGGAAAACGTCCCTTTTCCTTGGGGAACAGGGTTCCCCTATCCTTCTCTCCACTGCTTGCACAGCTCCTTCAATGTATTCCTAAAGGTCATCCAAGGAGACGTTATTCCTAGAAAGTTCCTCCTCCCCCAGGGCTTTACATCTCCTCTCACAACCTTTGCCCAGCTTGGCATAATACTGAATAAATAAAATATAACCAATTCTATGAGGAAGTGATGGTCCAAGACCCTCGTGCACACTCTGCCACTCAGAGGGTGGCTATGCTGGACGGCAATTCAGCCATGGGCAGTGTCCTGTGAGAAGGAGCGAGAGCATCAGTCCCGTTCAACATTACTGAAAGCTCCAATGAAACATGAGAATAAGCAAAGCCAGCAGACCCCCACTTCTCTTTGGCATCTGCCTTATCTATTTTCTTGGGGGCCAGCTCAGATCTTTGGCATATATCTAGGCTGAGGGGCATCCCAGGGACATCCTGACAAAGAGATTAATTATTCATGCAGAAAATATTACCCACTGCTGTGACCCCCCGAGCACACAGGATCTCTCCAGCCGGGTGGCCTGGTCCACCACATGTCCCTGGAGACAGTCCCTGAAGCATGCCAGCTGATGGAGACAGAAGGCTGGTAGAGCTGGTGGCCCCACACGGCATCCCCAGGGACACTCTTGCGTGCCTGTCCATGCGGGCTACTCCCAGGAACAGCTTGTCTCCAGGTTTACTCTGCTCACACCACGGTATAAACATCTGGGCAAGTGGCATACCGCAGCGCTCAGGCATCTTCGCCTCGAGAGGTCCCCTGGGAGCTGCAGCAAAAATATTCCTCTTCCTTCTTGACTTTTGCTCCGCAGTTGGATCGGCCACCCCGTCACACACATGCTGTGCACAATCAGCACACGAATCCCAGCGACTCAGACCATCCCTGTCCGATGCTCTCGGTCTGGAAGTAGTTAATACACAAGGTGCCAAGAAATGGTGCTAAAAATATGGTGCTGCACGGTTCCTCCGTAGAACACGCCATGCCTTACACATAGCTTTTTCAGTGTGGTTCTTCAGATCAGCCCTTAACAGAACATGGTATTTTTTTCCTGCACCGATTTCAACATCCCAAACAGAGCCACAGGCAACGGGTGGCTTGCTCCCCGGTCCTCTTGCAAGGCCAGTGTTCCCAGCTCCCTCAGTCCTTCTGGCAGGTTTTGCAACATTTGGCTATTTTGAAAACCCAAGATAAATTTCCAGGCCCGTGTTTACAGCAAAAGGGTTGAAAACACGGATCCTAAACCCCAGAAGACAAATAGACACAATTCTAATTGCAATGTTATTCTAATCCCAACAATTTTAATTAAGTACTTGGGTTCTCGATGGGATTGTGCTTTTTTCCCTGCCTTTCGGAAACACTTCCAGAAATACAAATAGTCTCAACAGTTGGAGATGAAAATGTGCAAAGATGTGAAATGGAGAAATCAAAAAGTGCACAGAAAACGCTAATTAAAATGGTACCAAATTGCCGAAAGCTCAGCATTTTCCCTGCCACGCTCCCCTCTCTGGCTTTCCACGCGGCAACGGGAGCTGGGCAGACAGCATCCTAGGGCTGAGACTTTGGGAACAGAGACTATTCCTGTTTCAAACATCCAAAGGTGCAGGTCAGAAAGTCCCTCCCGCATGGATCCGATTGCTGGGGTAGGGCCACAGGCTGCAAGGACCCTCGCACCATGCATTTCCATAAGTCAGCTTTGGTACTGTCGCTGCTATCAAGTGAGTAAAATAGCACTTGTTCCACAAAAAGCAGCCATGAAACAGTTAATCCCAATTAGTTCAAAACAGCAGATATCATTCTTTATATTTTGGCAGTTCTCGTTTTGAAGGAAAAAATATGTTTGTGTTCTTGGAGTCAGTCTGAACAATAAAATCGGATGCCAATTTTCTGGTCTAAATTAGGTGAAAGACCAGACTTTTTATCATATGTGTGTGTCTGTGTGTGCTGTTCTGTTACATGTTTATTTTACTCCTCTGTATATTTACCACCGAAATCACAGGCTGCCCACAGCATGCCGCAGCGTGGCAGAGAAACACGACAGCCCGTTTCGTTTACTAAGGTTGGAAATTGAACCTGGCACCAGGAAAACACGAGATGCTATCAATTGCAAAAGGAGATATTGCCAAAAGATAAACATAATAAAGTCAGTCATTGTCAGCATATCAAGTGAAAGCCTTTCCAGGGTGTATGAATAAGGGTTTTAAACTTTTGCACTGGTTGAAGTGTTTTTATGTCCGATTTCAGTGTGCGCTGAAAAACATCCAAACCCTGGGCTTCAAAGAGGCTAAAATCAAAAGGATTAATGAGTGGTAAAATGCCATGGGAAAAAACCGAGGCTGGCACATCTTCCATGGGACATTGTCCATTGTGAGCCCAGAGCCGAGGTGCAGGCAGCATTGCCCCCCATCAAAGGGGAGGGAAAAGAAACTGCAAGTAAGATAAGCACGCTTTCAGCTCTGCTCCACACGCTGTTCCCATCTGCTGAGATCAGCTATAGGAGCCCAACCAGGGGAAAACGATGCTGTGGCCGGGCAGGTCTCGGACCCCGCGGACACCGGCTGGCATGCAGCACGCGTGGTGACACAGGGCACAACCCAAGCTGCGTGATCCACCCGGGAAGGCTCCAATACCCATACGTTTCTTTCCATGCAAGTGAGGTTTTCATAATCTTGTTTTCATCATTCATTTTCTTCAGATGTCACTAATTTTCAGGACAGGCAAGAGGATGCCAGACTCGCAGTCAGCACAGACGCCGGCACGCAACGGAGAAACTATTCCCGCAGCGGAGCAGAAGATACAACACAACCCAGCCAAAATGCGCCTGATTAATCAGCCAAATCAGCCAGCGGCAGCTCTGCTCGCAGCATGATGCTCCCTATCCAAAATCCCTCCAAGCCCCGTCCTCTGGTCATCAGTGGAGGTGCACAGTTATGGGGAGAGCTTGCTGACATCTGTTTTCTGCTCACTTAACTAGGAGAGCGCCTTGGACATTAAATCTCTGACACCCTGTTTACCTCCTTCCACTTGTTTTCACAACACTAGAGGGAGACAGGATTCAAATAAGGTTTTGCAATCAGAAACCAGTATTTATCAATGACAGAAAACGTCCAGAAATGCTCGCAGAGCCCAATGCACCCAGGAGAAAGCAGGTGCCACCTCCGAGCACTGCCAGCTGCAGCCTGAGCAGACCCTTTGCAAAGGGTATTCAATAGTATTTTGAGCATTTTACTCAAGAAATGCACATAAAACAGATAAATTTGAGCACAGGCTTAAATTTAAGCACATACTTAAGAGCTTTCTGGCACAAGGGCTCAACCGAGGATTAAGAGCCACACACCATATTACTTTTAATTGAGCTACTGTCTTCCCATATGTTTTTCCCTGGGGAGATCAGTGGCTGGCTTATGAGTTCAAGTAACAACATCAGTTAAAAGAGTATTCGAACAATTGCGGTTGGCAGTTCTCTGAATAATATGAATGTTATAGAGTGTCGGAAAATGTCGTATCATCAATTTTCTGGTTTCCTGCACTCATTGCTTTTGATCTCCACTAAAAGATTTATTGAATGGCATTCATTTTTACATTAACCTAGTCCAAATTACACTGATTGAGAGCTGGGATTCTTTTTTTTTTTTTTTTTTAAACATACAAAGAGAGATTTTTAAAGCTGAGGCTTTTGATTCCTTCTAGTTTTTATTGTTTGAAGCAAAGAACTGTTTTGGCAGGTTTATGAGATGGCGTCTGTTTTGCTGACAGACATGCCTGATAGCTTGCTTGTTCGTGTTTTATTTTTGGAGCCATTGCCGTGTTATCTGTATTTGAAAAACAATTTACTTTGATTAAAATTTAAATCAAATATATGGAAATATCAGCCTTGCTTACAATAAGATCTTAAATCTATCCTGTTGAGCATCTTTTCCTCATCGTGGGTGAAATGCAATGCAGAAGAAAGTGATTCCTTCCCTTCCAGCAACGCCCACACTCAGTCATTATTGCTCACAAATGAGGAATAATTCTCCCCATGAGCCCTGCAATGCCTTGAAAAGTGAATAAGGACACTTCTTGTACTGCCTGGCTAACCTAAACGTGCTATTGATGAGTGTAAAATTAAAATATTCCTTAAAAAATAAAGTTATAGCAGCCAGGACATTTGACTTAGAAGATTTCCTGCAGCAATGAATTTTAGAGTGACCACAGTCAGGATTATTTCCTTTCATTTATCCTGGGTATGTAATCATTTGTAGCCTTTGAGCTCTGCCTAGGGATCATATTCCAGGAATTTGTTGTTGTTTAACAAGACTATTTTCACTAACCTGTGCCACACCATAAGTTTTGGGTGAGTTAGAAATAAAGCTGAGAACTTTTAGGGCCAACACCTCTGTGCAAGACAGTTTTGCAAGTCAGTGCTCTTACTTCAGTTTTACATGATACCATTTGCCATCCTCTGAGGTCTTACAATCCCATTTTATTCTCTGTTAAAAGAAGGGAAAAAAATGGGCCTTTCATTTAAACTGCATAAAATAGAGATGCCTCGTGCGATGCATCGAGAGCTTCAGTGGCAGTTGTGAGAGAAAAAAAAAAGAAAAAGAAAAAAAAAAAAAGAGCCCATTTTCCTCCACTGCACTTTGCTGTTAGACAGCCCAAACATGTTAATTCGATGAGCCAAGTTCACCCCTGCAAAGTCCATCTGTGACAGTACTGATGAGCTTGGCCTTGCTGATGCTTCTTGAAATAGCCTCCAGCCCCAGAATAGCCCGCACACACCACAGCACCATTTCCTGAGTGTGAATCGCAGGGACGAGGCGGGCAGGGAAATCTGTGGCAGCTCATGACTGAACATCAGATTTGAGGATGGCCCAATTTTCAATAAATACGGCTAAACAAGGCAGAGCATCCCTCTTCTCCCTCTCTGCATTCTTGTTTTCCCTTCTCCTATCTCAGCTGAATTTTCCTACCAGCTTCCTGAAAACACTTCCCAATTTCACACCATAAACATCCTCCACTTTTATTTGACCAACACTTCCTACGCTGCGAGGCCTTCCGCCTGGCTCCTCCAGAGCTGCTTCTATGTTTCCCCTATCTTTGATACCTCAACAATAAATGAAAAACAACCTTTCCTGTGCTTGGTACTGGCATGCTTTCAGCATTTTTTTTTTTTCCTCTCCCTGCCATTAAGCGGTGAGTGCAGGCCATTTCCCGCCTGGGTTAGCCAACAGCCTGCTTTGCAAGAGATGATAGCAACAGAGGTGGAAGGACTCGTTGCTCCCAAACCAAGGGCAGGAGGAGCATCATGCTCAGAGGGAGCTGACATGGTGCTGGGGGTTGCTCCTGCACTGTGAGGATCCCTCCAGACCCACATCAATGGAGGCACATGGGGAACGGCACTGTCCCCTGCCAGAAGACGGAAGGTCACAGCCACCCTGGTCTCCACGAGGAGCGCTCCCTCCGAGCCGCACGCCGCTGTCCTCAGATCACCTCTTCCTCCTCTTCCACTGGGGAGTTCCCAGAGCTCAAGCTAAGGCCAGATGAAGGCAAGAGACATTGTTTGTGTTGACTTCAGCAGCCTTGGACAAGGCTTGCTAGAAGAAGAGTTTCCTGGAGAGCCAGGGCTGATGGACAGAGAGGTGCTTCCTCAGGAGACATGCTGCTGCCAGCCAGGTAAGGTGCAACCTTTGTGGTGTCTTTTCCTCCTACGGAGAGCTTTAGCCACTGGTGGAGACCGACCATGCCTTATCATATTATTGCCCTTTCTCAACTTTTTATTTTGCCACTCAGTAACAGATGAACTCCCCAGAACTCCAACCATGTACAATGCTTATTGGAGCCATGAGTGTGCCCAGCCCTAGCAAACAAGAGAAAGCACATGACCTCCACTGCAGGCAGCTCATGAACACCCAGGACGCATTCTGCTGGGCTGATGAGCACCAACTGAAGCTGGAAGAGCAGTGTTCAACCATGCCGGAAGTCAGCCTGATGTCAGGGCTCAGGTGGTACATAAAGGTCTATGGTCTAGTAGGTGACTCAGCAGTTGGGTGCCTGAGCTTTGGTGGCCCGGTAGTAGGATCTGCAGCATCCAGCAAGGGCCTGATTTTTGGAAACAGCATCACATCAGAAGGCTGAAGCACTCCAAACAATTCAGCTCTGATTTCAGGAGAGGTTGTGTAACCTCAGCTTCTGGAAAAGTCTTTACAGAGGCATTTGGCTAGTGTACTTCAGCAGCAGCTTTGGGAAGATCTTCTGATATATAAGAAAGCAGAAGAAATTGCCAGGAAAACTAGGTTGAGGAGCAGCAATGCATATTTATGGACGCCCTGCAAATGGGCCATCTTAATTCACCGCAATTGTATCAGAGCCATTGATGGACAAATGCCCTGCTTCTGATGTAAAAATAAGAAAGCGAGGATTAGTTTGAGAACTATTATATTTTGTTTCAGCCACGTTTTATTAGTATCAGATGCAGCCAGGGATATACTACCCTACCTCTGAGTGGCCAAAGATAACATGCAAAGCTTTGCTAGAAAGGAGGACTACAAAAGATGAGGGAGTGATGGGGAGGATGCACAGCATCATGCGTTTAACCAGCAGCAGATAAGCACAAAATACCTGTCCCGTTACCTGGCACCCACAGTCTCTCCCCTCAAGCAGCTGTATTTTTTCCACCCTGCAATTCCTAAGTGACTCTCATCATTAGATATCATTTGACTACATGTAGTGTTCTTTCTTTTGACAAACTTTGGGTAGAAGCCGAGAGCATCCTTTGCTTTTTAGCCATTTTTGATTTGAAATCAGGGAGGCAGCAGCTTCTGCTGCTGTTACGTTCACATAACATAACGTAGGAAAACTGGCAAGGGAAGCCTGACTGCTTTAGTTGCAGCAGCTCTGCATTTACTCTTACAGATAAAGCACACTGTTGAGAAGAGTTTAAAGCCATGAGAGGCCTGGGGATGCAGGAGAAATACTGGTCATTTCATTTGTGTTTTACCCTGTTGCTTTTTTCTTAAAGGGAAAGGACAGAAAAAATTACCTTTTCACAGTGTTCTATTTGGGCAGGATTTTAATCCACCTTGCATCACTATGAAAAACTGTTTGGTGAACAGAAAAAAAAATAGCAAAGTGGCTGGTTTCATAATTCTAATATTTCTGCAGCATTAGAGCATGATAAAGCAAACCTAAGTTGTCCTTGCTTAATACTTACGAGATAACAGTTAGGGAGACATTCTTGTGATGCTTTAGGAGTCAGGACACCTGCCTGCCCAGTGTCCCATCACGTAATTTAAGTATACACTGCTTAAGGCTACCGAACGTGTAAAGACCATTGCTTGGAAGAGACGTAGCTGGGTGCAGATGACTTCTCCTGTTCAGTGCCTCACATCTGGAGCTGAGGAAGGCTGAGCTGAAGCAACACTGGCTCCATCCTAAGCAGCGGCACCATGCCCCTAGCAGCAGGGAAAAACAAGACAACACGTCGCATTTGTTTGGCCTGCCATGGTGCTGCAATTCAACTGCCAACTATCCAGTCGCTGTGAGACACAGTAAGGTTTTAATAGGATTTATATACTATAATACTTTGTGTATTGATAATATTGTGTTATGAATAGGCTTGTGTGCAAGTATAGATATTGCCTATGTACTCACATATATTTTTTTTTTATATATATATATACAGGCACACACACAGATATGCAGAAGCAACGCATTTTAAAGAAAAAGAACTGAAGGCAAACATTATACAGCTGCAAGCCTCAAACTCAGAAGCGTGACAAGAGCATACAGCAAAGGGAGGTCCTGTCTCAATGGTGCCTGCAAGCAAACCCAGCCAGAAACACAGACCAACCCAGCTGGACAGGGAGTTCAAGGCGAACGGGAGCACACACTGGATGAACCTTGCTCAGCTCACATCAGCTCCGTCAATTTTGTGCCTGTAGCACATGAGCACAGAGCTTTAAGGGGGGGCTTGTAGGGGGACAGCACGGGACTTGTGCACACTGAGCAAGTTCTCGGGGCAGGCGGCTGCCGAAAGCGGCTTGGCAGGTAACCTGGCCACGCGCGACAGCAGTGATCCACGCTCTTGCAAAGGAGAGGCTGCTCTCGGCTTCCCAGCACCACGCCAGAGATGACAACAATGTGAAGCTCAGCCTCTAAGAGCCTTACAAGCAAAAACAACTCTAAACTCTTTTTTCCTCCAATAAATTTTCGCTCGTAGTGACAATCACTGGAGAGTTTAGTTATTTTTTCCAATACGCAAAAAGCAACCGTCCAGCCCGATGCCTGTGTAATATCTAGCAAGAACAAAACAAACAAAGGACAAAATTAAAGCTGAACTTCCCCAGGAATGGGTTGCAGGAATCCTTGGGAACAACATGCTGCCGTGCACGGCACACCAGGAGAGTTCTGCTACCTAAAAAACAATGAACCCCTCCGTGTCAAAATACTGAAGACGGGACTCCACCTCTCCAGCATCAGGGCTACATTCAGTACAGACCATATCTCAAGTGCTGGTTAAAAATAAGTTATTAACACTCCAAAATAGGCAAGCAAGACTTTTTCAAGAAAACAGATCTGGGGAGAGTCAACAGGTCATGGGTAAAAAAAAAAAAACATTCTGCATTCTGTATTTTCCAGCTTGTCCTTTTGGGCCAAATCTTTCCAGGTGGCTGCATGAACCAACTAAATTCATACCCTGAAAAGCCTCAGAGGCTGCATTTTATTTCCTCCAGGGACAGTCAGATGCATCTTCAGCCAATGCTGTCCATCAGAGCTGTAACGGGGTGACGGATGTCCCTGCCCCATGGGTCCTGGACCCCCACCTCAGCTCTGCAGAATAAGGGGGTGGACCACACTATAATGAGAAACCTGGTGAGCAAGAGGAATAGCAACACCAAGAGGCTCAGACCGACAGCAAAGACGCCTTTCTCCTCCGCATGCCATCTCCATTGACCTTCTCCAGATCGTTCACTGCCCTCTTTACTTCTCGGTAGTTACCAGTTCACACAATAACCTCCCAAAACATGGAGACTGAGGGGACCATTAACACCGATGGGAGTGAATATCCTCTGGCATCATTTGGCATAGCAGGTTTCGGTCCTCAGTGCAGGCAGCTCATCCCTGCCTGATGCACCATTGCCCTCATGTCCTCTCAACACAACCAAGACCACCAGGTTGAGCATACTTGTCCCAGGCCAACTTATTGGCTCCCAGCAGCTTACTGTCTTATTAAAATAACACCCTTTTGTCATCCAGGCCCTAAACACCTCTCTGGAGCACTTGTTAAAGGCCTGAATACCCGAGGGTTTCTTCGAGGGAAGAAGAACTCATGCTTCTCACAGGAGCTTGGCCGAGAAGGCTGATAATCATCTTGTGATCACAAATTACTTTTCATAAGGACCATTTATGAGGTAACAGTTGGCACGCGGAAAGCATTTCATTTCACCAGCAGCTTACTGAAAACGAAACATCGTGAACCCTAAAAAGAAACCGTGAATCAAAGGCTGCATTCTTCTCTCCCACAGTGACCCCTTTGTTTGGTTCTACCCAAAAGTTTCATTACGAAAGTCTGATACAGGAGCCTTATTAAATTGTGATTAAATGACGTGTCCACGTAGAAGTCTGCTCGTTCCGCTGTTGATGTGGGCTGGCTTTCTTAGACTTTTAAAACATACAGGCTTATGAAATAGCTGTAATATCTTTTCCCATGATTGCTAGGGAACGGAGGGTCTTTGCTGCTGCTCTAGTTGTACCTGGCCTCGCTCCAGAGGATAACATTTTCATTAAAAGTGCATTAGGTGCACAACTCACCATGCAGCTGTCCTGACGAAGCGCCTGATCCAAAGCCCGTTGACCTGGCTCAGAAGCCTTAATGGGCTTTGGTGAACTTTGCTGGCCTCTATAAAAACAGAATCACCCATCGCTAGAGTTCCTTTGAGCTGCTTTTACCATCAGTTGGATCCAATTTGTTCCCACTCCTTCCCCCTAACTCTTTCTATGTTTCGGGATTTAAAAAAAGTAGCACAAGCTGAATCATAGCTCAGGCCAGATAATTGCTAATTACTTTATTAGAGCAGCAGGGCTGACATTTGGACAGTTGGGACACCTATAAAAGGTTTAAACAGTAGAAAGTCAAACCCAATGACCTCCCCACCATTTCTGACCAAGTGTTAGTTCTGAGCCTCCAGTAAGTTTGCAGCAGTGATGCATCTTTCCCTTCAGATGACTCACTTTAAATAGTGCCCAGTGATTTACGCACAGAAAAATGTATTAATAAATATGGAAATGCACAAATTTGTACGTTTTAAGGCCAGGGGAACCATCACAAATGTTCAGTCTGACCCTCTGGAGACTGCAGCCTCACCCAGCAACTTCTGCCTGAGATGCATGGCTTCTGTTCGAGTGAAAGCATCCAAATATCACAGTGGAATGCTTTAAAATACTTTCTTCTAATATTTGTCAGAAAGGATGTTGTAAAAACAGAATCCCCCTCTTCCTGCTGTTTCAGAAAGTCTAAGTCAGGGCAGGGATGCCAAGATTTTATTATTATTATTATTATTATTATTATTATTTTGTTGTTGTTGTTGTTTTTAAATAATCAGATTCCCTTAGTGATATGCTGTTTCCATACTCTGAGCTGTGCGGCACAGGGCTTTGGGGCAAAGCTGGTTGGAAGCTCCCAGTCCATCCCACACCGTCAGCATTGTCACAGGCAGCCCCACCAGCCTGTCTCGCCCAGTTGTACCCATCTATCCCATAGGCCCTTGCAATCAACGCGATACTGGAGCAATGTAGCTGGTTAACAAAGCCACTGCTTCCTATCATCTACAGCTTCCTCTAGGCAAGAGCAACACTCTGCTCTTTCAGCAGAGAGTAGATCAAGCTACTCACAAAAGGTGGCAGAGGATGGCCRGAAGCTTTTATGGCAATATGGGTTATTTCTGGAAGATACTGGCAGCCTTCTGGCTGAGTCAGCAAGAATTCTCCATGGGGCAAGTATCACGGGCTGGCCTCCTCGCAACCCCGGGACCAGAGGGCTGGATCACAGAGGCACCGTCTCACTCGTCCGGCAAAGGCAATTTAAATCATGCTTTACAAAGTACAAATGCGTGTAAATATTTGTGTAAGATAAGATCGGTGAGCAGCCTAGCAATATTTCAAAGAGCTGAGCAAGGGCAAAAAACAAATTATATATACTGCTTGAGAAAAATACAGTTAGGAAATATAGCAATGTGTTTATGTTAGGGTAACATTTGCTCTGKAGTGGGTTTCTGTCGATGGATGTCCTACACATGGAACAGGCAGTGGAAATACGAGGGCAGGGCATGCAAAGAGATTTATTTGAAGATCAGACCTGAATCTCATGAGGGACTCCTAACCAAGCCATTCACCAGCCACGGGACATCAAAAGGCTTTCGGGAAAGGTTAGTGGATCTGTCAGGTTGACATATGCAGGCACAGGCAGCTGATTGCTAAGTTGTATTTTATTCAGAGCAAACACACAGCAAGCACCCCTGAGATAATCAATCTTTTCATATTCAGGAGACAAAGTTTGTTATCTGAAGTAGCTGCAATGCTTTCTGACAAGGATACATTCCAGATTTTCTCCTTCTAAATTAATATTTTTGATTAATGCTTATAGCCCAGGGTCACAACACTGTGGACACCATCAAAAACCATCCTGAATTGGAGGTTCGGAGAAGTGCCATACTACCCTGCCACCCTCAGCAGGCGAACGCTGCTAATGCTGACCTGTGACGCTTCAACGCAAAAGCAGAATCTACCTACAGAGAAGGCAGAAAGACCAATAAAAAAAGTCTGCATATTTTATAGGAAGGAAGCAGTCAGTGCCAGTCTCTCAAATGGTTTAGCCCAGAGAATGAATAGCAACTCTCAGCTTTTCATAAAGACCCCCACATTTCCCAGGGATGACCACACTGCACTACCAGATGACTATAAAAAGCACTACATCATTTTATAAAGGCTTTGTACACCTCAGTTGCATTTTGCATCACGAACCAGATTCTCAGCATCTCTTAACCACTTTGTCTAACACTTTAATCTACAGGACTCAACACAGCTTCTTCTGCCACAGCCACCTACATCTTCACACTGGGAGGAAAACCACTCAACGCTTCCCTAGCACCTGGCATTCAAATCATGCACAGACAGCACAAGGCGGTAGGTAATCACAGTGCAATGACTTGAGCTTTCTAATTGTAGCCATCAGATTTGAAAACGTTGATCTACATGACTTGGGCAAGGAATGAGAGAGTCGAGCAAGCAACCATGCTCCAACCACCGGACAAACAACTGCCTCCCTCACTCTGCAGCCTCACTTTTTTTCTCCAGATGCTTCACATTTCCCCTTTCCTCTGCCAGGTGTTTTTAGCACATCAATGCTAAAAATTTCAGCATGTTCTAGGATCCCAGCCTGCTTTTAAATAAACTACCACAGATCTGTCTCTATGGAAGATGTTTCTTGCCAGAAATATTATCTAATTTGTAAGCATTTTATGATTTTCTAAGAGTTATAAAATACAGTATTAGGAAACAAATGGCCAACGGAAAAGATTCCTTCTGGTAGCCAAAGTGACCATATAATTGATTTTTATGAACAGCATCTGAAGAAATGAGTCACAACCCATATGGCTATTTTGGAATCTAGATATACATTGCATTTTAAGCCTCTCAGAAGATTTATCCAAGTTTTCCGCATATAATCAATGGTGATTAGACAAGGATATGAATCATTATGGTTCCTAAGGCTGAGAACATGCTTGAAGGGTGAAGGATTCACACATTCTTGCTCTATAAATACCCATCCAAGGTTGTCCAGAGCATGAGAAACTCAGATGGCAGAAAGTAAAAAGGTATCGCAGAACAAACTGCAGACTCATTACAGAACCAAAGGTCTCCTCCCTTAGATGTGTGTAAATATTAGTAACTTAGGACACAGTTCAAACTTCAGTTGAAGTCAGATGGAAAAACTTTACCTCTAAGGCGGACTGTGTATCCTCTTTCTCCATGACTTTAACCATTTTCTCATAGCTTGGCCCCAGCTGGTGACGAGCTTAGGTTACAAATTTGCTCACTCAACTGTGATGCTCTACAAATAACGCCCACACGGTTCACATGTGCACACTCTTCCCATGGACATCTGGGCTTCCCAGTGAAACATCCCTCCCATGGGCCTACATTTGCACAACCACACACACGCACACCTCACACATAACGCACCTTCATACACCCAGGCTTTCTCCTGGGCGCTGCATGCAGCTCCACCGTTTAAGCCTGCACTACCTTTTCCTGTGCCAGAGGATTCACCATTCATTCAGTGTCAACAGAGGACTGTATCCTGCATCTTCTGAAACATGCTGAGAGCCCTGTTTGCAATTGCTCAGGACTTTTATTACTGTCTTCCAATTGATCCAACAGCGGTGTTGGGAATTTTGTTTACAATGACAGTAGATGCAACAGGTACAAGACCCTGAGCAACTCAATCCCTGCAAAAATGATTGCTAAATTATATTGCTTTGCATTCCAGCCTCAGGTGCTGGTCCACAATACCCTTACTCTGCTCATGACATGCACCACCGGAGCACCTATGTATCACAGAGCACACCAGTTTTCAAGGACTCCCAGTGAAGGAAATGTCTCCCGGCACAAAACAGCCTTCTTGTTACCATGGAAGTCTTGGCCATATAAATATTTTGCAAGTTCATTTGCCGTGGAATTAAAAAAAGCATACGCCAGGATTTATGCATGATGCTTCGTGCATAGTATCTCCAATGCATTTCTTTCCATCCGTCAGACTTCTACGCAGCCACGATCTCCAGCACCCAGAATAGCTGCCCACAAATACTAGAGATGTTTGGCCTAGATTGCACATTTATAACTTTGATAGACTTTTAGAACCAGAAGGGACTGTTATTAYAGTCCCATCCAGCTTCCTGTGAAACACAAACCAAACAGTCTCAGCTGATAATTTCTGTATCAAGCCCCGTGACTTCTACTTGAACCGGCACCAGACGCGCTCCCGATGTGCTACAGCTACTATATTATATACCTCACAGTTCCTGTATTCCTCCAGGCAATGCAAAGGAGAGAAGGGAGCTGCGGTCCCTTTTGCTGCCTATTCATCCTGACAAATGAGCAAGCGAACTGGGCACCGGCAGTATTTTTAAAAGCTGTCTAGTCTTGGAGGCAAGTAAAGCCTCTGCATTCCTTGGAAAGAGACGATCGGGTGATAGAGAATAGACCAGGATCCATAATCTGTTACACAGGTTTAACTTCATAACACTAGCACACATTCAGATCCCCTTTTAAAGGGAAGCTGAAAGATTAACATCGGCTCCTAGACCAAGCCTGTTGTAATGAAACCCTTGCCTATAGCTTGACAGAGGCACTAACGGGGTCTTTTATGATGACTGCCAAGGGAAGTCTCCAAGACAGCCGAAAACTTTGAGGTTAAAATTTGAAAGGAAGACAAACTTATCCTCATATTCATGTTACAGCACATGATAAACTATTCCAGAGGGGATTCTTACCAGGATGCTAAAAGAAATTTTATGGAGAACTAGAGTCATTCATCTAAAATGAGGATGAAAGTGTAACATATTACCTAGGAGGAAACAAAGAAAGGTAATATTTTGCCCTCAATTTTATTGTGTTTCTAAGGCAATTCAGTCAGATAAAATTTGCAAAGCCATTTGAAGATGAAAAGGCCCGTACAACAACCAGATCCAGACGACCGTGATTTAAGGAAATATTATGCCAGTTGTAGCAAAAGTAGAAGTTTTCATATTTAAGTTATTTTATATTATTATGAAACATACCAAGGCTAGCATTCTTCCACCCGGAGATTTCCCAGATTTCCCACCCACATAGAGCCTGAAATCTCTATATAAGGAGTTTTTCCCCACTCCACAGACCAAAGCAACCTTCCCCATGCTGGCAGCTCAGCTGGAAATAGGGCTGACGCCCCTCAATATGCAGTTTAGCATCTTTAGTCTTGACTTAGTCCCTCAGTTAACCATTACAGCAACAAGTAGATGCTTTGCAGCCTGCTTTTACTGCTCTTTGACTAATTGCCTCCGGAGGTAATAGACGTGAGTTTTTCTGAGCGCGTATTGGGGAGCATCTATCTGGTTGGTTCCCCAGATAACACAGATGATTAAATCACTTCTCCAACACAGGTCGGTGCCCTCTGCCGATGTGGGGCTGGGGGGCTCTGTCCCCCCTGGTGCAGCAGGAGCCTCCGTGGTGCCGAGGAGCCGTGCTGAATGCAGCCAAACCAAGCCTCGCAGCCCTCGAAACTGCTCCTGCGCCAAGAACAACAGTAAATAACCTGCTCTCAACCGAGGAGCATGAGGGTTTCCAAGCTCAGCTGGGGCCTTTCTCCTTTTTTTTTTTGCCTGAGAAAAGTCAAAATGCTCTGAGATGCCTTGGAAATACAGTACAGCGAGTGCTGCTGAAGGGGATATTTGCAAGGAGCCCTGCCATGACCTCAGCTTTAAAAACACTTCAATCAGAACAACTCAGAAGTCATGCCAATGCCAAATTATCCCCATGCAATACAAGAAAGGAAGYTAATCCCTGCTTCTTGATGATAATTAGCACAATGAGAAACACCTTTCTGACATGATTTAGCTCAGAGCCAAAGCCCAAGCTGTCTCAGAAGAAAACTTCTTCGAAGGAGCAGATGATGACAAAGTCTTGAGTGGTGCATTGCACCACACTGGTGGTGTTCAAAGAAGCAAAACACCTGGCCTTCCTGGCTCATCTGCTGCATCTGGCCATCATCCATGACTCACCCCCCCCCATGGTTTTGGATACAGGCAGGAATTTGTTCTTCTTTCCAGTGGCCAGACACACTTGATTTTCTAGCTATTCCACCGAGGAAATAATCCCCCAGGTGATTATGTGCTACAAGACTCTGCACAGTGACTCAGCCCTTGCAGCTTTTAGTGGGACCGACTTCACAGGAAGATTTTTAGGGGAAAAAATATATATTCTTAGTGAATGTGATGGTGAATAGATGTGGTATTGAAACTCCAGGCTGATGCAGTTTTAACTCCCAGGTGACTTTCCATGCACCTACCCTCATCCCCAGGCCTGAACTGGCTATTTTTAAGGGAAAAGCCATCACAAATAAAATTTTCCATATGGATAATTCGGAGGGGTTGACTGGAGTTTTGCCACTGGCACCTACAAGATGACAGGTGAGGGTTTCAACCGCAGTTCTGCCAAGCAATACTGGGGAGAGGATTACACCAAAACAGAACCACCTCAGGCTCAAAACCTCACTGCTGCTGTTTCTCAAAGGGTTTGAGGCTGGGAACCCAGAGCTCCCTCAGCACCAATTCTTTCCAGCCATGCCCCAAGGTATAGGGCAGGGGAATGATGCATTTCCACTAGGTTGCCTTGATTGCCTCTGACCCATTAAACCGGTAAAGAATAGCAGGACCAGAAGCTTTAAAAGGTCGTGGCAAGATCTGGGAATGCTTTTTTATGTGCAAAAATCCCAGTTGCCAGTGCCACCCTGCATCTCATCAGGGCACAGATGCCACCTGCCCCCACAGCCAGGGCAAGGATGCATCTTTATCCCTGCTTTCCCCTGCATAAGCGGTGAGCAGAGTGTACTTGCAAGGAAATTTAGAAACCCTACAAAAAAAAAAAAAAAAAGAAAAAAAAAAAAACTGAATTCTGTTCAGAAACAGTTCTCCTCTGGGGGAGATAAGATGAGAAAGAGCAAATCACTTGTGACAGATGGCAGGGGTGGTGGGGAATGCACTAATGGGAAGCACACACATCCCAGGAGGATGAAAGCAGTATAAAACCTTATAAAAAAACAAGTGCATGTCTCATTGGACTGCTTCACTGTGGTTCCTTTTATAAAAGATATATTCATTCAAAGGCAAATCTTGATTTCTGTCATGAGCCCATTATTACACAAGTGCTGTGAATTGGTGTTAAAGATACAGTAAGTCATAAAGAATGTATTCTATATCCACCCACATGTATATTGAACCCAGATTTATACAGTCAGTGCTACAGGAAACTAGGCACTCTTTATATTTACTAAATGTTGAATTCGGTGCATCAGCAGCATGAACTGCAGTGAGCTTAAAAGCAAGGTGCTGACTGCACTGCAGCATGACACCGCAGCTGCATACATTATTTCTGTTTAGAGCCATTGCGGCTGGGTCAAAAGGCAGCATTTTCTTTCTTTCTTTCTCTTTCCCAGCGGTGCCTAAAATTAGCATTATTACAGGAGTGCTGCCTTTCAGCAGTGTTGGTGTATAGCTCAGATTTCACTTTCAGATCCAGCCTTAATCCTTTGTCATTGTGGGGATGCACAGTTTTGATGGAAACTCCTTTCCAAGCCCTTGTGGCAGCTGCTCCACCCACAGCCCGGTGATTCCCACTGCTCTACCAGGTGATGTATTTCATTTTGGCTTCCTTCACTTTGTATTCTCCAGTTATACACCCTGTTCAAATTAATGTACCTGCTCAGGAAAAAAAAAAAAAAAAACAACACACAAATACCAGTGCCTGGGCAACTGGGCCTTGCAATGGAGGGAGATATTTACCCAGGTAATTGAATATAAGACAGGACAAAAGATTAGTAATGAGAGCACCAAGGAGTGAGTCCTCCTCGGTTCTCTGCGGTCTGTGGGTTCTCATCTAATTCAGGGCAGAGCTTAGGCAAAGGCTTAGCTTTAAGCAACACTTAATCTCATTTACTTTATAAAGCCAAACTACAGGATAAAATTCTCTGAATGGAATAATCCCACCAAACGCTAGTGAAAGAGCAGAAGGGGTGGGTAGGACCTCCAAAATCTACATAGCCCAACAGCACGCTGCACAGGTCCCCCAGCCAGCTCCAAGGGAGTTAACAGGACGTGTGAAGCCACGATAGCCTGGTATTGCATTTGAGTTAAAGACATATAGATACCTATCTTGCATCTCAAAGATGGTTATCTAGTAGGGATTCCTACCCCAGCATGACATACTGCTTCTGGTATAAGCAAGGTGGCAGAGATACCCAGCATCCTTCCAGGCACTACCCATCTCCCTAGCGGAGGTAATCCTGGAAAGCACTTTTGAGTTTCATTAGAGCACATGTAGCATAATGTGAATTTGTTGTTTGTATCTTCTGACACAAATACATCTAGTACTTGCTCTCAGGATGTGCAGGCATCCCACCAGGCTGTTAGATACAAAAATCTATCAAAAATACTGTATGGAGAATATTGCATTCCAGCCCTCAGTGGTATAAATATATTTCTGAGATGCAGCCCACTGCTTTATAATAGCACATGCTGGTTTTATGAGATGGTCCAGAGGAAAACATCCAGAACACTTATCAGCTGAAACCACAGGTAGCACATAGGGAAGCAAATTAAGGGAATAACATGTTTTGCGCAGGCAGCCATACCCCATGCACACATGAAAAGCCCAGGGGACAGTTAACCCTGAGTACAGCTGCTAGGGTTTAGTACTACAGACCCACTGAAAGATTTATCTCTAATTCTCAAACAGGCAGGAGTTTGGTAGGGATTCAAGGAAAACAGTAGTGGGTCCCCTTTCATTTAGCATCCTGATCAAGTCTGGACAGAAGAGAAATTTCATGAAACAGCCACAGGTAGGAGCCGCTAATTTCCTGAATGAAGCTCAGACCATGGGAAGTCAGTAGTAAATCATGCCGGTCACCCCCCATGACACGTGCGGACCWGCCCAGCCAGGGTGTTCAGGAACCCTGAGCTGGCAGCAGGCACCAAAACCAAAAAAGGTTTTGAATCATTAGAGTCAGGAGGTGATGGAACCACCTTCCTCTATGGGAATTGGGGTTAAGAGAATATAAACAGTTTTTAAGATGGGTCTTGACCAATTTATGAAAAAAGATCCAAAATGTGGACTTCTCCAGCACCTGAGGACAGTGATCCAGGACATCTCTCAATCCAAACGTCCAAACATTTGTGCTACTCACAGCAGAATATTTTGGGGTTAGATGTTTGCTGGACCGGGTCCAAACTGTTGTCCTAAACAATTTCTGCGATCCCCACTATAACACGTTGCTCTTTTTCGTTATGTCCAAGTTTTCCATCTCTGGGTGTGCCTTACCATCGTGAAATCTGACTCTGCCACTTAATTAATACCATAACTGCACACTGTAACCGCTTGCCCTGTGCTGAGCACCATCCGCACACTCTGAGGTATTTGTTGCTGCAACAAGGGAATACAAAGCTTTACATGTAGGAGATGGAAAAGGTTAAAGTCAATATTTTGGCTGGTGGAAATATTTATGGAAAGAACCCGTGAATTAGTGAGCTGTATTCATTCCACTGACATTTCCTAACTGCGTTAACCTTTTATATTTCTTGTGGTTGGCTCCTGTTTAATATGTTCTAATTATATGAGAACCAGGAAGCAAATGAATGGCTGAGATTAAAGTTAAACAACAGCCATAAATACTGCAGGACAGATTCTCAGCACTGAGCCTATAGATTTACGCCTCCAAGTTCAATGCCTCGCAGATGAGACACATAAGGCTATCAGACACATGTGCAGAGCTCATCGTTTCTTGCCCACTCACTCATTTGAGGGCAGAATTTGTCCCTTTGATGGCACCGTGTTGATGTTTCATTGCGCATGTAGTGAAGCACATTAGTTCATTCAAAGAGGGTTCACAAAGGACAAATAGCTTCTGCAAAAATCACCATTTCCTCTGGTCTTCATACAATGAGAAAGGCAGGAAAGGGAAAAGGGATTCAAAAGCCTTCAGTTAATGATGGGCAGATGTTCTCAGAGGCTTCGGCCAACCTTAAGCACTGATCAGGTACTACTGCATGCACTGTGTGCAGTAATAGCAATTCCATCTAACATCCGAGCAGGCAGTCACTCAGCAGTGATTTACAAGCACAGAAATATCTGTTACAAAACACACAAGATTGGAATAACTTTCTCCCAGCAAAACGTTACATCACAAGCGAATGCAGACAGTTGCAAAATTCAGATCCACAAGTGGAAGATGTTAGCAATCTGTTCTAGTTCAGCCTGATGCACGGAAATGCCAGATGGCTACTCTGCTGTTCACCGCCTCCAAAAGTGGATGGAAGAGGTTCATGTATAGCAAGTTGTCCCTTTTAACAGAATACAGTCGAAGCTGGTGGACAAGGGAGTCCCAGCAATTTGCTGACGCTGTCACAACTCGCCAGATTAAAGCTAGCTGGAGATGCTGACCTGTGGAGCAATCACATCTCTGCTGGAGAATCAGATGTAGTTTCAGTGTAAGATATTCAACCATCACCTCCACTTTGGGGGTTAAGAATGACAATACCAGCTACACCAATGCTTACACATGGCTAAGGTGCTTTCAGTCTGCAGACCTCATCACACTGCCATCCATCTCTGCATGTCTGCTTCCTTTGACTACCATGGGATAGTACTTAAGATGCTTATGGGTTGAGCAAGAGGTCTAATGAGATTACATGGGCTACTTTTGATGTAGTGACCTCCTGCCTCCTCACAGACAAAACAGAGATCCATGTATAGCAACAAGGAAAAAGGGCATCATCTTTTATCTATTTGGCCTGTGTAAATGCGTGTCCTCTCAGCTCTTTGCTCCCCTCTCTATCCATGTTCCATATGATTGCTCAATATGCCTAATTGTTGTCTTGTATCACAGCTTCCGATATGATGCAGCATCAAAGGGATTCATGCATGTGGTTACAATTAAATCTGTGCTTAAGCACTTTGCTGAACCCAGGCGTTCATTGAACTACAATTGTTTCTGAGGTAGGGGCCATCTTTTCCTAGAAGATGCCTCACACAGTCGGTTTGACCCCGATTGGCCTTCTCTATCCCACTAAAATAAAAATAAATAACTAGGAGTAATAATAATAAATGGTGTCACCCTGGTAAAAGTTTATTTCCTTTGTGTTTCCAAGAACAGTACACAATCTTCAAGGAGGGATGTTGCTGTCTCCTACCATCAACAATGCCAAAAATAAATAGAAATTAAGTGAAAGAGTCAAGTTTCAAGCGGCATAAATTCAACCACAGCAAATATTTTGTGTGGATGTGGTATAGTTTAGACTCCAACATGTTTCCTTATGGTCTATCTACTTCCTCAAAAAATATCAACCATAATCACTCTACAACAGCCAAGCCTAACACAGCATATCAATTCAATAAACATCTCTATTCCGCTATTGCTTAAGGGGCAAAAGGAATCCTAGTAGGTCTGTAAAGGATTTTTTGACAGCAAACCTCTTGGCTGATCTGTTCAAAATCACAGTGTTTGCCTTGCACAGCGCTAGCAGAATCTGTTAATAGCCCAGAGAGTCTTTGCTTTATTTTCAATAACTCTGCTTCCCTCCCCATGCATCTTTTTTTAAAAAAAAATCATTTAATATAGTGATCTTGGGGTTTTTTTGTAAATACATACATACATATATATACACATATATATGGTGCCTATGCCACCACAGTCTGCGTGCATTAGGTAACCCCTATTGCTTTGCACAGGGAAGAATTTCCCCTTTGACTGGTAGTTTTGTGCGTTTGGGAAAGCCTCTGACTCTTGCCGCAGTTGTCCCATTTGTAAAGCCGGTGTCATTAGAGACTTGAAGCACTTAATGATTTAACACACTTTGGGATAAATAGTGTTACATTAGCACAGGTGCAAATAGCTTTCTAATTATTATTAATTTAATAATACGGTGCTGCTGGTACACACTAATTAGATCCATGTTGTTCTATACTAGGGGAACAACACTAGAAATTTCCACAGCTGTCAGCTGCTGTCTTCTCGCAATTGCTATGGAAAGCAAACAAACCGTAAAGGCAATTCATAATTATTATAAACACTCCCTAACCTAAACCACGTTGACATTTCTAAATCAGAGTTGCATGCTTGCTCTTGTCTGTGGTGTCAGAAATGGAACAGAGCCAGCTGAAGAAAGGACAACCAGCTATTAGCTAATTTGAGGGCCAAGCAATTAGTTTGGTTTTAACAAGCAGTTTTACCATGCAGAAAGTGCTTCCCCCATCACTCTGACCAACCCAGCCCACCTCTCACTCCATCATGTTGATCTTAGCTTGAGACAACATTTGGCTTTCCAGTATTTTCTGGAGTTTTCCTGCAAGGTAAGTGCTGTCCTGTTTGGGAAAGGCTTTGCCATTTCTATCCATGGGGATTCATTCCCCTCAGCTAGAAGAAAGGAAGGAGAGATCCAGTTCCCTGTGCCCGCTGCTGAGTCCCTCTGGGTTTTTCTCATAAAATCATTCCAAGAACATGGCTTAAGCTCTTAAGTGATATTCAAAGCCCTCAGCATGAGGTTTATGGCTTTCAATGTCTGCTGAGAATATAGTTATAACTGACAAGTTCAGAGGCAGGTATTTGGATGCTCTTCCACAAATACATCCCTATAAAACAGATCTCAAGTCTGACATTGACCAAGACTTAATTTAAAGGGGTTTAGTAGAAGCAGCTGACTGACAAAAAAAGGTCTACACACAGAGAAAAGCCTACAGGGCTGAATCTGCAGCTGAATGCCTTTCTAGCAGAACCAGGACACTCTGACTCTCCATTGAACTGTGTATCACTCACTGATTTTGACTTTTTTAATTTAAATTGCCAGTTCTACCGTAGAAGAGAGGAAATCCTTGTTTGCTATTTCTCTTACATTATGGTTTCATTTAGATTTCATTACAATAATTCTGGTTTCAATTTGTGGTACTTCCTGAATGACTTCTTTGTCTTCTGTGAAAACCCCCAGAGGATGGTCGGAGCTGAGGAGATCAGGGTGTGGGGATCAAGAGGCTCTCCCAGGGGGACCTGCATCCCCCTACGCGTGTCCTCAATGGACAGACGTGGCTGGTACAGAGGGATGCACGGAGAGGAGGCTGCCAGGGTCAGCCCGTGCCAGCCTCAAAATTGGGGTGACCCCTTTTGTCATCCCCATCTGGCCAACACCAAAGGGCACTCCAGAGGACTCCTCAAATTCAGCAGCATGAGAAAGCAGGAAGGGAACCAGAGCAACATGTCTCAAGAGAAATAAAATCCAGCAATGAGCAACCCCCCAGCCATGCAGCACAGGAGCATCCAAGCAAGGACTAATGCTCACTCACATATTCCCAACCCTCCTGCAGACAAAAAACCCAACCTGCAAAAGAAACCCAAGCTCAAGTTTAACCTTTTTGTTAAAGTGTAATTCTGAACCCTGGGAAGTTCACTCCGACATATAAGAAGATATTCATAATCTTCAAACCATCACTGAATTCGGGTGACAGCAAGGGCTTTGCAAGAGTCCTTTTAGATGCAGTGAATTCTTCAGAAGTCAGATGCTTATTTTACCAAGGTGCTCTGAGAAATGCCAAGAAGGAGCAGAGCCTCCCAGCCTCAAATAGCTGATGGTTTCGATCAGCAGGGCATGCCAGCTCAGAAGCTATTGATAGAAACGTTCACTGGAGYCAGGGCAAAAGTCGTCACTACTCCTTTAGTGTGGCACCCAAAGGCTCGGTCACATCAAGGACCTGTACTGAATCGTGTAACAAGAGATACCAGTTTTCAAATCTGCAAACTGCTCACTGTTTGAGCAGGACAGAAAGGATATCCACATTGTGCAATACAAACACACCTGGATCAGCATCAGACAAACAGGGGACGTGTCCCCATGGACACTGTAGCTGGGAGAAACCCATTTGTGCCTTTCTCCAAATCTTCCTCTTTGTGCTGAGACAACACTTTCCCCCTGCCCCCAGCATGTTGATATGAAACCAGGCCAAATGAAAGGTGGAACTAATCTGAAGGATTATGTTTCACCATTGTAAAACACTTGGCAAAAAGGCTGCCCTCAACCTCCAGCTCCTCCAAGCCCCACCGATGCTGAGCAGCTCAGCCGTGCTGCTGCAGCTCGGCATGGCCACGCTGCCGCCGTGGTCCAGGTGGACAACTTCACCCTCCTGCACTCGTGTTCAAGCTGGGCTCAGACAAACCAGCAGGCATGGGACGTGCTGTAAAGCTCTCTTGCTCTAAGTAGTCAAGCAAACAGGAGTCAACCAAGATGACTGCTTAATTGGCCTTTTCCAATCACCACGTAACTCCCTTCCATCTACTGCACAGCCACTGCACATGCATGCTGAAAAGCAAAATAAACTGCCTCATTCGGAAACTTTCATTTCTTTTATATTGCACCGTGAAGTTTGAAACATCATGTTCAAGACCTCCCATGCATGCAAAGTATGCTGAAAAAGACCATTTTTTCCCCACAGGCTGATTCCCACTTTGAACCAAAAAGCTACATAACACACTTTACCTAGGAAATTGGATACGGTACACTCTTCTCACACTTTTACTAGGTCTCCACACAAGCATACAAGTTTGACTTTCTAGCCAAGACCAGGTGGGAAAGTCCTGCTATTAAAACACTAACAGGAAGCTGTGGGGTCACTCAACATCCCTACCCTCAAATAAAAGCTCCTCTTCCACCGACATGTAGGGTTCTTGCTTGTCTTTCCCCAACCACAGAACTGGACTGGATGTTAATTTGAAATGGAAAATGTATCCAAATGTGATGACAGTCTACTAAAAAATAAAATAACCTTAACGTAGTAAACTCTTTCTAAGTACGAGAACCGCATGGTATAAACACTGCTGGCACTCATAAAATTTCAGTTGGCTTTAACAGCTTTTCTTTCAGCCTAGCATATCCTCAGCAAAGGACATTTTTTATTTCGTTGTGATCATAGCGAAACATCTTTCCTTAACAGTGTTACCAAAAATAAAAATAAAATGAAAAAGTAAAAAGCATACCTTGCTGTATATCTTACAGCTTTCCTTCAAAAGCTCTCCTTCCCCTACCCAACCTGGCATGGTGCCTTTGGGAACCCAACATCTTCCCCCCAGCCCTTGTATGAGGCAGGGCTCACCTCCAACGATGCGCCAGGTGCTCTCCTGCATCCTGGGAAATGTAGTGTGGGAAACAGCTGAAGCCATCACCGCTGCAGCTCCCACAAGCCTGGCAGGCATCAGGCAGTGCCTCGAGGTCTCAGAGTGGGCCTAGGGAAAATAAGGTGATTTCTCTGAACCTAAGTTTTTTCAGGACCTTGTGTCCTGTGTAAGATGTCTCAAGGCTGACTTTTCTTTACCTGCCATAGGGTGGAGTCAAAGTGAAAAATTTGCACCACCCAGAAATGTTGCTAAGCTTTTTAACCCTGGCCCTGGTTTAGAAATTGGGATCAAACAAATACAGTTCAGCCACAGTTTATTGGACTGGAAATTTAGATCTTCTGTTTTATCTGGGGAGATTTCCAGCATAACTAAGCACGTAAGAGTCCCTTCGTTTCAGTGTTGCATGTCACCTGCTCTTACTGGGCCAAACAATACTTCTTAAGAAAAAATCAGAAATATGGCAGGAGTAAAATGGAGAGAAATGATGCTGAGCAACATTCTCCTGTGAGGGACAGATCATTTTGGGGTAGGATAATTAATCAGCCACAGTCTAAATGGCTTCTGTCTTAAAGGACTTCCTTCTTCTCCTAACATATCCTCTGTGGGTCAGAAACGCCACTGTAGTATTACCATTCTGCCTTTGCATTTGAAATACTAGCTACCATGTTGATGAAACAGACCTCTATTGAACTTCAAAGGCCCATAATTATATATCCTTTCCTTGAGCTTTGATATTTTAATATTCAGCTGGTGAAATTATTATCTATTCTAGCCACAAAGCATTTATTTATTTTGCTTGCTTTATCTCTGCTATTTCTGCGGTGGTAAGAGGCTGAGGAAGAAGCCCCCCTGTTTATTGGCAGCAGCAGAAAGTGGGAATTGAATGTACCAGGACTTTTATCTCCAGCAGCTGAAGAACGAAGCGTTTGAACTCCTTCTCGAACCCTAACAGGACTCAGAAACCTTTCCCCGCAGCCAGTTCCTCTCATTTATGCTTTTCAAGAGCCAGCCAATTTTCTTTATATAGGTTTCCCTGAGCCATAAGGGAGCACAGGAGAGTCAAGAAGACACCATTCAGTACTAACAATGGTATGAATTTTTCATCTGAAAAGGGCACTTTGTTTTTGGAAGCTGCAAAAAAAAAAATCATTGCTTGTGTTCGCCTAGCTCCAGCCTCACCAAGGTGGATATACATGCAACAGGGGCAAAAATATTTTATGTATACATCCAGCCCATAGAGCAGCAAACACAAACACACACAGGTAGAGCACAGCTCCCCTTGCCGGCTAACAAAACAAGGTGGTGTTTCATGGCTCTTCCTCTCCCTCAGGAGAGAAAGCCCCCGTGAAGGATTTGCGCCCTTCTTCCAGGGAGTTTCAACAACAGGACTGAGCTGCAAAATTCAGAGCAAAACTTGGATTTTCCAAGCTCAACCCGCAGGCCTGGCCCAAACCTTCAACAAAACTAAGTGAAAAGTGCATTTACATCACCAAGAGATTTCAAAATAGGCTGGAAAGCCCACCATTTTCAGAGTATCTCTGCATCTCATTGAAACAGAGCTATAGCGAGGAGGTGCTGGAAATCACATCGGAATAATGTTATTGAGAGATTACGGTGCGATTTCTAAAATAAATCCCCTCGGATGCGCCTGGATCTCTCTCCTGGAGAAACAGGCTGATGGTTGATCCTGTGCAGGCATTTCTCAAGCGTCGTCACAAGCCCTCTCTCTGTTGGGTCATTTCCAAATAATCCTGAAATCAAACCTGTGTTAGATGAGCCCAATATCAGCATATGGCTTTCATCAGATGGTTTCCAAGCCCTTTAGGAACGTGACTTAATTGCACTTCACAGCAGCCCCTGATGGGCTTCAGCAGTCTTTGCTCTACCTTGCTGAGCTGGAAACTGAAGAAAAGGGTCTATGTCACCTTTCCAAATTTGCAAAGCGAAGCAGCAGAAGTGGCAGAATTACCATTGAGAGGTCTGAGCTCCTTGTCTCATGCTTCCTGGGACAGGCTTCCCAAAATCCAGCTCCCTTAAGAAAGTATTTCCCCACAAGGGGGAAAAAAAAAGCTAGCCAGTTGGAGTAGGACATTAATGCTAAAATGTTCCATAAAATTGTGACCTTCCACTTAAAAAAACATTTGAAATGATGGATTCTCACTATGGGCTTTCCCAGCATTAAAACTGAAGAAGCTCTTGCTGCAACATATGGGGTGGGTGTCCAGGCCAGAAACCCATCTCATTCAGTCCTGGGAGTCCAACCCGATGATATGGGGGAGGTACTAAAGAAGTGGGTGGACGTCTCTAGGAGAGGTGCACGGCTCCCATGCGTGGCCTTGCACAGGCTCTGCATGTGGCTGGGTTTGTCGCCTCTGGACACCTCCTGAGGCCATTCAAATCTGTTCCAGGGCTTGCCAGGAAATGCTGGTAAAAGGCATTTAAAAGGCAATGTGGACATGTTCCCTTCCTACCGAGCCGTGCTGTTATGTCCACCCAGGGACTCTTCAAGAAGCGAAGGCAAATGGCTGGAAGGTGTGCAGCCGGCATGCAGCCGCTAGCACCAGCTCCCCAAGCAGCAGGCAGGGCTCGCGGCACACAGCCCGGTGAGGAGCGTCATCCGAGCCCACACTATTTCTGCGTGGCGTCATGCGAGCCTCAGACCTCGTCCTTGCTCCTTCAAACCCTCACACGTATCTCGCTTTTCATCTCTTGTTGTTTACCCAGCATTTCCCAGTAATGCAGCCGCTGGCGAGTGTATTCCTGATAGGCTGCAAGAGCCTGGTTGTCTGTTTGCAGGATTAAGTTGTTTATCTTCTTACGTGGGCCATCGGGAAAGCTATGATCCTGTTTACGTTGCAGTCAGTGTTGCCATATTCCAGAAACATTAATGTCTGAAAAAAATAGTGATGGACCATCTGGGAGAATGGGGACATTACACAAAGCAGAGAGGTGACCAGGCGCCAAAGCACCTCTCGGTTGAGCAATGGCTTGGCTTGGGTCTCCAGCTCACAGTCAGCTGAAGGATGCTCAGCACAGGAAAGACACAAAAACCTCTTAAAGCCAAATCGGGTATGTATTTATTTACCAGGAAATTTGGGAAGAAGGAATGGGGGAACCTCATATGCCACATTCTTTTTGCAAATGAAAGAATTTGGGGTTTAGGTTTTAGTAGTACTAGAAAATCTTGGGGGTTTATTTGCAAATTTTCATACAAAAATGACTTTGTATTCGGAAATGTTAACGCCTGACTTTCAGCCCCTGAAAAGATGCAAAGGAAATGGAAATCTAAACGAGTAGCATATGCCATCCCCTCAGCTCCACCAACGAAAATATTTGGTTTCCACTTGCAGCTACCCCAATCAAAAAGAAGTTTGGGTTGCAGGAATGTAAGTTGAAGTGAATGTTAAATTTACATTAGACATTTGTTAATTAGCCAGCAAATGAATCACCCCCACAGACTGGCACRGTCCACAAAATTTAAAGCAAACACTGTTGTGTCAAGTTAAACTGTTGCCCTGGAGTTGACTAAGCAGAAACATTCCAAAATGTAACTATTATTAAGATTTTCTTGTATTATTAAAAACATCAAGATTAAAATACCTTGATGGATATTTACAGGCAGGGAAGTAGGAGAGAGACTCAGCAGGTGTTTATTAAATCCATTTCCACATATATATCCACCCTTCGCATGCTCTCCATTTCCCTGCAAGCAAAAGCCCTCTTTTACCTAGTGTCTATCCCTGTGGGTACCTCTTCAGTTATTACACCCTGGCCAGCATGATTTGTTGGCTTAATCAATATTCAGGTTAACCAATAATTTCTTTTAGCAGGAAGGAACTCTGTCACCCTTCTTGGTGTGTTGTGCCAACACATTAAGGGACCAAAATATTTTCCTGGGGTGTTAAAGGAACATTCCTGAGACAGTGCCTCAACGGGGACTGGAATAGCTCTTAGAGCTGGAGGGGTTGTAGCATGCACAAAGTCTTGGCTATTGAGTCTTCCTCTTCCTCCTGAAGTTGCTGACACCTTAGAAAAGGCTTTGGTAGATGTAGGATTAAGGAATCACTGTGGCCTCAGTTCCTGATCCCACATGGTTTCTCCACTGGGTTTTCTCCCCACTGAACAGCCAAACAACCCAAATAAAGCTATTGGGGAGCTGGCTTTACTATTGACACTGAGACCCTGGTAAACCTTCTTGTACACTAACATCTGAAACTCAAGTGCCCCAAGACCTTCAGAAAAGGATATCATTATTTTTTTCGCTTCCTTTGAGCTTAGGCCAAAAGCCAAAGTCATAAATAGAAACAGTTATTCTGGGCTCAATATCACCTTTTGTGCAATGACAAAAATAATGTGTTGTTGAACTATTTGGCATGACTGCCCAAGCATGTGACAAGAAGCTAATTACTTTTGAAGCTAAATCCACTCGAGAAAACAAGAATCCAACTTACAGCAACTCATAGTTTGCCAATTTTGCTGCTCCACATGCGTATTTTCTTTTTTTCCTCTCTCTCATGACATCCTTTCCTTCTTTTTTAAATACTAACTCACAGTTTGTAGCTGAACTTGCAGACAGTCTCTACTGTCCTTCTCTCAGCCTTGCTCAAGCCGTGTGATAACCAAATCCTTCCTGCAGAGCTGAACTCTTTTTCCACCATCACACAGTACATTAATTCACTCAACACATTTGTTTGCAGCTGTCTTCCATCACCAACCCCACACCCGGCTGGCTTCTCATAGGAGAGGGAAAACTTAATTTTCCACTAATGAAGGTATAAAGCAGGTAATTTTTTGTCCTTTGCTCCCCAGAAAATTTTGCTTTATTTTACTGGGAAAACAAAAAATACAATCAAATGCTTGGGCTGCTAGTTTTGGTCTTAGGCTAGGTGATCAAATATGAGCCTCTTCAGAGAAGGAACAGCTTTCAGATTTTTAAGCAAGTTTGGCCAAATCCTACAGTGTCTTCTTAACACAAGCTGGTCATTCCTATATACATGTATTCTTCTAGGGTAGGTACAGCTACTGATTTGTTATGAATGATCATGTTAGTGGCTTCTTCCATTGCTCCCCCAAAACCATACCCTTGTTTACTTTCACCTATAAACGCTAAAGAAAGAAAAAAAAAAAACCACAAAAAAAACCCAACCCCAAAACAAAACCCCAACAAATGAACAACCAACCAAATCTCATACTCAGAGGTTTGCAAGAAGATTTGCTTTAAGTGATGTCCCCAAGACTGAGACTGCAAACACAGCATGGGGTTTTCTGTCCCTCGAAATTTGCTCTGCACCTGATATTCGGGAGGCATTTTCCTCTTTTCTCCCTCACTCTTCAGCTCTTGCTTCTAATGTCAAACACAGGCAGTAGCTTTGAAGCTTTTCCAAATGAAAATGCCAGAAGAGTCCTGGTTTTCCAGTCAGCCTGCCAACTCCAGCAATCATTAATTTTATGTGCTAATTTTAAAGTTGATTGGTTTTGTGTCTTTGACTTCAAAGGCAACTCCAGTGAAAAACCTAAAATATATTTAAAAAGGTAGAAAATAATTTTGTTAAAAAGTCTTTTCTTGCAAAAAAATCTATTATTTTTATTTTAAGGAACACAGTTTCCTCCCTATAGCCTGCATAAATGTTGCTGAAGATTTTCATTCCAAATATTTGGTTTATTCCGAAGAAGTCTTCAAAAAAATAGAGAGAGTTAAATAAATCAGACTAAAAGTGTTTTCATTTGTTCCACCGGTGGCACTGTGGATTTTATTAGTGAAGTGTGCATGTAACATATGTGCAGAGCAATTATGTTTTTCAGTTACAAAACACTATTCATTAGATTAAATAAAATGACAGCGATTTTGGTCTGGTTCTGCCCTCAGATATTACACAGTCACTTGACTGGAGTACAGTTTTGACTGTTTTCCCAGCTCATCAGCACATTAAAACCAGCTGTGGGTCTCGATAAATTGTTTCAGCAGAACCCACTGAAAATATCTGTATTTTCCTCCCTCCCAGCCCAACAAATGAAACTTGGAGGTCATTATGGTAGTTTTAATTATGATTTGGTAGGGATGTCCTTCACTGAAATCCGTAGTTCCATAAACAACATGCTTCTTCTGTCATATTAGATTTCTTTATTTCAATTGTAAAGTCACAAAACCATGTGCTTTCCATTTTAGCTCCTGGACCCCCTGCTAAACTTAGACACATGAAGGAGTGGTAGCAAAGGGAGAGCAGCAGCCAGGAGTGTCCACGGCCTTATTCCTGCTTGTGAAAAGATGTTTACTCATTCTGCAAACAACAAAAAGAAAAACAAAAAGAAGAAAAAGGAAGAAAAAAAAGGAAGAAGAAAAAGAAAACCAAACCAGAACTCAGCAGACTGGGAGCAAAATCAGGCTGGTGTCAAGGCGGGTGCAAAGACAGAGCTCCAGAGTGATAGGCGTTTGTAAATGTGTAACAACTGCATTAGCTGCGAGCCTCGTACATGGCTCTAAAGTGAAACCAGCTGCCAGCGCCTGGCTCCCGCTGCCTCGCAGCAGAAGCTCTGGGACACGTCAGAGAAAAGTTCCCCAGTGCTGCAAACAATTACCATGTTTTTTTATTTGTTCCATTTTATCAAAGCCCTTAGACTAGAGGAGAGAAAAGAGAGGAAAAGAGAAATTTGAAGGGAAATAGGAACAAAATATTTAAGAAGGGCTTCACTTGGGTTTAGTTTGGTCTCAACTGGGTTAAATCCAAGAAGAGGTTCCCATACCCCACTCCTGTATCTCGCTGCTAGGGAAATTTTAAGTCCCTCCTCAAGCTGCAGTAGCATTTAGGCTGGATTGTAACACAGCCCTTAAGCATGTGCTTAATTTTAAGCACCTGATTTATTCTATCGACTGCAAGCCTAGTCTACCAGTGGGTGATGCAAAATGTAGATAAGCACTGATTTGACTTTATTCAATAACTCTCAGATAATTCAGGGCCCATAATATAAAGATGTCATTAGACTAGTTTATTGTTTCTACCACATGTAATATGTTTCAGTGTCCTGGACACAACCAACCAGTTAAAGTGCTGCTGAGATAGGCCCTTCCAATTAGGAGAACGCTGGAAAAACATATTGACCAACAATTGTCTTGAACAAAGCCCAAGCATTCCCTTTGACAATGTGCATTGCATTTATAAGATAAATTTTGGCTGGAGAAGGGACACTTTGGGCAGGCATTAAGCATATTTGTGAAAGAAAAGTTCCTGTGGAAACCTGAGAAGGTGGTTTTGCACTGAAGAGTTCACACAGTTGGCTTGACCTCGTACTGATTCCCTTATAGCTTCACATAAACACTTTAATTATCTCATCACGGACTGGAAACAATATAACGAGGGAGACATCTGTATCTGCCCCACCATGAAACGTCGCTTGTGATAACAAATTTTGTGTTTGTCAGATGAAGAGTTTATGAGACCAAATTTAAGTTTGGGAAATATCACAAAATGTCAAACTTCTCAGAGGGCAAACAAGTTCGTGAAAATCAAAGCCAGGAACAAACCAAAGTAGTGGAAATTCCAGTTGAAAATGTTAGACTGGTTCCCTGCCTTTTGTTGACAGTTGGATTTTGGAAAAGAACAATCAGTGTAATAGGTTCTGGGAGCTACTGAGCCAGAAACTGAGAAAAATGGAAACCAAGAGAAACAGCTGAAATATCTTCTCATTCTCATTTAGATTGCGGTTAGAGCAGCTGAATGGCTGTTTTTTCTGGTCCACTTGTGTAATACTGAAAACTGGGGAGGGGAGGAATTGTCCCAAGTCGACCTCATGGAACAAAGGGGAAAAAACGTGGGACAAAAAGAAAAGGAAAAAAAAAAAAAAAAAAAGATTTTCTTTGGAGAACTGAGAAGCGTGCAGCATTTTCTATTGGGATGGATCGATGGCTTTGCTCAACCCCAAAATTAGATTATTTATTTTCTTTGCTGACTATTTTTAGAGGGGAGGCAGGAGAGATATGCTCGGTTGTATAAGGAAAAATGAAGGATATTCCAGGAAAAAAAAAACAACTTTGGATTGAAAAGCAGAATTTTTCAGAGGACTTTTTAAAGAGATGTTTCAAATAAAAAAACAAGAGAAAGCTTTCTAATTCAAACGTGTTGAAATACTGCTTTTTTTTTTTTTTGGCAATTCTGTTTTCATGGGGGAAAAATGAAGGCATTTGACATATGTTTGCAAAACAACCAAATCAACCTTTTTTGAACGGAATAAGTGAAAAAGCACTGTACCGTGCCCAGGGTGGGTGGTGGGGCCCGAGCCCCAGCACATCATGGCAGAGCCCTGCTGCCCCACTCAGCCCAGCATGGGTCCTGCCCTGGGGCAGAGCTTTCCTGGAGCCAGGACCAGCACCAAGGCAGAGAGACCCTCTTCCACCTGCAAATGTGCAACCTAAGGGCCGTGAAGACCCTGTGCCAGCAGGAGCACAATGCCACTGGCCCGAGGCAGAAGAAAGCAAACATCCATGGGGCGCTGCAGGTGAAGAGAAATGTAGGATTTGCAGGGTGGGGCTGAGACCTGAGTGAGATCAGTCATCAGATCCCTCCAAAGAGCCAGGAGAGGAAAGGCAGACATAAACTGATTCCAGCAAGTCAGGTGCTGGTGCCACGAAGCCAAGCAATGACCAACATCCGCCTTTCGAAGCACAGAGATTTGTTACCTGCCAAGTTGCTGGATGCCTGCACTCCCTTTCCAGGGGCCCAGGCATGATATTTAGACTATAAAACCCTCCCAGACCATCGGGGCTCCAAGGGTATTACTCAAAAGTGGTTTGGGATGTGCTATATCTTTCTAGTGTTGGCTTCCTTTAGGACAGGATTTTCTGAACAGGTGTCCGAAAGACATCATTTGCTCTAAAGCATCAGTAGATGGGGAGAGTTGAGCTGATGGCTCTCTGTCAACAGGAGGTTTCCCAGGATGGTGACCTGCAAGGGGTAGCATTTAGCTTTTGGTGTTTAATCTAGACTAGTTGTAATCAATGTCCATGAGCGCAGGGTCCGGTTCAGAAAGACTCACAGCCTGAGTCCTCAATGCTCTCATCCCTCGGGAGCTCAGCTTAGCACAGGGCTGCACTGCCACAGCCCCACGGAAAGGCTGGGAGCATGGCAGAGGGTTCACCATCCCCAAAACATTTAACCCTGGAGGCCTTTTACAACGTCCTCCAAAGTGATGCCCATATGCCTCAGCGGGCATTACTGCATGCTGAACTTTTTTTTTTATTATTTCAAATGCTGGGGTTTTTTAAGGATGCAGGACACAGCTTTCTCAGGCCCAGATGATAGAACCAAGCCCTCACCGTCCTCCAGCTCTACAAAAAAACCCTCAGAGATCCCAAATCTGGTGTCCACGAGGAAGGTCCATATCTCCAGCCCACCATGCTGGTCCTGCACAAAGCTGAAAGCTGTTCCAGGCGGGTTTGCTTTTCCAGCTGCCCCAGGAGGACCCACTCACCCGTACCTTAGTTGTAGGGCTGAGACTCCCCTATGTCCTGAGGGACCTTTGAACACAGACCCCGTGGGTTTTCATTGGAGCTGGTGACTTGGTGTTGGACAGCTAGAGGAGTTTGAGAGTTTAATTCCAAGGAAAACCCRTGGTACCTCAATTCCCTTAAAAAAATGAACTTGCTTGAACAAGTTCAAAAAGTCCCATTGGTGCCTTATTGAGCAAGCAGGAGGAGTTATTTACACCACTGATGTGGGCAATGCTGGAAAAACCCTCCAGGGCAGAGCAGAGTCTTCCCCTTTGCAGAAACTCCAGCTGACTTTGAGGGCACTAAAAATATCTTTTGTGGCACGAGGAGAGGAATCCAGATATGATCTTCCCCTAAACTTTTGCTCCTAATTAAAAGGCATTACATTATGTTTCCAAATGGTGGTTCCCCCTTGAGCTGCTAAAATTGTCTCAGATAACAGTGTTAGCGAGGGTCTGTAGATAACACCAGGAACGTGAGGGACGTACCAGTGGGGCCACCGCTCTCTGCAGCTGCTGCTGTCCCCTGATCTGGGCCACCTGCTCTCTGCTCTCGGGACACCTGTAACTTCAGCCCTTGCTGCTGAAATGGGGGTTGCTTCAAAGAGGGACTTTTCACAGTGGAGAAGTGCCAAACCGAGACCTTCACAGTGCTAACAAACGGAGAATTCAGACATTTTCTGGTTCTCACGGTAAGGTTAGACACAGCTGTGCTCGGACCGAATCTTGGGCCAAGGACTTTAAAGCTATTTAGATACTTTGGCCTTCCTGCATCTTTGAAAAGGTTGTCAAGGCATTCTGTAAAACAGCTGAAAAGATTTATTAAATTCTGCAGAAAGCTCCAGACAGGCTATTTTGTGTGTATTAAATGATATTGTCACTGATTTCCCCTGTACTCGATCCCGGCTGACTGCGCTAAGCCCTACCATAAGGAGATGCATTTACTGGGTGCATGAAATGGGGCATCCATTGCCGATTCAGTTGTACATCTATTCCCCCTTGCCCATAGTCCTAAGACACAAACCCCAGCCAACCATCCTGATCACCCAGGTGTCTTATGAGGTCATCATTTAACAACTGCGACATCATAGTTTGGTGAAGCCAAATGGAGGCAAAGTCACACACTCAGGACTGAGTTTCTGCTTTCATTTGGAGGAGGGAGAGGCACAGAGCTGAGAAATCGCAGGTGTATTCCAAAAGCAAGCAGTGATGGTGGAGGAGGCAGGGAAGGGGTCCATGGATTGAGGAGTAAGGTCTGAGGGTTGTTCCCACCCACCGCTTCGATGCAGTGCCGGGAACAGCTGGTGACATGCTTGGGAATTTCAACCTGGGAGCAGCTTCACACCCACTCTCCCCAGCTGTGTGGAGGTCCACGTAAGGACCCCTGGCTGGCGCAGAGCTAGATATGCCAAACCAGGAAATATCCCGAATGCTTGGCTGCATGCTCTCCATTATATTGGCCCCACCTCACCACTGCGGCATCTGTGCCCTTTGGCAGCAGACAAGCAAGTTGTGCTGAGGGGCTGTGAACCACCAGCCTTCTGCAGTCACATTTCCACAGACAGGAGACATGTCTTCACTTTGGCTCTTAGAAGACCAAAAGCCGACAAGGCCAAAGACTGAAGGTGTGAAATATATGCACAGAGTTGCCCCTGCTGCAACAGGAATTGAAGGCAGATTCATACAACTGCAAAAGATGGGAATCTAAGTTGCATGCATAGCTGGAGAGCCAGAGCTATAAAACAAAATTAAGCATTAAATGTTCTTAACAAAGGCGATCTGGGCTCACTGTGTTCTGTTTTTGTTATGTTTTCCCCGTGTTTTATGCTGCTTTAACCTTCAGTTGTTGCTGTTGGAATCCTTTTTGCGCTGTTCCACTTGTCATTCTTCTTATTTTTATTAGAGACACTTTGGCAGAAGACTTATCAAAATGCRCTGAGCTTGTCAACAAACGTCATTAGCAACGAGTTAAGGCAGACAGTGTAAGCGGGGAAAGGGCATGGGAAAATATGCAATATAAAATAATTTTATATGTCAAACAAATGCAGCAGAATAATAATGGCAAAGGCCTTGCCGTAAATTATTTGTGCTGTTACAGAAGTAAGTTCCCACTGTTAAGTGATTTCTAGCCAGGCTTCAAAAGGTCCGTGCAGGGTACCAGATACTCTTCTGGAAGAAAATGGCATAGTTTCATCAAAATCAAGGGCCTGGACACTCTGCATGCAATGTAATCAGGTTGAGACACGCTACTCTCCGCATCAGATGATAACTTCAAAATCTCAAATGACAAATTAAGGACTAGATCTCCAGCTCTGGAAATCAAAATCAGTCCACTGGCAAAAGTGCAGTTGTATCAGTCTATGCCCAAATCATGCTTTCTTCTGGGCTAATATTACACACTGGTATATCCAAGCGGCCTGCACATTCAGCATCGTGCTGGGGTTTGATCTCAACATGCCAAGCTGTTAGTTACAGGGCTAAAAAGCTGCCCCCTCTCAATCCCCTGCTTTGAAGTTCCCTCAAAGACATTTGCTTACTTAAGCTCATGCAAGAAAAGGTGAAGTCTGACCCCACCATCCACTGGTGGTGTCCATTTTCATAAGGGTATGAGAAGAAAAATAAATCACTGCAAAATGAACGTAAGCGAAGCCTTACGGTGTGCTTACCTAATTAGGTGTAAGGTTATATTGCAGGTTGCACTGGGCTGTACAAGAAGGGTTGGAATTCAGTAGGCTTAGGTCAAACAAAATAAATCATAAGGTCAATGGTAAGGTGAAAATAGAAAGGCATCCCACCCACCCACGACAGCACATCAGCAGCAAGGAAGAAAGTGCACTCTTGGTATCCCAAAGGCCAAGGAAGACATATGAGCCTGTAAGATTTAGTCCCTTCAGCTGCAATTGCTGATTACAGCTCTTTGGAGATCAGCTTCTGATAAGTAAATAGGTCAGACTGCTCCCGGCCAAGGCTAATGGTCAAGTGATGTTATTTAACCTCATGCGCTTCCATGGGGCACTGGAGCCAGATGGAGAGCTACCACCAAGTGTCACTGAACATGGGTGAGCACATCAATAGGAGCATGGGTGAAGCCCCAAGGAGATGAAATGGCAATAACGCCGACCCTCGCAGCTGCACCGGCCAGTCTCAGCGACAGGAGGAGTGGAGCATGTGGTGGCTCATAACACTTCATAAACACTGCTGGCTGCAGCTCACAGGGAGGGACGGGGCAGGGGGAACGTACAAAGGAGGGTAAACTTGGAAGAAAAAGCTGATTAGAATTTAAAAGGCTTTAATTGATCACACCGTTAATCTTTTCAATATCCCACTAAGCGTGATGGGCTCTAGCAAGCTTGCTAGACCACACGTGGGAACTCAAACATCTCAGATATGGAGCTGAAGACAGTGTCCTCCATGGGGCAGGGAACTACCTTTCCATCACTGTACAGCCTTGTGCAAGGAGCTCTTGAGTACATGTAAAGAACAGGGGCGCAAAACAGTTCTGCAAACCTGACTCAGCCTTGATGGAAGCTAACGCGATTTCATTGGGCTGAACCGAGGCTGTATGTCTTTCGTAGCCTGTTTTGCCTCAGGGAGCATTTTTATGGCCAAAATAATATGTGCCATATGGGAAAGCCCCACAGAAATTAATAGGAGTGCAACCAGTAGGATTGGAGAGAAATGAAATAATCTATGGAAATGGCTGTGTAATCTTTAAAATTTGATAGAGAATGATCCCCTCTTGCAAAGACTTTTTAAGACATTCTATAGAATTGCTATGATGTAATTCGCTTTTAAATCCTATTCAAAAAGCTCCAAAGCCTAAGAATGGTTATTGTTTTCTTATTAAATTCTGTAAGACTTTTCCATAAAGAAAGAGCTGGTATTCTCATATCTCCACTATCCAAATCTGAAAGAATACAAGACCACTGGATTTAATTATATCAGGCACATAAATGTCTTCCAAACCATTACATGTATCTGTACACATGAAAACACTCATTCATACAAATTAGGTGCCATTGGAATCAACAGAGTTGAACCTGCTCCGATGAGACCAGCTACTGAAACAACTACAATGACTGACATGCTTTTAAAGGCCACAGAAGGGAATGGGCTGGAAAGCTCTTACGAAATGTTTTTGGAGGTGGAAAAATACCGATGCATTGAGATGGAAACTCTTTGGAGGAACACGGTGGGTTTGCTCCCACTTCTTTTGCAAAGAGGAATTTTTGGTCATGCACAGAAAGGGAGTATGTGCTTGCCCCAGTCCAGAGCATCCTGCGGCCTSGGGTGGGGAGGCCAGCTGGGATGTGAAAGGCACAGCCTTTAGAGCTGGGAATTGAGCCTGGAGTGCTGGCAGCCCAAGTATTTCCCTCACCAGGGGACTGTAAGGTATTTGTTCTCCTCCTGTCTCCCACTCATTCATTTCAAATGAGACCTATTGGTTCACAGTGAGATTGAGAGGGAAAAACAACCCTGCAATCACAAAGTGCTGTTGTGAGATGGAAAAACTGGGTTTTACCCAGCTCTCCTCCAAAAAAATTAAGGGGAGAGGTGAGAGCGGCTGCCCAAAGCCTGCCCGCAGGTCACGAGGGGGCTGCGCGCTGGTGGGGCATGCCTGGGATTCCTCCACCATGATGCCAAACGGGCCCCAGCGATTGCAGCCAGGGGGAAGTTGCTCAATGTTGTGAAACACAGGAGGAAAAAAGTTATATTAAAGTAATAAATGAAAGCAAAAGTGCTCTCTGTGAGGGGGCTGGGAGCAGGGGAAATCTCAGTGTGTGGTAGACCGGTGCGAAACATATCTTGGCATCATTTTCTGCACTGGAGGAAAAAGAGACATAAATAGATGCAAAAAAAATCTCATGGCTGGCTGGTAGAGTATGCATGTACATGTTGTTAAGGAGCTCCGATTCCCGATTTAGTCAAGTACTTTAGTGTATGTCTAATTTTCAGCATGTTAGTACCGAACTGGGTCATAGAGCACTAATGAAAATGACTGGTGTTGATCTAAAAATCTAAAAATTATGAAAAATACATAATGAAGAAAGATACATATTTCTTTTTAATATTTCTTGGGAATATTATTGTTTTAAAATACAAAGCACTTAAAAATTTTTTAAGAAAACTTTCAAATTTAAATTTCCTATAAAATTCAACTCCTCTTCCCAAAGGAACCCAGAAAAAGGTCCAGCAAGTTAGAAGATCTTCCTGGAAAATGCCTGGTTTTGCCATTTTTTCAAACATAAATGTATGGCTGTGGATCTTCTGGCAAAGGTGAGGGTCATACCAATATAGCCCTTCTGGCCAGTAGAAACAACTGCACTGTACGTATGAAAAAAGCAATGCCAACCTTTCACATCTACTCCCAACACACGGTGAATTTGCCTCAACTTGGCTTTTATTATTCAGTTCAAACAATGGTCCCTGAGGTGGACCAAATTTCAAACAAGTCTTGGCTGTGCTTCAATGGAGCAAGGGCCAGTTTATAGCTTCAGGTGCAAAGACTCCGTGACTTTCTTTTTCACATAAATTTGACAAAGTTAAAACGTGACAATTTTAGCCACACTGTGGGAATCTTCTCAAATCTCTGCCTTCTCCAAGGCCACCTGTCGGAGAATGATGCCCTGAGCCTTTAGGCTGCTGTGATTTATATTCTATTATTTTATTGGACATCAGGAAAGACCACAGTTAAAAAATGAATAGTATATCATCAAGGCAAAAGTTTTCTTTTAGTAATTGTATTCAGCTGTCTTTTCAACAAAGGCAGTACAGGGAGAGGCAGCAATTTTGCTATATCAGCCTAAATCTTAATTAAAAATGTATAATAAATGCTTCTTGTTTGGGAACAGAGAGGGCAGAAGAAAGCCAGAAGTTGTTTTTCTTTATGAGATAGCCATCAGAAGTGAAAAATCCCAGTTTATATTCTGGATTTCATCACTTCTGCAGACTCTGCACGTTGTATAAGATCAACCTGCCATCACCGAGGCTGGCACACTCGGTGCTGCCAGAGAAATGCCCTGCAGAAAACTAACGTTCATCTGGGGAGGGGTCAGCCCCTCTGATGACCCTCTCATGGGACAGGAGGTACTTGTTACATCTAAGGCAAGCTGCTGTGCAGGCAATGTGAAACCTTGGAAATCAGAGTGCCCCTGTTCTTTTGGAGGATGTTAAATGCCTTTTGCTCCCAAACTTGAAAGATCAGGCCATGTTCAGGGCTGGACAGGCCTCTTCAGCAGTCTGCAAGTCCATCAGCCCTGGGGTAGGGTGTTGGAGCAGCCATCTGACATGCAAAGGTATTTGTCAGCTTGGGGAGTCTTGTGCAAGTGCAAATGCATTTTCGCTTCCCCCTCCCGTGAATGACCTCCTAAGAGGCAGCGGCAGCTGCCCGGGATCYGCTCTGGCTGGCAGAGCATGCCACAGGTGGCACCATCTGCACCACCAAGTCCAACCCAAACAGCTCATTTCCAGCTGCAGGGAAGGGCCGGCAACGTGATAGTGACTCCCAGGCGGGGTGAAGGGTGGCTCACACACTGGCTCCCTTGTGGAGGAGGAACAGTCAATAATTAGCACCTGTAGGCAACTCCCAGCCCCTGCAATAAACACAAATATACCTCCTGGCATGGCCAGCTAGGAAAATATAAGTTGAAAAAGCCCCTTGTGCCAGACACATTCCACTGTATGTGTGCCACTGCTGCATGCCAGCTGCTTGCTGCAGGTACGTGTGCTGGARAGCCAGCAAACGTGAGCCTCCTACATCGTTAGGAAGGCGAATCTTTTCCCCTCGGCTGTTTTCACATGCTTAATAGCGCATACGGACTTCAGAGATACTCTCAGCTTCAGATTTTCTTTTATGACTGAAGGAAAGATGTGACCCCAAATGGATTTACRCTGTTATTTTATCCAATGTATGTTTAATTTGTCCAGTTACTTCAATAAGAGGCTGCCTGGAGGCCCACAAGTGTCATGCACACCTTTCTACCTCCCTGTCACCCCTCCTGCCATCCGAAAGTGCTCACATTGCTGAAATGCAGATGTTATGGCATGAGGAGCAGCAGATGTGCAGCAGGCAAAAAGAAGATGGTACCAGTCCAAGACATTAAAAGAAACCTCTCACAATTGGTATGGGATCTTCTCTGATGCCCAGAACCCACCAGCTTGTGGGATTTGGGAAAGACCTTGACCATGAGAAATGTCATCACAGTTGACAGTCCAGGCATGAAGGGCAAGTGGGCCCTCTGGTGATTGCAGCGTGGGAAAAACCCGGCCGGCCCTACACCCAGAGGGACATTCAACAGCAGGTGGCCATCACCATGCTCCAAGAGGATGCATCAGGCAAAGGGAGGAGACGCCCATGACCTTCTGCCACTGTCACTCTGAGAAATGAAGGCTGGACGTGGGAAGATCCCAGTCACCACTCACCCCACCAAGGGGGTCTGTCGGAGGGGTTGATGCTGCCACCAGCACAGCTGCAGGCACACCAGGCCCAAAGACAATAAATAAAAGGACTTTGCTCTCAGAGCCGGGACTGGGCATGGGGTTATGTGATTTTTGGAAGCCTTGCAAAAAGTTGTGTGTGACAGATGGAATTAAAAATCCCTTCGCGTTGCATGTACGCCCTGGTGCTACGAGGCAGCTCTTGCTAAGCACTTTGCTAGGTGGCTACCTGCTGTGCAGCTAGATCTAATCAGCGTCGAACATCTCCAAAGGAAACAGCTCTGAACAGTTCCATTGTTTTAATTTTTTTGCTCTGGGCTCACAAAATCCTGGTGCTTGCTCTCTCAAGTGTGAAAACTGAATACAAAGCAGATCGGACTCAGCTGTGGCTTAGCAGGCAGTGTGAGCTGCACATCAGTGATGGGCTTGCATTAAACCATTTGGCAGAGCTTCCAGGGCAAGTCAATTCCTGGAAGGAAAAGTGGCTAATAGGTATGAAATACACTTTGCTTGTACCAATAAGCACTAAGGCCAAATGTCTGACTGTCAGATTGACAGACGTCATAAAGCATTGACTATTGAAAAGCCTTCTGATCCTGAGCAGTCGCACCTGAACCCTTGCTTCTCTGAAATTCATCTCCTTGATCAAAATATAGTCTAGGGCTCAGCAGCTGAGATGCCTTGTGGCACAGTGTCTGTTAGTCACAGTTCAGCTGAAATTCCTGCTTGCTTCCCTGCTGTGCCAATTTGGACCCCGGTTTTACCTGCGACTGGCCAGGGTAAAAGTGACTGACTCCTGCTATGTATTTTCCCATATAAAAAGAGCATTTGTATTCTTTCAACCAGTGTGACTTTTGGGTTAGATTCAGGGGGAAAAGCAAACTTTTCCTAACGGGGGCAAAGAGCGTGTCACCTCCATAACATGCTACATAAACAGAGTTTCCCTTCTGGCAAGCAAGACCCACCTGAAATACAGAGGAGCAGCGCTGAGCAAACACACTTAGAGGTATGATGGAGCTACTGAGGGCTGCCCAGTCAGCAATGCCTGCACTCCAGCGACTCCCTCATCTGCTTAAACAACCAGAAAATCAGTGTGGACAGGTACGTCCACAACTTGGCCCAGTTTGTTGGCCCAAACTGTGACCATGCGTCAGCTCTAATTCCTGGACATTCAGATCATGTTCCTCAGCACTGCTTCTTTGGTATAATATGGGTACAACAAGCAAGTATTAACAGCTTAATTCTTCCCACTGTGACCTTTTTTCTCTCATTGTCCTTATCGCCCAGGATGGAGTTAGTTCAATTTAGGTTCTTGTGTTCAACGGCCTTATCAAGCTCAGAGCTGGAGAGAAAAATAGCCTGCAGAATAAATATGTTGCAAAAGAAACTATAGGAATACTCATGTTGTCCTACATCCAAGAAAACAACATGAGCAGTGCAGTTTTAGCATGTTGAGTTTAATTTAAACTGTTTGGCACTTTGGAATCAGATAAATTTGGATGAGTACGGAACTGGCCTGAGGATCTGAGATGGCAAATTTCCTAAATAAAGAATTGTGATCTTAATGGTTTATAAAAACCTCCAATGTACTCTTATATTTTCTCTTTTTCACTTATTGCTGTGATTAATGTTATGCCATTGCTACGGTCCAGATAATAACCACATCAGAAGGAGCTCCTTTATTCATTTACAGATAGACATGACCCATGAGGCTTCTGAGAAAACATCTCCAGGTCACAGGCAGTTTTCCCCCATATTTCCAGCACGAGCATCTTCACCCTGCCAGGGAAGGACTGCTTTCCCAGGAAGGGGGTGACTGCCTCAATGACCGTCATGTCTCTTTGTAGATGTTTTATGCCATAGTCCATGGTCTACCCAGAATGATGCAAAGGCACAAAAAAGGCAACCAGCCCTGCTGCTCACAGAGAACTCAATGCTAATTCATGATTCCACCTGGGCTGAAGACTTAAATTTCATTATGTGCTTTATAAACTTAAGAGTTTTAGAAATAACATATAATATTACTGGCTCAGAATGAATTTCCATCTAAAGGCAAAGCTCTGAAAGGGATATATTAAATCCAGGGAAATTCTGCTTCAAAAGCTCCACGCACTTCTGAACATAATATCCCAAAGTCATACCCCAAAGTTAAAATTTGATAAAAACTGGAAATTACTTGGCATCTCTGCATATTTGGAGATACTGAGTAATAAAATGGATAAGATCTGTGCCAAGAATAAGATGAATTTTCCCCATTTGTTTAAATATTTAAACTGTACAGAATGAGAAAGTGCTGCTCAGTATTTTTAAATGTGGCAGATTGTTAGTGGCATTAGTTTATACGTCTCTATCTATTTCTCCATATTTTTTTCTCTCTGAGTTCAGTGTAGGTAGCTGAGATCTCATCTCCTGCTAAAATCAGGGTTTAGGTGTACAGCCAGAAACATCTATGTAGAAGACAGTTTTAACTGATTTCATGAATCTGCCAACCACCAGAAGTCTTTTCCATGAACAAGTTCAGAAGACATTTACTATTTTTAAGGCATTAGGTATTGTACTCTTCTGTCGCCCACGACTCGACATGCAATTGTTTCTTTCACCAGAACAGCTAAGAGAATCCTTTATGCCATTTCACTCCTCAGAATATAATTTCTCTCAAGATTTGTATTTTGGCTTCTGTTTTGCTGGTTTTTTCATGTCCTATCCTCTCTAGGGTGATAAATACCCAAGATGCCCAGCACAGGTTGTTGAAAACAGAACAAGATAAATTCAAGCAGGGAGAAAAACATGTTTTCTGGGGGTTGTTTTTGAGGGGGAGTTTTGCAACTGGAAGAATGAACATTGGTTGACTTGTTCTAAAGGCCACAAAGAAAGAAACACGATGCTGATTTTTTATGAAGCCTGCAAACCACATTATCTGAAGAGTTCTGCCTGAAACAAAATGGGGTTTCTTCGGAAATGCCTGCTGAAAATTAAATACTAAGAAGATGTCATTAGATGTGTCAGGCAAGGTCTTTTCCTAAGGCTACTTTGGCGAATAAAGCCAACTGTGGATTTTAATAGCCACCCTGGGGAAGGGAAAAAACAAACATATTTGGCTCATCAGCATGTAACAAGAGTAATTAGTGATTTAGAAATAGGTGCAGCAGGGGAACAAAACAGTGGCCTGACAGAAGGATTCATACGTCAAGAATATGGAATAACTTGGAGGAAATCTGGAGATTTACCAACAGTGTTGAAACACAGTATGCAAAAATAGCTGTGTTCCTACTTTGTCAGTTAATCCAGAGGTGTTTAATGTGTACACGCAGCGGGGCAGCCCCTCTAATCCAATTTGCAGAAGCAGGTGGGATTGGTTTGAAGAAAACAACGTGATTCCCTGATCGGAGGAGCAGTCCGGGGTTGTGGTCAGTGTTCTCAGAGCCCAGGCACATCTTCCTCCTTGGATCTTGGACATGGTTGAGTTATTTATTTCCTTTATAGCTCAGTTTGCTTTTACCTGTAAACAAAGTGAACTGAATTTAGGTATCGCCTCTGTAGCACCTCATTCATTGGTTTAGAAAATACCTCTGAAGGAAAGATGTGAAGAACAGTTATTAACAAAGAGTCTGAAATCCTAGAAGCCAAAAAGACGACAGTAATCAGAGCGTTAACAAGGCTACCAGCAGACTCAGGCGATGTTACCCATCACAGAGGAGATTTTGGTCTTTGATTTTTGACATCACTATTTACAATCAACTCATCTAACGCAGCCTGTTTTCTCTCTTAAAAAAAAAAAAAAAAACAAAACCAGTTTCACAAAAATCCCAAGTTGCTGTGGGACAGCATCCCCTATTTTAACTCTGTTTCTTCTTTTTTCCTATTTGCAGTGACATTGAAGAGCCATTGACATAAAAATCCACCTCCAATTTAATGCAGAAATGGAGACAGATGCATTTTATTAGGAGTTTGTACCGCTCTGCAGAGATGAGAAAATATTTACAGATAGTTCAGCTGATCTTTTAAAGTGGCATGATTTGATTGCCATCGAATAATTGTTATGAAAACATTTGCAAGGTTTTTGTTACCTACCTTCCCTTCTCTTTAGAGGATGTCTTTCTGGAAAAGATTTTTCAAAAAAATGGGGCGTAATGTAATACATGGCTATAACATAGATTGTTAATTTTTAGTGTAGCTGAATCACAGCATGCTTTGATTGAGAGGAGCCAACACAAACATGCGAAATATGTGCCTCTTTGAACAGGATACACCACATCCTGCATTTGGTAGCCAAAGGTTCCAGTTTGCATCACAAATGTATTCCAAGATCTCTCTCTCCTTGAGGTATGTACCTTGGAAAGTGCCAAATCTGCAAGACACGCCGCCTTTTTTTTAATTTCTTTCTTCCATTCTTTCGTATTTAAAAAAAAAAAAAAGTTTAATCATTTGCTTGTTTGGGTTTTAGTAGAGACTCAGCAGGTGATTGAAAGAAAGGACTGCGTTGTCAGGAGGGACTTTGATTAATCAGAGACTTGATCGTTTGATTAATCGTCCCAGAAAGAGCTGACTCCGGCAAAAGCACCCCAGCCAACATGTAAACACGTCGAAAGAACATTTTCGAAATACATAAAGACAAATTGCAGTTCAAAGCTACTCTTACTGGCCTGTTGATTTGACTGCTAGAAACAAAAGCCTTTCTGCCTGGTTGATAGAAACCAGACCTTCCACGGGAGGAAACAATTGACTTCAGGTCCTTTCAAATTTTGAATAAAAAGAGCTTGACATTTTCTTTTTTAATTAATTTTTTTATCTTCTCATTCTTGTTTACAGTAATAAATTATGGTCCTTAGTCTTTTTATAAGGAAAGTTAAGTTTCCTCTCATTTTCAAGCAAGTTATGACACATCTTTAAGACCTTCAAGTTACATAAGGGCTCTGCAGAGCTTCCCAGCAAAGCATAACTTACCACAGTGAGGTAGCAAACAAAGCATTGTGCTATGCATTTCCCAGTCACCATCACATTTTACCTGCCATTTAATGGTACCCAGTAGGAAACCTTGAGTTGGAGAAATATTCAGAAAGCCTGCCTGCTTGCCTAGCGATCTCATTGTGTAGGGTGGGGAAAAACGGATTTGCAAATTCAGCTGGCTACCAAGCTAGTGGAGGTCATAAAAACTTTCTTGTCATGGAAACACACAGTGAGCTGACTCTAGTGAGCTGCATGGTGCACGTAAGCACTCGACAATGTTTCTTCTCAAGTTCAGGAAAGCCCATACACATGCTGAAGATGAGCCCTGTTCAGAATGGCACGCGAGGAAAGCCAGTAAAAAGCAGAATTAGTATTTTGCAGGAAATTTGGGGAGGGCAGGAAACAATTTTCTTCCCGGAGCAAAAATAAAACTTTCCTACAGGTTGTGCAAAACAGAGAATACAAGGAGAAAATTGAATGTTTCTAACATTCAAGCCAGAAGCAATGGGTTTGGTCTTGACCCCACACTACCTGGGGAAATCCCTGATTTGCGGGTGCTGTACCCTTGCTGGGCTGCCTGCGGGCAGGCTCAGGGATGGAGACACAGTAGCCTGGCAGCCACCAGTCCAATTCCTTCATAATCCAATTACTGTAAGTGGCTTAACCGCTGCTTCGTATCACAGGCCTCAGCCCAGGGTGAATCAGCTGTTTTTCTTGTCATCAGCCACACAAGAAAGAATCTAAAGAAAAGAGTTGGTTCAAGTCAAACCAAAACAGAGTCTACTTTGCTTTTGCCGATGCATACCTGCAACCTCCCACGCCCATCACCACCAACCTGGCAATAATTTTGAGTCAACTGAAATCATTCATTTGGCCCAAAAATGAGCAGATTTAGATTGAATGAGATTATGTTTTTCAGCCCAAAAGAAAACTTAAAAAGAAAATACAGTGTTATTTTGCAACTGCTTAAAAAGATATATGGGAATTGTGAGACTAAACAAATCAATGTAAGTTAAAATGATTTCTAAGCAAAATTCGGAAAAAATATTTTGACGCTTCCAAAGTAAGTGTTTCATTTTCCAAATTCTGAAATATTGCATCTTGTCTTTTACACTCCTTCCAATGGCTACCACCCATGGTTTTCAGGTCCAAAACTTGATTTTGAAATAGAGTTTGTCCTTCTCAAGCTGTAATTTTTAATGCATTTACTATTCCAGCTGCAAGGGTCGCAGCTACTTGTTTCTCCTTTCAGCATAGCAAGTGGGGTATGAGCTGGGCGAATTGTCTTGACAATGCAACAGCACAGTGTAGCACTTTTCGTAAAGGCATTAATAAAAATCAGTGCAACGAATTCGGAAAGAGTCCACAAGTTGACAGTCCAGTTGCTTATTAATATTTGCTGAAATACAAATAGACAAAAAACCCTATTCCCAAATGTTTTGCTAACAAAAAAGGAGACATACTAAAACATATTGGATGTTTTTGTAATAATTGATTTGTAATATATAGTTTTGCTTTAGTTTGCTTTATTTTGCTGTATCTTATCTTCACCATGTTTTATTTATCATTAATTAACCCAGCTTTGTCAAAACCTTGAATTTCAACCCTGAATTCTAGCAAAGCACCACGGAGAGCTAAAATTACTAGCCTCTCCTCCCTTCAGCTACAGAGCCAAGAGATGGAGATCTACTCTTACAACTTCCTTAGTGGCAACAGGAATCCAAAGGATATTCCTCCCCTCTTGTATATATCAATCGTAAGTCCTTTGTATTCATTCTCATTCCCTATCCAGCCATATTCTAATTAATGAAATCAAAAGACCATCTACTAAAATAAACCAGACTTAACGAAGGAAGAAAGTCAAAACAAACAGGCACTGTTTACTTCCTTTGCACTGATTTGCCAAGAAATGAGCTCCACATCCAACATTATCGATTCATGTCAGAAATATTAACCTCTCACAGCAGCATGAAGAGTAGCATCTGGATCAAAAGGATGAGGAGGGACAGGCGTGCGGTGAAATGAAAGCAACATGCCATTTCTGCATGTCTTGGCGGATATCTTCACCCCCACAGGTAGTGTTTACGTCCTGTCGATCAATACTGCAGATGGAAATGTGACATTCAAGGTCTCACATTTGGTCATGGCTCCGGCTCCCAGCAGAGAGGGGATGGGGAGTGCCATGTGCATGGTGTGTCCTCCAGAAAGTGCTGCTCCAAGCCACATCTGGAGTTCCTGGCTCGTAACACTGAAAGATGTGGTACCATATGAGCATAAGTAATATAATTCAGCTGTCATTTACCGCTGACCATCCTTAGTATGAAAGAGCTCGGATTTGGTGGCCATCACAGCAAAATGTGACGGCCGTTCATGTGGTTGAGTTTGTAAGGAAAGGAGGCATCAGACTGTCCCCAGAGCAGGTGAAAACATGCAGAGACATCTAATTTGAGAATCACCTTCATCAGTTACAGTTCTGCACACAAACACCTCCAGTCTTTTGGAATATTTTATGTGAAAGATTTTGTTACCGAAAAAGCAGTTTTCCCAAAACCAAAAGATTCAGTGCAAAAATATCATTTTCAATCATTAGAACTTTTCTTTCACAGAAAAGGATTTTAAAACAAAACCAAACTAGGGWCTAGGTAAGCTTTGGTTTTTAGAAAATGGGAGCGTTACAAGCTTTCCCCCCCTATCTTTAATTGATGGCTGTTCCTCTTTCATCCCTGCCCCACCTTCCTTTCACCACTGACAGGCTGTTTGGCTGGTGGTTTTTTTTTTCCTTTTCCTTTGACACCTTCTCGGTATTTCTCTGACTTCTGCAATACGCAGGGCAGCCGTGTGAACCCCTGCAGGACCCACCTTCAGCTGCAGTACCACCCTGGGAAACAGAAGCAACTTGAAGGTCTGCAATTTTTCTTCACAAAACCCTGTCTTCCTCCTTTTCAACTAGCTCTGCAACTATTACTCGCAGATCTTGCAACACTGCTGGATTTCAGCAGCACCCTTTGTTATCCCCCCATTTGCCGACGAACAAAGAGGGAACTGGATGGCTTCTGCAAGTTGGAGTGGGATGTTGGCTCCCCATTCGCTGCTTCAGATCTGAAGCTGCTAACAATGAACAATGGTAACACACTGACTCCCCGTTGCTTTTGCACTCCGTGTGGTGTGCGAATGGGGCCAAGGACATGGACATGGCTCTGGGACAGGGTATTTTGGTTTCCTGCCTTTTTTGTCCAGCACAGAGCAGAAGCCAGCACATCCGCAGGGGTATTCCCTTGCTACACTTGGTGGAATCTGCCCCTCAAGGGCTGTTTTGTCGCTGAGAATAACAAGAGGACTAAACAGAGGCCAGGGAAGAGCGCGATGTGCAAATGTCCCATTAACTCCATCTCGCATGACCAACTCCCTTCTGCTGGCAAACAGCAGCACAGTGCTGCTCCTGCAGCACCTCGGTCTCTGCACCTCATGCTCCAGGAGCCACAACCGACCAGGGAATGGTCCTGGCCCCTGGACATGGACTTAGTGACCTCAGTATTGTTCCTGGGAGCAAATATCCCATCAGCCAAGCCACTGGCAGCTCCTCAGTGTCCAAACGAGTAGACAGGCACTACGGCGGCAGACTTAGAGGTGGCCTTTCCACTTGGGGTTAAAACCTATTGTCAGTCTGAACATTTGCAGCCCTGTGGATAAACACAGGACTGCCCGGAGCCAAGCATTAAATCCGCACTCACATGCAGAATAAATAAAGAATTAAATGCGGTGCATAAATAAATACAAATGTTAAGCAGCATGGAAACTAACAAGCCTTCTCTGTGTCTTCCCGCTGGAGGGGCCTCGGTGAACAAGCCCGCCCCATCTCAGCTCCATGCCAGGCTGCTGCAATCAAAGCCGAAACGCAAATGTGCTCTTTTTTTTTTTCCTTTTTCTCAGATCTGGTCTCTAAATTCTCACTTTACATGGCTGACAGAGGTCAGCACAAATAGCGCAGAGCCATGTGTGATGCGTTTGTGCAGAAACAAAGCCAACTAGGACGGTCCTCTTGTTCCGTTAGTCCAACACGTTGATAAAGTCATAACAAAAAATGCTGACTCTTTTGCCCTGAATTTTTTTCCCAGATCATAAGACACACAGTGATTTCTCTGGGTTTCTTTAGACTTTTATCCCATATACACAGAGATGTTTATTTCTTCACTGTTCTTTTTTCATTTTCTTTTCCGTCTTTCCTTTCACTCCCTCGACTCCAAGCCAGGGTGTCAGCTACAAATTCAATATATATATATCTCTGAAAAGACTAATATATGTATCTTTTCAGAAATGCCTTTCAAGTACCAGCCTTCCAAACAGAACTGTCTTCCCAAAAACTAAGGCAAGTCAGCAACTACACCACATTGGACCCCAATCTGATCTCACACCCATTGTATCCAGAGCTAACACAACTCATTTCAATGGCATTGGCGTCAGCAGTTATTTCTGATTTGCTTCTGTGTGTGTTGAATCAAAGTCAAGTCCCTCTTGCTTATAAGGGTGGCTAGACTTTCGCATATGATATTTTTACTAAGAAACTCAAGCAATAAACAGATAAGAACCAGCTACTCTACAGGTCTTCAAATGAGAGCTTCAGCACAGCACCGGACACCACATAGGAGCAGGTCTGGGCCCACTGTACATGCTGGATCTACCACCTGAACATTAAAGCCCAAGGGTGCTCTCTAAAGACCTCTTCAGCTCAGGCCTCCTTGTTCACTGGAGACAAGCAGAGCCTCAAGATGTTTTTCGACAGGGAGTTGGACCAAGCTTTTCCACTTGGGCTGTCCAGACTCTCTACTTGGTTGTCTCTGCTAAGGGTTTGGTACACAGGTCTTACAGCCATTGCTCTGGCCACCTTCTCATTGCCCTGTAGTGTCACACGTCACCAGCGTGGTGTAAGCAGGGACACATTCCTAGGAGGGCTTCCTAGTCACCCAAGTGATACTGAGATACGGCTTACACCTGAGTCTAGGCTAGACAGTTGGTATACAGAACGGATTTTTCAAATGGCAAAGGGAGCTGGAGCTGGAGTTGTTCTCTAGTCCCTTGCAAATGTGGCTCTTACACTCTGTTCATGGCACAGTTGTTCCCTAAAGGCAACAGGGCTGAGGGTAGCCCTCCAACAAACTCTGCACATGCCCCAAGGCCAGAAGAGCTAGTGGTGCCTTTGGAGACGTAGCTGAGGGTCTCTGAAGTGATGGGAAAGCCATGCTGCCTCTGCTTGTCCCAGCACAGTTCCTTCCAAACCCCCCCATACTGCTCTAGCATCTCGAAATCCTCACCATGCAGGCGCCTCTGGGGAACCTCTTTAGTTTGCACGAAGACATTTGTGGATTTCAGCTGAGGAATTCTGGTTTTCAACCATTTGGAGGATGATTTTTTCAGCAATTAGCTATCAGTTCTGTCTCCATTTCCCTAATTGCCTATGAATTTCACAGTGAGCAACACGAAAGCCATTAGTGGTCAGATAGTCACAGTAGATTCAGAACACATTTCCAATTGAAAGAATTATTAACTAAGATTTGTTCATGGTGACATCCAAGCTCCACTAACCGCTTCCCAGGCACTCAGGAAGGGATCATGTCTATTTGGAGGCACTCAAATTTCAGGGGTGCAATCTCTCACAGTTAGGGTGGGGTTCTTTGGCCCATAGGCTTTTAACTACATCCTGTGCATAGACTTTAATAAAACTTGATAACAATTGAATAAGATGAACTTCCTATTAATTGCGAAGCAGCACACAAGGACCACAAGTGCTATCAGATCCCATGTCTCTATAGGAATAAAGGACCCTCTCCGAGGGAACCGCACGGATGCTGTGTGATTTCCAGCAAGCAAGGTTATGATGTGCACTGCGTGCTACAGATCAAGGGAACTGAAAAGGCCAAGCTGCCTCACTGTAGCAGGGTCTCTGTTTACTGATTTCATAACTCCAGCTGGACCTCTTTTGGCAAGGGAGAGGATTTTTATGAGGGAAAATGCTATAAATCTGCTGTCGCTAAAGGACATCAGACACCATGTGGCATGTTCATGATATCACCAGCATGCACCAGTTTTAAAACAGAGGTTTTAGCCATAAAGCTGCCAACCAGGAAAATCACATATGAGAGCAATGCTGAACTTTTAACAGCGAAACATCCCTTTGAAAACCCTTCCTCTTCCTGCTCCTTCTCAACCCCAAAGCTTTGGAGAGATAGAGAAGGGGAAAATGAAGGGTGTATGCTTCAAAGTCCTCTGATAAACATCCCAGGATTAAAACAAAGCCAAACTTTGTGTCCCATTTCTGAGCAGAAACAGCTGTCACTCAGCAAAAACGTTCGCTTAATGATGACGGAGCCAAAAAAAACCCCCTTCCTTGAAGAAAGGGAGTATATCTGTTTCATAATGCTTGTTTTGCCCTGCCCTGAGTTAAAAATCAGGAGGAATCAGTGCAACATGCCAGGTAGGAGTCAGAGATGGAAATCTAGCAGGGTAAATGTGAGCTACACAGCCATAAATTGCTTGCCTTAACTGTTTGTGACAATTGGTAGCAGACGAAAGTTATATATCTTCGGCAAGCGTTTCTGCAGTACACAGCTTTCCGTTCTGCTCCAGTTACCGTGGCCTTTCTGACCACCTTCTTGCGAGAGTTTTAACCTGCATATCGAGGAAATGCTCCAGGCTGGGAGGAGAGGGGAGCAGCCAAAGCCGGGCCAGGCCACTGAAACCCTCTGACATGGACTATAGCAAACGAAGGCAAAACATAAGAAGCCTCAGGGGACTCAGAGCTCCACGAGGCAGAGATTTTGTGCATTGATACCTGCAGACAAAATCCTGATTGTAGACACCAGTTCAGTGCCAGAACACTTCTCCACTAGAGACTTTAAATTTATGCTTCTAGTAGGGTTGAGAAGTTCACAGAAAGGTCATATTCATCTACTTCTTTGCACTGTAATGCAATACTTCTCCCAGTGATTTTAATTAGGACCCTCACAATTAATTTGTTTCCCCATCACATTTGTATTTTCAGTTCTTATCACAAGCAGAAGAAACGCTGCTGCAGTCACTGTCTTCCCTACCAAAGGAAAAACAAAGACTCATGACTTTTGTCAACAAATAAAGGGTTATTCACCCTACCCCCACTACACCCTGGGCTTTTGCACACAGATTGAAGAAAATTGCTCATTTCAGCTGGCTGCACGATGCCCAAGCATCTTTGATTTTGAAGGTTTTGCCTTGTTATCCCACTGCCTGCTATTGGACTTCAAACCAGCTGGCTACACGTGTGCAGAGCAAACTTTGCATGTGCCAAGGTGTGGGTAGGTGGGTGAGAGCAGGAGGGAGAGGAGAGAGCAATTTTACAATATTGATACCATTTATACGGTGTCACAACTGCAAAGCAGTGATGTTCACATTTCCCATTGAAGAGGCTGCACAGTTAAGTTTTACTCAACTCTTGTTGAGTAAAAACTGGAATATTTGCAACTCGGAAGATAAAGTTACTGTGATTGGGAAACTCTCTTCTAATAATGAAACACACGGAGGAAAGATGTTTCCTGCCTATTTTGCTGGGTGCAGGATAAAAACATTCAGCTCCTAAAATGCATTCAGGTGTCTTTCTGCTCCTACATGAAGAAGACTAAGTCTTCCAACTTGTTCACTCTTCTCAGTGCATGGGTTTGTACAATGCAAATGGCTGAGAAGACTACAGAATTTGGCCTTCAATTAGCAGAAAAGTGTCAAAACATTTTTTTTGATGCAGTCACAAACTGCATTTTACACTATAGCCCTCATATACAGGTCACATGTCAATGGATTTCAAGGAGCTTTTAGATAAGCCCCATTTGCAGGCCAAATAGACAGGCTCTCTACTCTTGCCATTTTGCACAGACAGCTCACCACTTTGAGGTTCACAGACATGCCCATAAATTTGGCTAGCAACATCCAGACACCTCCTGGGTGCACAGCTAGTATTTCGAAACTGCCATATAGTGGTGGTGGTCTGCCCAAGCTCCCTGTGAGTTCCTAAGGAGAGAAGGAGCTTTGAATCATTTCAAATCGAGCCGATACAACGTTGTCACATTATAGTTTTTCATCACTCTGTCCTGCCCTGTAAAAGTCTTACTCAGGTTTCTTTGCTTCTCCCAGATGAGTAATGTTGAACTATACAGAATGCTTGGAAAGCAGCTTTGGATGGAGAACAAGACATCGTCCAAATTATGCAGYGTGTGATCCAAATCTCTGAAATGTGGGGGTAGAACAAATAATCCCTTCTCTTACATAAGTACCAGATTCATTCATCTGTTGAGGACTCATACAAGGCACGAGCTAGCTGGCTACAAGGCAGCTTTTCGGCCCTCTGTGTCTATGATGGGGATAAGCCCATGTGAAATCATACAGAAACTCTTGAGAGTTTTCCATGAGGTCACTTCAGAGCTGTCCTCACTAAAGCAGGAGGATGTATAAATTTTAACACTGCCAGTGTGCACCTGATCATGCTAAACGCTGAACATCCTTAACCCTTTCTGGTAAATGGATGTTTATACACCGGGCAATGAAGCAAGGACAGGACATGCCTGACTGCTGTCATTGCAAGAAGGCCAGGTAGTTTAGTGCCTGCCATAGCAATTGGGGTCTTTCCGTTCCTAGTTCAGGAGCATATTTGGTCATCACCAGAAAAAGAAGAGGCTGAAGGTACTTTGTTGGAGCTCTGTACAGTTGGCACCAGTAGGATTAAGCTCAAAAGTTGGGTAGAGAATGCAAATTAACTGGACACATTCTTAACACTGGCTAAAACAGCACAGACCCGGGCCCTCTCTCAAACCATCGCATCCTGACGCCTGCGGAACAATCCATTGCTCTGTCAGCTCGGCCCTAAAGGGAAGAAGGGACCACCTAAGCACATTAAGACATGGTGAATGAGGTTTTTAACACCATATATTTCCATATTTCAGGGACCTGAGGAAGGGAAAGGGACTGAACCTAAGCAACTTCCTAAGCAACCTACGCAGCTTGTTGACTATCAAGAGGAATACCTGCCATCACATGAACTTTCAGAAGTTTGGTGGTGGAGGAGAGCAGACTGCAGTCACCACCCAGCACAAGTCCTGCAGGCCAACTGACATCAGCCTTCCCAACCTGAAACTGGAAGTCAGCAGCAGAGGCAGCAAGTGCAGACAGCTGGTTGGCCTTCAGGATGAAAGCTGGCTCCTATTCCTTTGGACTAGCCCTTGCCCATTGCTCTACCTGTGTGCTCTACTGCATATGTCTTCCAAGTCTTTCTCCATCTTTGGCTCTTTTACTGTGTACTGCTCTAGAGGCTCTTAAAAGGTATTGGCCCAGAGAGGTATCCACTGCCAGAAATATAACAAACTAGCAGACAAAAATCGAGATGTCAATGCAGAGAAGAAAAGAAAGAATGAAGGAAAACAAAAGAGAGCATTCTGACCGAAGCCAAGTCTGCCCTGTCTTGAAGCGATGGATGCAAAAACAGTGCACATGTGTTGACGTTGTTACGCATACTGATAAATATCAAAGGCCAAATACAAGTACCAACTGTGGCAGAGGCTAGTTTGCAGCACAGTCCCTTAGGATAAATTCAGCCTTCCATTATCTGAGACAACGAGGATTAAGGATTATCCAGACAAATTAAAAATGCAGATGATACCTACTATTTCTGAACCACCCCATTGGCATCCCACAGAGCCGGTTGACTCTCTGCAGCTCTTCTCAGCTCTTGTGGTTCCAGGAAGGTTTATTAATTTGGCCACAAGACTACATACTGCACACATGTGGAGGTGCTCCTGGATGCTCCTGGACCCAGGTTACCTCTGGAAGCAGTGGAGTTGCAGGTGTGCAATGCTGCTCCTGGGCTAATAAGTTCTATAGAAACAAGACCACTGTCTCAGTAAGACACTTTGTTGCCTGTGGCTAAATATCTTTTTAAATAGTTACCTCAGTAAGTATGCTTCAGAGAGGTCTGTGTTCAGTGCCTGCCTGCCATGGCAATAAATATAATTCTGTTGATATATTTGCTCAGGTTTGGCACCTCCTGGTGGGATGCCCATACCAGTTGTGCCTCTCACAGCATTTGCCTGCACAAGCCTACCTGAGGTATCCCTGTGTGTCTGTGGTGCAGGCTACCAGCATCCTAACCCAAGTACTTGGTCATTCTCAAACCAGGAAAGTAAGAATTATGGTGCATGTAAGCCCCATGGGGCATCATCTCAGCCATCTTCATGACAGAAGGTCTCATAGCTGCAAGCGTGTACTGAGAAAGGAATCAATGTGAGGGGCTAATTTGGCCTACAGCAGGAGTTTGAAGGAATGCATGACCACTGCAGAAGCAAAATAGGGTGCTCTGACACAGAGTAAAGACAAGAAGATGGATGGAACATGACCATCTAAAGAAGGAGTTGTTGAAGATCAACATTCCCAAAGGAAAAACCCATTAGGAGGACCTAATGGGTCCCCTGTCAATCAGCAATAAAGACCATTTTCCTGCCCAGGGAAAACTCTGAACTTGTAACCTCCAGGGCCAGCTAGTAAGCAAATGTTTGCACAAAAAGCACAATAACAATTGTTTAAAGGAAAGATGGAGCAATCTACATGAAACTTTGAGTAGCAGATAAAATTTGTTCCTAACTATTTGCGGTTCACAACACTTCAGATCTATTGTAACCACTTTATGACCATGAAAAATGTCATGTTGTCACTACACTAAGCCCTGCAGTCATATTCTAAAAGCACGATCCATCACTCGAGTTGAAGAAAAATATCTTGTAAGGTTTGGCACTATGAGGTTCATGACACATATCCTGTCTCAGAGAGATGGTGACACACATACTCACCAGCCAGTCTACTACAATATACCAAATAGTCTGACAAAGTATTTTAAGTCTTGCTCTTTTTCAAGTATCCAAGCCTGAAAGTGCACCGATTGAATGGTTCTTCTAAACCATTTCCTCCCAAAGTAGCATTCAAGCAACAAAAGCAATGTGGCGCTCTGACAAACTACATCCTGATGCTTATTTACAACAGAATTGCTCCGTGTGGCTGAGAGGTGACACTGGACAACACAGAGGGCATTTTGCTGTGGGTAGGAAAGTGTCCAAGCAGAGCTTTAGTGGTGCAGCAGGAATTAACTGGTCTGCTTTAGTGGCTTCAAAAAGAAGTGCAATCTAAGTACAAGGAAAACACACAATATTTGAAGGCAAATTACTTCAATCCAAATGCAAATCTAAAATTTTTTATGTTGGCCAAACTCTCTGTCTCAAGTTTATTAATGCTGACGGTGCACATTTCTTCTCTCAGTGTTACAAATCATTTAGCATGGTTTCAGTGATAGACAGCATTACAATTGTGTAATATTACTGCTTTATCTTGCATTGCCAAACTTCTCTCCTCCCTCAGCCTCCATTAAAAAAGCTTCCAAAGACTTGTTTCTTTGAGGTCCCTTAATAGTTCTTCCCCACCGGTATGGAAATGCCAGGTTTGGGGAGCTGTTTTAAAGGCCTTCAGGTTGGGGTGAGGTTTGAGGTTCGGTATTTGACAAAGAAGCAAACACATCAGCATCGCAGGTATTTATTGGTTGGACAGAGGCTTCGTTCCTTAGCAAACTCTCATTTGAACATATGCTACTGAGCAGCAGCTTTAGACATATGCCTAAAAAGATAGCTATTTCTGTCCTTGAGTGATTACCAGCACCAACGGTCATCCAGTCTCCTGGGAACTCTGCAAGTTCTTGAAAGAAAACATAAAGGGGAAAAAAAAAAAAACCTCCCCTGTCTTTAAATGGATCAGATCAAGTAGTAGCAACCTTACTAGAAGAGCAACTAAGTGCCAGCTGTGCACAGGTCACCTCATGGCCCGGCACTATTTACATTCAGCACACACTATTCAGCACACCATTTTTGGAAAAGGTGTGAGCTGATTTCTGGATTTAGCTTTCAGGTCAAACCCCACTGTAACCACAGGACAGATCACATTGTGTAAATCTGCTGTGGCCACCTAACTGGTAATTTCCTCTTTCCGGGAATGCATCATGTTAGAGGAGGGTGTAAACTGTTGCAAGCATGCTCCCATTCTGCACGGGCTCAACATGATACAGTCAAGCTTCTTAGGCAGTAGATGAAAAATAATAACAAATGCTAAGATTTTTCACAAATGCCTGCTCTGTTCTGTATCCTGTACTCAACTAAGAAAAGCAAAGTTTAGCAGTAAAGCAAGGACCAAACACAAGTGAGCAATGTCAAAGCTCTCTAGCGAAATGCTTTTCTGTAAGTTGCATTACATGCATGATAAACTGAATCAGCTCTGAATTCCTGCTCCAACTGGATATGAGGCAGGGGAGTAATTAAAACAGCATAAAACAGTAGACCATGTCAAGAGTAATCAAAATTTACAAGCTCAGTAGATAAAGATTGGGTTTTTTACCCAGAAGCTAAGAGTAAAGCTCTCAGAGCATTAGAGGACACTAACAAAAATCTAAGCATTCCCACTTATTCTACAGAAGACAGCAGCAGAATTATTCAGAACTACCAAACATACAGCACTCTGCCCCAGCCTTGTTGGCAGATGGCCCGTTCACCATGAAAAAACATCACACAAAGATTTCAGTGTACAGAGCCCCAGACTGTGATGGTGTGAACCAGAGAAGCACCGGGGACCAAGCGGGAGTAGGAACTTCTAAGACCTGTGGGTCCTCAGGCCATATTGCAGCAAGCAAACTGCTCAGACAGACAAATAAGAGCCCGTGAGAATGAGGAATCTCTGTCTCCATTTAATATATTTGTTCTAAGATAGAGTTGTACAAACTGTCCCTCTGCTGCCTCCTTAGAGGTGCTGAAGCCAGCCCAGATAAACTAAAGCTAGTAACAGGGCAAAGGGAACATTTGCTGCCTTTATTGCTGGCTTCTATTACACAAATTAAGTCTTATGAAAGACAGCATCATGCTGAGGATATAAGATATCAAATGAAGCCAGCCTAAGAAACAGGATTTTCCTAAAACCAGATTTTTCAATTTTGAGGTTTTCAAGAAGAACAAGTTTTGTTTTGTTGCTTTAATTAAAAAGTCCATTTTACTAAGAATTCCTTTTCTTCTGGGAAAAAAAGCCTAAAATATAAACCAGAAAGAAACTGCAGTGGAAAAATACAGAGCAGATCTATCACATGTATTTTTGTTCCCTGTTTGATTCCTGGTTGTACGCATTCTAGGAGAACCTCTTCCATATTCCAAGCCAGGCAAATTCAAACAAGTGGGAAGGCACAAGCTGGGTTAGACGTGGAGCATGAATAACCATGCAAAATTGCTGGTGTTCCTCTCCTGATGTCTTGAGGTTGAGAAGATGCTTTTCTGGAGGTGATCCTTTTGTTAACACTCAATCAGCTGGTCGCCATACCAGGTTAACCAGTGGAATYTAATATCTACTAGATTGAGGATGTCAGCCTAGAAGACCCAAGCATTCTTTTAGTCTTAAACTCTACTCTAATCCGGATCTATAAACGAACTACCTGAGAGGAATGCAGCACTACTTCACATCTTGCCTTCAGTAATAGGTCTTCTACCGACAGTTGGTGACCAAAAGCATCATTCCCCTGCGCAGTCCTCTCCCATATTTCACCCTGAGGTGCATGCACACCATGGAGTCCATCCTCCATACCCTTCTCTTATGGGTTGGGGCTCGGTTCCTGGAAGAGGTTGTTTTAGCCTCACCACAGCGTCCTATACTTCTGTATCAGCCCTGGGCCTGTCCCTTAACCCGAGGCTCACCATGACAGCTCCATAGCAGCTCAGGCATGGGGGTCACACTGGCAAGAGGAACCAGGGGTGCAGAAAAACCCTTCCATGCTGAGCTCCCAGGGCCACGATCCGGCTGACTCCATTTAACCATCACTGTATTTGTGTTGCAGTAGCACCTAGTGGCCAGGGCTGTGAAAACACACAGCAAAGGAAGCATTCCTGCCAAAAAACTAAATACAGTTAAGCTTAACCAAGAAACAACAGGTGGTCATATGTGACTGATGCAGCCAGCACAAGGTAACTCAAGTTGACTCTAAAGGCCTAATTCTCATGTGAAAGTGAGAGTAAAAATAATTTACATCCTGTGCTTGCTGGCTCAAGAGACCTCAGTATAAATGAGAATCCAGTCCTAAATCCTCAATGGGATCCGGGCTTCAAGAAGGATTTCAGCGTGAGAAGGGGTCTGGGTTCTACTTTGCAGTGTGTGAACAGCTGAATGGGCAATTAATATTATTTTAAGAAATGTCATGATGGGTTTGGTTTGGGTTTGTTTTTTTCTTTAATAACTTCGCCCCACTTATTAGGCTGTAACCAGGGAACCCGTAAAGCCTGCTGAGCTAAGATCAGCACAAATCATCCCACCAGAAATGCACAGTGGAAAACTGAGAATGCAGGAGGAAGAGGTATTGCTGAAGAGCAGGAATCATGCAAGGAGAGCTACCTCTGGGAAAAATACCCGTTGTTGTATGCTTCCTAAAAAAGAGAGAAGGTGGTGGTTCTTTCTTACTGGCAGTACAACTGTCATTCAAGCATGCAGAATCTAAAAGCAAAAAAAAATCAAAGAGCATCAAGACAGGAACGTATCTCCTTTGCCTTTCATCATTTGGGCAGAGCCAGGGGAAATAAATGTCATGCAGGAACGCATGGAAGCAGGTCCTGAAGTCCCTTCTCCGAGCTCCAGAGATGTCTTGCTGAACAGGACTGGATTGAAAAATCAGAAGGTTTTCCAAGACAGCACACAGTTCACTTGAYGCTGAGTTCAGTCTATCCTCTTATGTTAGCTCAGGGCTGGAAACACAGTCTAACTGTCCATACTGTCATATTTTGGCTTGCTGTTCGGATGTTGTCTGCATCAACCAGCTGACTCTGGGGTGGGGAAACCAAACAACTCGCATTCAAACTCTGTCCCCATGGAAGAAAAGGACAGGAGCCACTGGCAAACCCAAGCTCAGAAACAGCTACCAAGAGGAGAATAGCTGCAGCCAGTGATGAGAAAAGTCATCGCTCCTTGTCCTGCCATGCATCAGCCTGTAGCAAGAGGAACAATAGGTCTTTCAAACCCAACAAACAGATTTCCATGTAGAAATTCCCTGCCACAGAGAAGATAAATAAAAAGAATTGATGACAGGGACTTGGAGAACGAAAAATAGTCAATGTCAAGGGCACTTCTACTGGAGGGGGATGAGCTGGGCTAAGATGCACACAGATTATCTCAATTCTGAGCCTAAAAGGGAGTTGTGTAAAATGGGCCGTCATTGAGATATCTCGAAAATGTACTCCAGGAATTATTGCAAGAATCTGCTCTCTTTTGCTCTTGTTACCTTCTTCCAGTAGAAAAAAATGGAGAAGGAGAAAACCCCACATTTCTTGTAGGAGCTCTTTGTTTTAAGATTTTTTTATTAGGGATGAAAGAAATGTTCAGAGGGAGAATGAGCTCATTTCTGTCATCTGCTGCCACCATCTGCAAACCCAGCAGCAACATCTTTGAAATTTTGAATTAAATCCACCCACTTCTCTTGTTTCTCCCTTCCCTCCCAGTGTGGTGGGCAGTATGAGCCAGTAACAGGGAAGCTGGCCTGGGAATAAGGACCCAAAAAGGGCCAGTACAGACCCAAGCTCCCCTGTCACTGCTGTCATCAGCCTGCCCCACCAAATAAATTCATTTTTACTCCATTTCTCCTTCTGTAGGTTGGCTAAATTAACTCTTCCTCTGCGCAAGGTTGTTGTGTTACTTTAGAAAGACGGTGCTGGAGAGAGCTTGGTGACCCAGGGACCCTGGGGGAACAGAGCACAGAACTATACAGGAGCAGAGCCCATTTTTGCCCAATGATCAGTGCTTTCTAACATGTGAGCTGGTCTGTTGCTGAGTGCAGAGCTTGAGAAAGAAAGGAGAGATCACGTAACACTCTGAATGTCCAGCCTGGGTTGAATCCTCCAGTAAAGGTTTCAAAACAAATACTAGTCATACAGCATATTTTTTCATGCCCCACTGGTTCCAACTAGGACTGGGACCAGATGTGCCAATTTTCAACAAGGCGGCTACTCATGCTATTCTTGGCACAGCTTGAAGCAGCAAGTACCACAAATCCTATTTAATATGGTGCCTAAATGCCACAAACCTATTTGTTCGAGTTCTCTTGCTTGGTTTTTCAAGCTCAGCTGGTTCCGATAACCATCTGACCTCCAAGGCCCAATTCAGTCACAACCCTGTCTCCCACCCTTCACAACTGCACCCATCACTAATGTGTTCCTTCTGGAAATGGGTTTCTTCCTATGTCTAAAGATTGCCTTGCAAATAAAGTTTACACAGACRAAGTGCAGACACTTCACAATTTTTGAGTTAAATTGCATTGCATTTCTAGTACTGAGATACAGATCGTTAAGCATTTTTTAGGGTTTGGAGGCATGTTGGCATTCCAGATTAGCAAGATGGGCACGGGTGCTACTGACAGATGTTTAGTAAACTGTTCACATAGCTGGAGATAAGGCATTTACTACCCAGAATATCCATGAAAATAAGAGGACATACAAGCATAACAAAGTTGCGTAGAGAATTCATCCTCCCTTCGACTTCAGTCTTGGAGGAAGCAATTTTACAACATTCTTGGCGAATGTAACATACATACACTGTTGGGGAGCTGTGTCTTTGAAAGGACCTTACACAGGCTTTTATGTTGTGCAAAGGTTCACATTATATGAGACTGATCTGCCAGAACTCAGATATTGAGCAAAGCAAATCCCTGCCTCATACTCAGCTCTGAATGATTACAACACATCACCCTCCAGTCCCATTACTTGCAGTTCAAATAGGATAAGGTCACTGAAAAAATTGTCATTTGTGGGGAAGGCAGCCTCCTGACAGATAACTGCTTTCAGTTTGAAAAAGGCCAAAGTATTAAATATCTTTTTTCCCTCTGTCTTCACCAGTAAATCTTCCTCCTAGACCTCTGTACAAACCAGAACTGCTTGGGAAAGAAAGGGACAGACAACAGTGGAGGAGCAACAAGTTAGAGACAACATGGGGTAGGTGCAAATATTCAAATCAGTGGAGATGGATGGTTTTCACCTCAGGATACTGGAGAAGCTGGATGATGTGACTGTGAGGCCACTGTTTATTATCTGCAAAAGATCACAGTGATTGGGGAAAGTCCTTAATGACCAGGAAAAGGCTGATGTTACACCTATCTATAAGAAAGGTGAGAGAAGGATCTCGGGCAGCTGGTTTCTCTCCATCCCTGGAAGGACCATGGAACACATCCTCTGGAGTCCATTTCCACACATGGGAAGAACTAGAAGATAAATAGGGAATAGTCAACACAGATCTACCTATGGCAGACCACGCTTGACCAATCTGATTGGCTCATCTTATGTGATGAAATGACTGGCTATACAGACAAGGTGAGAGCAGTGCTATAATATACTTTGCTTTTAGTAAGGCTTTTGACACTATTTCCCACGGTAGTCTCTTTTGTAAGCAGAGGAAGTACAGGCTGGACAAGTAGATCATTGTATGGGTTGAAAATGGGCTGGACAGCTGGACTCAAAGCGTGGCAATCAATGATTCAGCAGTTCATTGCCAGCTGGGAAAAAAGACAGGGAGCTGGGCTTGTACAGTCTGGTGAAGAGGAGGCTAAGGGGGGATCTAACAGCCACCTACAACTACATGAAGGACAGTGACAAAGGTAATGGAGCTAAAYGCTTCTAGGTAAGGAGAGAAAGTTAATAAAAGGTGCAACACAAATTGCAATATGGGAAGCTAAGCTTGAACATGACAAAAACTTTTTACTTAACAAGGTAGTGCAGCTCTGGAAAAGGTTACCTAGAGACGATGTTGCATCTGCATCCATGGTTGTTTTCAAGCCATGGCTGATCTAATCTAGTTTTGATGATAGTCAAAGAGGTCCCCTCCCACCAATTTTTCTGTAATTGTGTGATTCACACGGGTACTTCCACTGAGGAAGGAACGGAGTTAGAAAGCAAGAAGGCAAAAGCATGTCAGGACAGATCCTGGCTCTAACTGCTAATCTATCACTCAGTCCCCCGTACAGAAACAGGAGAGGACATAGCTACTCCCGATGCAAGGGGTGGATGGGACATTATCTAAGGGGGAGATGGTCACCTGGCTGGTTAATGTCAATGAAGACAGTGAGCTATTAAGTCCCTTCTGCCTTACTACCCACCCACCCTCGCCCCCATCAAAACCTGGACTTGATACTTTGCTGGAAAGAAACTTATTACATGTGAGAGGAGCTCCACTACTACTGACACGAGATGAATAATTTACAAAACCAAAAACCAAGGCCAGACCAGCTTTCGTAGTAAATAAAAACAGTTCTTTGTTGTCAAAAGGAGGACTGGATCTTTGGCAGGGTCTGGTGACAAAGCAAAGCTCCATATGTGGGAAGACAGCCGTAAGAGGCTAAAAGATTCTGTTCAGATACGCCTGAGAAATAATCCGGTGTTCGCCTGGCCAAAGACATCAGTGACCATTCAGGACAGAGCACCCCACTTTCCAAAGAGGCACCTTGATTTGTTCTGGATTGCAGGGCTACTGAGATGCAAAGCCTTGTACCCACGTGATTTCGATCACACTTCTGGCACATGTATTTTGTCCTCTGCTGGCAGAACAGTCACCCAGCAAGCCTGTCTCTGGTTAAGGCCTCCCTTCCCACTCCCCCACCCCCTGTTGTTACTAAGCAGGGCTTTTCTGTTTCGTCTCACTTCGCTTTTATTATGGCAAAGCCCTATAAAACTATCAAGTAGAGCTGGCTGAAAAGCAGTGTTTCCAGTGCCTTGAAAATGTAAGGGTTTAAATATATATATATAAAATTTGGTTTTGATCCAAACTGAACAGAAACTTTTTTCAGTTTTTTGAAAAGAGAGCAATTTCCAGGAAGCCAGAAGCTCCCCAGACCCTGCTGCAGCCTCCCAGTGAAATGCACGTCAAAGCTTGTCAGCTTCAGCGGGCAGCTGCAGAGCTCCCAGCACCCCTGGCCTTGGGGCAAACCAACCAGGTGCATCCACTTGGGAGCCAGAGACTTGTACGCACTATGTTTCTCCTGTCCTGGAAGAGATCTGCCAGGAGTACAGGTGGGTTTCCTCAAGCTCTCTTCCTCAGGCATGGGGAAAGTCAACTGTGCTCAGCACAGTTCCAGCAAAATAAGCCAGGCTCAAGGAACGATGTTTCATGGGAACATTTCTGACCAGCTCAGTTCTCTGGGATAAACCATCAAAGAAGAAACTTGTTGGCTGAAGGAGCATTTTCATTGCAAGGATATCTGATCCATCTGCAAGGTGACTTGCCTCGCATGAGCATCCAGTCTCAGTGATCCTTTCTTGCTTAGGCTGGCTGCCAACAAATAATACTCCATATGGAAATATCAAGATGATGACCACCCCACCAGTGCTAATGGTTACTGGGGTGATGTCAGTGGATGACAATTTCGAACATCTAAACTGCTGTCTTTAAAAGCAGAAGATCCTGGTACCATTTTATGACCTCGTTGGGTGTATCTTCCCTTCACGCACTTAGGCCCGGTGATGAGAACATCCATAAATTGTTTGGATGACTTTTAAACAGATTCTTCTGAATCAGCCCATATGGATACGACGAGCTGGTGAACCATACAGCATGCTACAGCTTGGCATCACGCCTGCAGCTCCCTCCCATAAAATGGGCAGCTTTTAGACCCATTTAATCACACTTAAACAAGCTTTTCATCTCATTTGTTCTGCGTCATAACTCTCCCTCCAAACACTATAAACCACTGTGGCAATACCACGAAGTACAGGCCAGCCACACATTTTAGAGTCATCTGCCTGGCTCTCACGCTTTGTTTAAATCAATATTTCATGACAAATATCTGTTTTCTGCAGATTTTTTTTTAAGTGCCACTCTTCCTCCACACACCCCCCACAGCCCTTGAGGAGGCATATCCATGCCCTAAGTTCATTTTCTCATGATGAAATCACTACCCTTTTCAGCCACTACATCCTTGTCGAGGGCTTGGACTGCAGGTGCAGTTCTGATGCTGACAGCCATCTGGAAATGGTACCTACAGGAAAATTTTAGGATTCCCGCTGCCCAGGAGATACCCAAACGTGGCACAGATGGCTTTGTGTCACCTGCTCCTCTGCACAGAGGTTATGGGTAAGATAAAGATTGTTTTGATTTTTGTCCCTCTTTCCATGTTCAGCCTCCCTGTGCTAGCCCAAGTGTTTCAGCACACACATGGAGAGACTCCTGCTACTTGCTTAGATGCAGCGGGTGATATACAAAAACCACACAGTGATGGGTGCAGAGAGGGAAATATACTTCACATTGATAAGCAAAATAAGCAAGCAACTCCACGAGAACATCTGCCATGGCGGCTTCAGAACAGGACAATGATACAGCCAGATAGGTATTTATAGGTCACATTTTCCCTTCACTTACATGAAAGAAAACCCAACAATGGCAAAACTTCCCTTCCATATTTGCCACACTCAGTTTTGCCCTGTGACAAATCCTGAGAACAAACCAGGATTAACTGGATGCCCATCTTGCACCTGAGAGTGCCAGTTCCCTCTGTTCAATAGATGTTGCCTGTCACAGGACCTTAAGAGTTAAAATACCCTGATAAGCTTTAACCTCCTGAGAGAGAGGGAGAAAGACATCTGCTTTTTATTTTCACAGCCCAGCGTCTCTGCACTCCAGTTTTGAAAAGTCTGCATTCCATATAAACAGAAAGAAGTCCTCATAATTTATGCAATGATACACCAACACATTAAAAGGGTTATATTTTACTCTAATGAGAGAAATAAGGTATCATTTCCTTCACACGAGGAAGGAAGAGTTGTTGTAATAAATGCCAAATGGGCAACCCTTAATTTCTTTAAGGGCAAGGATATTATGACAGCAAAGGCTTTGAGCTCTAGCTACCTATTAAACAAGTCTTTACCAAAACAGATGTTGACACTGCAAGGACATCTTGGGAACTAAAGGATGCAAATTTATTTGAATAAGGTTAACCAGGAGAAAAGCATGTCAGAAAATCTGTTCTGTTTCTGAAGAACTCTTTGCAAGAGGAATCCAAATGGAGTAGATGAAAATAGCTCATCCTGACAGACAATCCACCATTAACGGCAGAGGGAGCTGGGGTTTTTACTCTTTTTTGACTCTCCCAGCAAAATCAAGTGACAGGTCTGATATGTAGATGTACCCACACAACTCCTTGTCTCACTGATTGGTATTAAGTGTGTGCTTCTTGGATGGACACATGAGAGCAGCAACATCTGCACTGCAAGAAAATCCAGTTATGGCCATGTAAAATTCATAGCTAGAGGCTGCTCTGTCTTTTGGGGGGTTCATGCTGTTATGAGAGAGGAGAAACATGAGTCCAACTTTGTCCTTTGTCCTTAGTCCTCCATCAACAGGAGSGAAATACAATCAAGTCTCTGGTTCTGCCTATCTCTGGCGCTTATGGCCTTTTGGAGCATCTCTTTCTCCCTACACCATCAGGGAGAGCAAGGTTGCGCGCAGTGAAGTGGTTGCATTACACTGTTTGCTTGTGCTGCCTTTTCTGCTGTCATCTTTCCCACACTCTCAAAGCAAAACTTTTTCTTGGTAGTAGAAGGACCAAAATCTCCAAGAAGAATGGCAGAAGGAGTTTTCATCTGCAGATAGTTAAGAAATTGCAAAAGGTCTGTGTAAATACAAATGGTAGGAGAGCCTACAGGTGAAGGAGAGAGATCAAACGGCAGCAGCAACATAGGAGAGGATGTTCTGTTCTTTGGCCAATTTCCCACTGGGAGAATATAACTTTTAGACAGCAAGAATAAATGGAGATCTTCATTTCTGCTGCAGCGCTAAACTGCTTTTAGCTACTGACTGGGTATGCAGAGAACCAAAGTAAAAAGGTGTGTTTGAAGAGAGGGAAAAAACCAAATGAAGTGGAAATCACCTCAAAACATACCCTGATCATGCTGCAGATTCTGTCCAGCTATAGATAACATGACAGCCTTTCTCTGTAAGACAGTGTTTGTTCATATATTTGAGTATTTAAATAATTTGCCTCAAGAAGGACATGAATTTCAGTATGATTTATACTGACCCACAAAAGCAAACAAGTTAAACTACTAAAGGCCAGCACATTAAAAAAATTCATTTTAGAAACACTTTAAAATACTAAAATAAGGAAATAAAGGCAAGATGAAATTCCAATTCCACTCTACGACACTGACTTAGAGATCGCTACAAAGGTCCATTCAGCCAAAGATCACACTTGCATTGGAGGAAGTCCTCTTTATGCACTGTTAATTACTTCAACAATCTATAAAATTAATGGCTAAATGAACCACATTTATAGAGATTATATTTCAGATATTATTTACATTTAACAGAATATCCTTTGTTAGTAATTACTAGATTTATGAACTGTTTGGAACAAAATGGACACACCCCAGGGAACCTGCTTCAATCTCACAAATGCACCACAGATGCGGATATACATCATTCATTCAATCTGATGCTGCAGAACTGCACCGAGGGAGAGACTTTTCACCGCCCTTTTCAGTTTTCCTAAATCCTGCATTTTGTGTTCCTGCAAAGGAGGCAAGGGAGGACACGGCAGCCAAGCTCCTCTCCCTGCGGCTGGGAGACCGGATCCGTGTGGAGGACTCGGTGCTTCTCGCTGTGATGCATCTTCAGGCTCTCCCAGCCTGACACCACTCGCTACTTCTACTTGAACGCGCAAGGCACATCCAAAACAAAGATCTGGGCAGCTCAGATGTGCTGAAAGACACTTCTCTGCCTGCCAAACACCAGAGGCCAAGGCAAGCCACATCTCCAGCTTCACCTAAGAGATCTGCCACCTGCAGACAACCTTGTCAGTTTAAGGTATTCATTTTTAAAGGAAAAAAAAGTCAATCTGTCTTCTTTTTGACTAGAAATTTCCATTTCAGTGACTGTTTATGCTGCCATGGCTAACTTCACAAGTTTGACAAGCTAGAAAGGAAATGGAAATCTTTCTGGATTAAAAYAATGGGAAGAAAACATAGTATCATCCATTCGTTAAGATACTTGTGACCACATGCAGCCCCCATTGGTCAAAAGTGCTGGGAGATGATGGTTATCTCATTTCACTTGGGGGAAACTGAGGCATGGAGCAGGTCAAAGCGCCCTGCTCAAGGTCAAGGGGGAGGTCTGTCCCCAGGGAGGAGGCTGAATTCGAGTCTTGCAGTTTCCCATGCGCTAAGGTCTGGCTCAGCTATCCTCTCTGTGTATTTATAACACAAGCTTGGATGAGACTGAGAGGAAAAGCCTGTTTTCAGTATCTCTCTCCCCTGTGTGAACGCAGCATCACCCTCACGTCCAACCCCAGCCAATGCTGTCAGGTTTGGAGCGCAGCTGCTCTTACCCTGGTGCTTCCTCACGTCAGGTCCCCAAGGAGGTTACGCACAGATTAAGGGAGAATCAAAGGAGCCAGGCACAGGGAAGACAGGTACAAGTAATGTCATGGGTCAACCCAGCCCTTTGCTGTGGCTTTTCCAAGAAGACCTGTCAAACTGAGCCCTCAGCTAAAGACTCCACTGGGCTTCTTCCAAGGTGCAGCTCTGCAAACCCCAACCTAGCAGCCCTCCCGCAGGCAGAGGAGATGAAAGGCATGGCTGCAGACTGAGCCCCAAAACGAGCTCTCACTTTCCTCTGCAGTAGTGCTGAGTGGGTACTGCACAACATATGATTTATGGGCCTCCTTTCACCTTTCTTCCCACTCATGGTACGTTCATGAAGATCGGTCTGAATGCAACACGTGCGATTTGGCCCTTCGCATCAGAGAGCTTTGTCATGCAGTTGTGACTGGTCACAGCATCCATGCTGTGTTTGGGTTTGGACCTGTTTGGGGAAGCTGCCAAGTTACTTCCAAACTACATACTTGCCTCATCAGCTTTTAAATTTGGTTTCCAAATGTAGCTACGTGACCTTGAAATTAACATTCATCGGGCTTCCAGAGCAGTAAAATTAGCACTTGGATATTAGCAGAAAGCTAACCCCAGATGGGCACAGCTGAAGCAAAATTACCTAAAAAATGTATGCATGGTACGTTCAGCACTGGTCACTGCATCAGCCCTGCTTCAGTAAACCCTGTGAACGCGGAACAAAGACCAGAGAGAAAACTGAGTAATGCTTTAAGGGCCTGGCCCCTGTGGTTGTATTTTGGGTTTACCACAGAAACCTCACACAGAGGCTATACGGCAAAGAGCATTGTGCATCTTTCACCCTGATATGAACTGTGTTATGTTATATGGATCTAGGTGCAATTTAACTACATGCTGTGTATGTAACAGGGCAGACAGATCCTTGGCTGCGGGGAGAAGGAGACATCCACCCAGGTGCACCGGTGTCCAGGACCCACATTACCAGTACGACCAGTCACCCACTCCTTTTTATAGAAACTTCTAGCAAAAAGGAGTAAAGAAAGATCTCACTATGGACAAGGTAAAAAAATATTTTACATTTAGATCTCTTTTTTAAATCAAGAAAATTTCTTCCTGTCAGCCTGAAATCTTCCAAGGTATTAAGAACTTCTTTTGCTATCTCTTCCCCCATCTGTGATATAGAAGTAAATCTTCTTCCTTAAATCTCTCTCTCCCTCTTGACTCATCTCATACATTCCTTCACTTGGAGATCCAGATTCTCATCCGTTCCAGACCTCTTTCCATGCCAGACTCTTTGGGAAGAATTTTCTTCTCTTAGTAAAGAGCTGAATTTCTCTCTCTTCTCTTCTCCTTGCTTACTTTCCCAGATCAAGCCCACACCTTCCTGTTGGATCTATTAATTATCCTCCTGTTGCCACACTCCATGTAGGTTCTCATTTCCTTTCTGTTGCTTTCAGGTTTCCACCTGCCAGATTCCCATTTCTGACAAGTTTATTTAGACTCTTTTTATTATTTACCCATATTATGCCCCCTCCTCTCTTTTGGCTGGTAGTTTTCAGATTGGACACACTACCCACTTCTTTCATTTCAAACACAGGCAGGTGTTTCACATGTTTCATATAAAATTGTGTGCATATGCCTGAGTTTGTATGAATATAGATGCAGATGCAAGCCAAAGCTTGTATTTCCAAGCAGGAGCAAAAGCACAACAATAAACTTCCCCTTTTCACATCCACTCAACAGTAACTCCATTTAAAGAACAATAATTTAGGGAGTGAATGCATAAACCAACTCCGATTTCTTCTCATATGATGGACAAGTGGGGAAAGGGAGAAATAAAATTCCTCCCTTCCCCATCTGGGCACAAAGTGCCATGGAGAAACATGACCCACACACCATGCTTTGACTGAGAACCACTGAGGTGAATGACGGCTTTTCTAACTCCTTCTGTGGCCCACTCTGAATGCTAAGACCTGACCTTGCAATGTCCAGATGCCTTTGGAGACCTGCTGGTTCTCCTCGCTGTGGACAGGATCCAATGAGGCAGGTAACCTGCTCTCTGACCAGCTTGCAAACTCCACTCCAGAAAAGTGTCAGCTGCATCCTGGACACCAAGATTCACTTTTGGACAAAGATTATAAATAGCTTGCTTTAAAGCAGCAGATAAAATCAGTTGCCATTAACCATTTTTAATAGCACACAAGGCTTTAAAACAGCAGTCGAAGGAAAGAGTAATTAAAGACATAAGTATATATGGGACTGGGATAGAGTACAACTATGGGATTTGCCAAAGACAGATATTCATTTCACATCTGGCTTCTTTGCTAGAGATTTCCTAGAGGACATACAGTGAATCCAATTGATCTGGACTTCAGTAAAGTATGTCATACAGGGCCACATGGAAAATGGCTCTTTACAGGAAAAAATAGGAATTTGTATAAGATCTGAAAAGTACATAAAGTGTTGATTTGTATGAAAGGAAACACATTATGTGAAGAGGAAATTCTTCGACTAAAGGGAATTACTCATGGAGGTCTTCAGTTTTGGGTCTTAGGAATTTATCTTGCCGGGTATATTAATGACCATGGCACGTAATGTAAGAAATGTGCTAATGAAACTTGCAGATGACCCCAATTTCAGAGATACTGTAAACAGAGAGGAGAATAAGAAGGTTAACACGAACTGGATGATCTTGAGATAAGAAGTCACAGAAAATGCACAGAAATTTGTGGTGCAAGGTGTGAGGCAACATATCACTGTAACCTCACTGAAGTGGAAAGACCTGGGCGCACTGAATAACCCTTCCAGTAGACAGAGGGAAGTGATAACATTATTGTGCTCGAGTGTTGTGTCCAGTTGTACATAAGGAAGGTAAATTCACAGGGCAACATATGAAAGGAAGGACTCTGGGATTAGCTCTTTCAGGAGCAGAAACCAGAAGAGGATGGCCTGCTTACAAGGAGAGCAAAGACACCCCTTGACTGCAATCTTCACACTTCTCCAGTGACAGGAAAGGAGAAGAGTGAATAAGCTAAAAAACAGCACTGGAGCACGGGGATATGAATGGGCTGAGAGGAAATCTGGGCTGTAAATTAGGGGGTTCAGTGACAGCCTTGCACAAAGAACATACAGGCAAACAGCCCTTAACTGATTTCAGGATGGAGCTTGCGTTTATGGGATTTTGTTCTCTAAGATAGCAGTGGCCTGGCCTGCTAACTACTTTGCAACGCTTCAGTACTCAATCTAATTTAAATACTGAAACTTCCCAAAACCAAGTGTTTTGCCCTTGCTTTGTTAATTGTCTCTTCTCCAAAACAGACCTCCAAAAGAGAGGAAAGGCCTCCCTCCCAGGGTGAGACCAATTGAATTTTGTACTTCTTGAGGCCAACACCCATAATGACCAATACATTAAAACGAGCAGGCAAGTTACTGAGGCAGAGGAAACAGTAGTCAGCCACAATTGCTCTTCCTGGGTAATGAAAGATGACTGATGAATTTTTGTACCCCAAATCAAATGTGGTTTAAATGAAATGATGGGCTTAAAATACATAGACCAGAAAACCTCCAAGAGCCTCTTGCTCTGCCTGGGAATAATAAAGTGATTTTGACCAGGCAAAAGCTGTTACAGGCTGCTAAACTTAAAGATACTTGTTTTGATCATCAGCCCATCAGTGAAGGACCAGAATCTCCTCTCACTGACACAAGCTTTCACTGATGGTATTTGCATGGTCACCTGAACGCAGCCATTAGCTGTATATGCTCCGTCTGTTAGAAATGCCCCGTGCTTCAAAGGCGAGAAGCAGCTCTGGGGTAGGACATGCAGCACATGGAAAGGATGAGCAGGCTGGGAAGTGGGAAGCGTTGCAGACCTGGTTTCTAAAAGGCCCTACAAATGGTTTGTGAGAGGTCCCAACAACAGGGAACACGTTAGGGCTCTGTGTCTGCAGGCAGGCAGGTTCATGAAGCTGCCCAAACAGCCAGGTAAGCGTCAGCAAGGGAGGGTGACAGCAAACATAAGGTCCCCCCAAAAGCCATGGAGTACATTAACACTAGCAAGATGTTAAAATCAAAAGTGAGCAGCGTTGTGAAAGGAGGTGGTAAGAAGCCAAAGTTGGGTGAGGTTTCTACATACAGAACAAGTCCAAATCCCCATCTTTCCATGATTTGACATCTTAGAGGGAAACAGACTTTTTCCCTGCTTTTAAAGAAAAAACATTCCCTGCAGTGAACGCAGCCTAAATATCCCAGCATCCTGTTATTGTATCCAGTCCAGGAAGTGAAACCGAGGCCCTGGGTCTGTAATTGGGGCCACATGGACGTCCCCGCGCTCGCGCTGAAATGTTCTGACTTCACCAGTCCAGCCACGCGGCTCCAGGTGAGAGCTGAGCCGAGGTACCCGAGCTGCTGCGCAACCCCTTTGCCATGACCTTGGGCAAGTAACACTGACTCTTTATCTCAGTTCCCCATCTGCAAAACTGGCAATCACACATTCCTTCATCCAGCTCTCGTCTGCGTAGCTCTTCAGGCAGGGAACGTGTTTACTAGATGAATGTGCGAGAGAACCCCGATTTTGGGTAAGGCAACTGAGTGCTACAGTAATTATACATATAATAGAAAAAAAGTCATATTATATAAATTATTATAATCAAGAATCAGTGGCTATTCTCCTGAAAAGTCCCAGCGCTTAGTGTTTTCATGTTTTTGTTTTTGGAACAGACTAATCACTTTCACATCATAAACAAATAATGGTTTTAATAGATTCCACATTTGTGGAACTTTTACAGCTAACATGCAGCAAAGCTCTTGTCCTCCACAGGCTTTCTTTTTTTTTCTTCTTTTTTTTTTTGCTGAAATAGCAAAATATATTCTGTAGTAAATTAAGTGCGATTCACGTGGCATTTTGTATGAACGCACTGTGGATGTGGCCTATGAAACAAGCTTTGTTAGATTTCTGTAGCCCTTATGTTCCATTTTTGTGCTTATAATTCTAAATATGTTTTTGCTGCAATTTCATGTAAGGAACAACAGGGGAGCCTTTCTCTGTCTAATATAACACCTATGAATTCCCATCAATGCAAGTAACAGATGGGGAGGAGTCGGATGCTGCCCTGCCATCCACACAGGCTGCGTGCTTCCACCCTGCTCGAGGGCAGAGTAAGTGAGAGCAGAAGCCAACCCTCTTAAAGGCACGTGTAATCTTTCACAGGCGAGTTCAACTCCTGATGAACCTTTAGGACTCATAAATTAATGTCTGCTTTCCTGAGCTAYCCTGCCTTTCCCTGTTGTGCTCATACCCATCCTGGTCTCAGGCAGCGGCTGGGAGCAGCTGCCAAGAGCGCAGGAGGCAGCGATGATCCTCCAGTGGGATGAAGCTTGGGGAATTCCCGCGGCTGAGGTGGCATCGCTYTGTGCAAGCTCAGTGCTACCACTGAACTGCCCTGTTACATTTTTTTGTTGTATTCGGTATTTCTGCATCTGTTTGAAAAACCCAGCTCTCTGTAGAAAGGCTCAACTTATAGTGACTCAGTCCAGAGAAAGCCTCTGTTGGATGATTTTGCTTATCAAGCACAGAAATCCCAGCTACAGAACCTCTGCTGCTGTGAAAAAACCCAGCATTTTGAGTCATATGTGCCTAACATAAAACATACTGGACTGAGAGGCCCAGAGAAAGGTGGTGGAGACAAGATTAATGGTTTTAACTGGGAGTGAAATCCAGTAATTAAGTAGTGACCTATGACACTTGAGAAGCAGTAACAGTTTGTTGACCACAAGAATGATTGCTCAGAGCGCCTTCTTAATGTTGTAAATGTGAAAATGATTTACAGCACAACCAACAGGGAAAAAAAAGCAAGCTAGCACGCAGACACGATTGACATTAGTAATTGTTCCTGACTGCATACATATGTGGAGGTAAGAAAGTAGAAATACTTTTGGTGTGTAGCATGGTAGCAATATATCAAAATTACTAACAGCAAGGGACTCAAACTCCTTGAGCTGAGATGATTAAAAAGCGTGCAAACACCATTCATAACACTGAAACAAACAAGAAGCCTGAAAGGGATGAAGGCTCCGCTTTGGTTTTCAGTAGGGCTTGTTTGCCTTAGATCCGGAGCCGTGAGCATATCAGAGCCTTGCAGACAGAGTTAAAAATAAATGATTAATATCCAGTACGAGTCTCAGTGCACAAGCTGCTGTGCTTCTGAAGAAGAAGTAGGAAGACTCTCAGGGGATTTCGGCAGCATCTGAAAGCATGAGTCGGCTCAGATTTAGCAACAATGAGATCTAACTGGAAGTCAATAGAGAACTAGCAAAGTGTTTGAGAAGGATACATCGCTTGTCCTCCAGTGAACTTTGCTCACTGGCATGCTGTGGATGGTGAAATCCAGCCTTGCAGTGGCACCTTTTGTGGTTCTGAGAGAAGACTTGAACATCAGGATATCCCAGCTTCCTCTTTGCTTGTAAAATAGGAAGACAATCAGGCCTTCTTCCCCTTGGCCACAGCCAGCCCCGCTGGTAGTTCACTGGGGCAGGGATGGTCTCCTATGGCATGGCCCAGGGTCTGACAGTCTCACAGAGCAGGATGAAGGCTTCTCTTTCGTCCCATTCCTTTATGCTGCTACCAGGGGAAAGAGAGAGAGTTTGTGCTGCCCAGGTGTAAAGTGCCAGAGATCTGCTCTGTGCTGTTTTGGAAATGTTCCCTTTTTTTGTCAGAGAAATGGCCCTGCAGCTTACAAGAGAGCTTGGGAAAATGGTGACGTTTTCTCCTTTGTAAACACCTGGAGGATTGGAGAATAGTCTCCTTTCCGGCCACTTTTTTGCTACCAGAACCGCAGCTTTGCTTTCCTTTTGTGAATGATCGCAACTTGTTGGGTCAAGGCAAAGAGGTTTTCTGAATAGAGTAGGGCTATTCAGTGCACCTCAGGGGAGCCACCAAGCATCCCACCCCTATCCCCCATCCCACACCTAAGCACCTCCAGCCACCAGCCCTTGGGATGGCTCACCCAGATCCTGTGCAAAAAGAGACCTCATCACATTGGGATTGAAACCCAGGTACAGAGACCCCCAAAACTGGCACTGTTCAGACTTGAGATTTCATGCAGCCTTCATGCAGCCAGGCCATTAAGATCAACAACAACTGATGACAAATGCACAGTGACAAAAAAGAAACAGGGTCTCTGGTCTAGCCAGCTGCCATGGCTTGCATTTCTCATGCCTCGCACTACCGAGACCTGTGCCTCCCTCCCCTGCCTGTCAATCCCAACAGCATTGGATTGTGACTCAGCGGCCACAGCCCAAAGCTGCTCTTCTCCCCTCTCCAAAATGAAAGGCAGTGGAGGAGATGTAGAGGGGACAGGAGCAGGGGTCATAATGAGGCTGAGCAGAAGAAAGAGCAGGGCCTTGTTTCAAATGTAATTATTTTCATGTTTGGCTTTTTCAGCATCACTTAAGCCCTCTGTTCCACCATCTCCTGTTAAAAGCTGGTAGGTTTTGTTGTGTTTTTTAATATGGTCATAACCCCATTTTATATAGAAGGGAAAACGCTGGCTCCCTGTGGCTTTCATGTATTTTCATATTGGTGTAATTCAAACAATATGATGACTCAACTTGACGTCGTTTCCTGGCTGCAGCGGGGCTTGTGGTAATCGAGAGTTTAAACTTTATTGGGACGCCTGATGGAGCAGCAACGTACACTGCAGAGAGCACTAATGAAGGCCAACAGTGGACAGGCTGGCCGACTCAGCCCAGCAAGGACACTTCTTACCCCAGGTAGGTGCTGTCCAGTCAGGTGAGCCACCCAAAAAGCTGCCATCTCCACCTGATGCGATGCAGTCATGCAAAGGGCCACAAGCACATGCATAGAGACTGAACCCAAGCCAACCCCACTCCCACTGCAATGTTCAAGAAGAAAGTAGAGGTACGAAGCATCTACGCTACTTTCCCAGAACCCTGGAAGTTGGCTTTGTGCCACCCCAAAGCCATTGTGAATTTTCCTCTTAATAATAATTCTTAGAGCATGAGAAGAGTCAGTGTTTTGTTCCAGTGAGGACAAGAAGCATTTGCAGTCTGGTTTTAATTACAATTGGACGAAGAAGGACAACCAAAACTTGAAGAATTAAGGTTGAGAAGAGAGAGGTGAATAAAAAGCAGTGTCTTGGAAGCGCAGGACATCCGTGTGCCTTTGCATTTGTGCATGTTTCCAGCCAGAAGCATCTTAGCACAAATGCATGTCTTTGTGTCGGGTGTATGCACATCCCTGTACATGCACACATCTAAGAGGCAGGGCTGGTAGCACAACCTATTATTAAGATTGCCAAACATTTCCAATTATAAAGCCCTGTTTTCAATTGCTAATAACTTTGCTAAACTTAAACCACTTGGGCTGCAATTTTCCATGCCAAGTGTCTGCCTTGGGCTGAATTTTTTGTTTTGCCTTCTTTTTTTTAACCATCAGCAAAAAAAAAGGTTCAGCTGTTTCAGAGAAGATGGCTAGGGAAAATACAGGGGCTTGCAATATAAAAAAATCCTAGCAACYTTCTCTTGCAAAGGTCTAGAGTCCTCCTGCTTTAGAGAAAGGACTGGAAATATGCAAGTAGAGGAAAATCTCATCAAATTTGACAGAGCAAAATTGCTCTGAAAACCGTTTTCATACCCAAGCAATACCTCTTACATCTCTGTGACTCCATCTTTCCTGAGCACGCTTTAGCATTTCACCCTTCTGGCCATGGCAGGACTGTTTGGGACCACTCCATCAGAGCCCAGCTGCACTCAGACAGAGGGGCAGAGAATCTGGTTTTCTTTCAGCGCAACTCTACTACCAGCCATCATCCCTCTCTTCCCAAAGGCAGCCATCCTCGCTCCAATCCAGGACCCCTCTTTCCTTGTCCCGCATGCTGCATTTTTCAGTCCCAACAAGGAATGCAAAGCAAGGTACAGTGTAAAAACATAGTCCTTCCTTATAAAACCCATGTGATAGCAAAGATGTGTCTTTGCCCTTTCTTCCCCCATGCAGCAGTACCTTCAGGATCCCTGGAGTTTGCCCACTTATTAATACCACTAACATTCACATCTGTTTCAGATTGGTTTATGTGGATGGGATTTAATAACAAATATGTTCTCCATTAATGCTAGCCCTTGCCGTGCCTACATTCCCTAACAGGCTTACGTATTTTCTGATCAGATCAGATGTTCTCTGTGGTTTGTTTGTCAGATTTTCTGTTTGGTGACTTTCTTCTAGCAAATCAGGTCTGAAATGTAAAACATGCAGAGAGTAGCATGGAGCCACCAGCACCAGCGGGTTCAGAAAAAACAAAGCCAGACAGACATCCTGCAGCCCCACTTCTCCTGGATTTACAGACTCCTGGCCTGATACACAGATATGCCAAAACACCCTTTGCCGCCCCGTGGGAGGTCCACATTCCCCCTTGCATCGCACTCCTGCGAGATGTTGGACACGTGGCAAATGACACTTGTGTACCTCTGGGACTCAGAGAGGGCCTTCAACAGCATAGAAATGCAGCTGAAAAAGTCATTCATACAGGCAGGTGTGTGAGGATTTCAGCTTGACAGGACTATAAACAGAGGGTGCAGAGTTCTCAGCAGTCATGTTTCTCAAGGAAGGAATCACTGAAATAATCCAGGTCTAAATCCCCTAACATCTACATAAAAGATCTGGGAGAAATGCTACAGTTCAGAGAGGATCATAAAACTGGAGATGCTGCGAAAAGCACAGGAAAGGAGGAAAAGAAAACAGTGAGCTTATTATGGCTTTTCAGGTGGGGTTTCCCATGCACAACTCTGGAAAGAGAGCTGGACTGAAGTGACACAATGTGATAGTTGCTGATATCAAATAGGGGCTTAGGACACGAGGTTGAGCCTCGAGTCACTATAGCTGAGGAATATTCAAGAGACTAAAGAAGCCGCAGATGGGAAAATCAGGAGCCCTGCAGTGAGGCCAGAAGCTGGTAGATAGGAAGTGGTAATGCAAACACAGTTGTTCCCAGCAAGGCAGACATGCTCTTATCAATGAAGAATAACACATCGGTGGACCAGAAGACAGATACAGAAATACAGGTGCTACCACACTGCAATAAGGATAAAATGCCAAAGCTTATTCTATTTTCTGGGGAAAATGCATCACCCCATGATGTACTGAAAACACAAGTCCTCCTGTAGTGGTTCTTTTGAGGGACACCACCACCTTCCCCAACAATCCCTTTCCCACAGATTCCATTTAATTGTTGAGAAGATGATAAATTTTCTACTAGGGAGAAAAAACCCAGAAACACGTTTTCTGAAAAAACACCCGTCTTTTAGAGCAAAAGCGTCTGCCCAAAGCCTATCATTCCAGCAAGTGACACACAACCCCCAGCACAGTAGCAGCAGAATTCAGACCGAGACAAAGCCGTCAGCTCCCACCTCATACATTCAAGAGGCCCAGAGGGAAACCCACAGCAGAAATATTGTCTGAAAAAGATGTTTTSTTTTTTTTCTTCAGGGTGAAAGCTGTTCTGCCCCCAGACAAGGTGTGCTCAGAGTCAGCTAGCAGGATTCACAAAAGATAACAGCTCCAGTGATCCTGCAAAACATGGCCTGTGAATGTGCATTTCTGTTTTGCCTTCAAGTAGCTATTGCAGAGCTGAGCGGGCTGAGGGTCAGARCTTACATAATGGTTAGAGCTGCTCAGCTTGTGGGCAACGCAACAGAAGGAATTGGACTTTTTTGGTGAAGTTCCTTGCTTTTCTAAACTCATGTCTACACAGGTAAGAGCCAATAGACCCAAATTTTCCCCTTCTGACCTTTCAAGTTGACCAAACACAAGCCAAGACTAATCCAGAACTCTTATAGCCATCATACCTTGGACACTGTCTCAGCTGGCCATCTCTGGCCAGACCTGGCTACGGACAGGTTCACTTTCCCTGGCTGAAGTTGTGCTGATCCCCTATTTCACAGTCCCAAAGGGTGTAACTCGAAATCAGGGAGAGCTGCTGTTCCCTGCAGACAATTCAGCTGGAGGCCTTGCATGGTGCAAGGTGGAGAGTCTCCAGCAGAGACTGAAACAAGCACCCAGAGCCCGATTAGCTCTGCAACAAGGAGCCAGCACTGAGGGAACCGGTGCCAGTCAGTGTGATGTGCATGGATGCCCCCGCCAAAGCCATACGCTCTGCAACAGCTTAGTCCCAGGGGAAGCACCACCCACAGAGCTAGCCATGAAGAGTGGCCCATTGGCACTGCTGCAGACAGAAGAATGTGCACCATCACGAGGGAGAATTTAACCCGGCTCCCTCATCCTTTTTCTCTCCTTCAAATGCCAGGTGGGAGGTTTGACCTTGGATAGCAGATCCAGGGACTGTCCCACGGTGCAGACACACATGTGTACACGCAGAGGAAGATGAAGTGCTTTTGCCTGTGACCCCAAGCAAAATGGCAAGCCCCAGTCGGCTGGGGTGTTCCAATACCCACTTAGCGTTTGTAAGCTGTCCTCTGGGTAGGATTTCCAGGCACATAGCGTCATATCTTTCACACTTTTTGAGCAGGGCTATAAATTATGGCGAGAGTCCCTGTAACTTCAGCCTGATCACTCCGTACTCCTGGCGCCTGCTGGGTTGTTGTTGTTGTTGTTACAGCTTCAGCTCCAAATGGGGAACGCGTGATGTACGGCTGGGAAGGGACTTTTCTAACTGCTCAGTGAAGTGGTCACAAATAGGAAGAAACTGCAGTTTCCTACAATATTTAGCATTATATAGGCCCACAGCAGTGCCACACTTTACTTCTTCATTTCTAGCATCCCCCTTTGAGAGCTCTACCCCACTTCATCATCATAAACATGTCAACGATCAGTCCCCGTGGAGGGCTCTGCTGTTTGTTCTTTGGCTCACATGGAGAAAGCATGTCCCTGCTCCAGCCCCCAGCACACATTTCTCTATGCTCAAAGGGGCCGGAGTTGGAACGTGGCCATCTTGTGGCTCCTGGACCTTGATATTTAAGGAAAAAGAAAAAAAAAAAAAAAAAANAAAAAAAAAAAAAAAAAAAAAAGCAAGGAACATGAACTTGATAAATATGATCAGCTGCCGGGAACGTGCCTGAAGCCTCCTGCTGCTGTTGTTGACATCAGAAAGCTGCGGAGCCTGGGAGATGCAAGGAAGTTTTATTGTCTCGCTCCTACCAGGAGCACGCGATTGCCGTTCCAGCTGCCTGGTGCTACCCAGCACTTCTCTTGAGCGGCCYGCCTGTCACCAAGAAAACAGGACATCAGTTGTCACCTCCCGGACCGACGGCCGGGGGGAGGCTTCCCGCTGCCTCTCCCAAAGCCTCAGAAGAACTTTTTCATGGAAACCAGTGCCGCCATGACGTTTTCCCAGACTAATTTTTTATTACACCTGAAGCTTTCCCGTCAGCCACCTGACAGCTCTCCAGTCTGCAAGGGCTGCTAATTGGGCTAAATTGTATGGCCAGACAGGGTGCACCCGAGCATAGGGAGAGATGCTGCTCAAGGGTGCAGCTGTGTGTTGATGCTTTTTCTAGAGTGGCTCCCATCGGTGGAGCAGGGCAGCCCCAGCTGAAAGCTATTTCATGTTTTAGGAAGAAAGAGGATCCAAAATGCAGTCAGCTGGCTCCTTTGAATCTGTGTTCCACCGTCCGAGCTTAGCAAGGAAGTTCAGGCTTCCTTAAACTTCACTAACGCAGCAAGTTGGTCTATCAAAGGACCAGGAGTGAACTTCATTAGAAGTGATGGAGAAGAAAGAAAGMCCGTTCTAGTTAATAGATACAATATCTGAATACTAATTCAAGCAATTGAGCTGAAAAGAGATGAAAACTCCTTTGGGGAAAAGGGAATCTGAAGCAGAGCAGTATTTTAGCAGGGGCATGATGAATAATTTTGTAGTGACAAGTCATGGATGTATGTGATGAAGACAGAAATACCTGAGAAGATCCTACACAAATGCCTGTTCAGTGCTTTTTCATCCTTTTATTTTCTTCCAGTGTGCAAAGCTCCCTCAATTTTTCAGGTCCATGGCATTAGGTATAGTACAAGAGGGAATTATTTTCTTCCATATAGAGAGTTTAGGCCCCCTGAAAAGAGGCTGGCTGGACAGTTATGAAGATGTAAGCACTCTGTATATACCCAGACAAACTTCCCCAGTGCTTTGCTAAAAAATATGGTGCAATGCTTGGCTGGATGAAGCATGGTGAAAGAGCTCAGTTTTCATGGCTCATTTAGTCTGGGACTTTTCTTCAGGGACAGCCAGCAAGAACACTGATTTTGATCACTTTCTTCTGATGTGGACAAAGTTATTCTCGGATTTGGGCTGAGATTGGCTCATTTTACAGGACTTTTATGAGGCTTCAAAGTGGTCACCTGGAAAAGACAGTTTCCAAATATGCCCCGCTCCAAGCCAGCCAAATCCTTTCTCACATGAACTTACAGCAGCAATGCATTTGGAAAAGAAAAACATCTATTCAGAAATGTTTTTTAAAAATTGTCATTCAGCTATGGCTGCAAGGGAATGCCTCCTCACCTCAAGTTTCTAACCTTTTTGTAAAAAAATGTTCAGATCTCTCTTCAAAGTAAAAGAATTTTTTAAAGAAAATAGTTTTTTTCTTWAAAAAAAAAAAAATTACATTTGGCAGAAACAGACAGTTCCTCATGAACACTATGGTTTTTTAATGACCTGAGCCCTCTTGCGGCAGTGTTCACTTGCCTAAGCAGCCCTGGTGTAGGAATGTTAGGGGCACTCAGGTGTGAAGGTGTCGAGAGACCTGTAAGTATCTGGATTAAGAGACAGAAAGAAAATGCAAAATGAAACTTTCCTGAGTAACTCAAGGGTTTCTTCTCTTCCAAAATCACTAGAAAACCTTTAGTACGAACTACTCCTCCTCCTCCCTCATTATCCCGGAGACAGATTTAAATAGCACTCAGCTTTGCAAAAGAGTTGTAAAGAGCCCCAGAGCCAGCCAACTGAGATAAAAGGCCACAGCTGAGTGTTTCTGTAAAGACAACAGTTGCACCAAGAGTGACAGATATTTCGCTATATCGGTACACCACGCCACAAAGTTCTTCTGCAAATGGAAGAAAAGATGTCTTTGTGCACCCTATCAGGGCTCTTCCCCTGCATCCACGGCAYGCAGGGCTCCCTTTGTAGAACACGCCGCTATCTGGGATGGGCAGGAAAATGAAAGGCACAAACGTCTTAGTTTTGAGCATACAGCCTCTCACTGCTATCGCCAGACTCTGTTAGTATCAAAGAGGGAAATATCGCCCTATACTGGTTCATATCACAGGTGCACAAATCTAGCCCTTCATAACTTTATTACTTATGACCCCTCAGTGCACCAGCAGCCGCATTTGGGGAGCGTTACCAGCTCTCTGCACGCTTTAATCCCTGTCTCTCAACTCAGCAGCTGCCCTAACTCCCCATGAGTGATCTCCTGCAGGACAAACCCTTGCCCCTGAGCGCACACCTGGTGCAGCACATGCATGAGGTTGCACGCAGGCACCTGCAATTTTGCATATGCCCTTGCAGAAACCTACACCTAGAGTTATGTTACCTCACATATACCTGGTCCCTAAATTCTCTCCTGCAGTTCCTTAAACAGCGCTTCCTATCATTATGAGGCTGAAAGAAAATAAACTTTCATGACCATTTTTATTATCCCATTTAAAAATTGTTTACCGCCTGTTTCATTTCCATGTTAAAATGTGACATTAATTTGGACCCAGGCTAACCTCTCCTTTGTCATCAAATTGTTGCACTTAGATCAACCAAGACAAAGGCATTTTTTTTTCCTAAGTACATCTACTTTCCTCTCCACGCTAGCCATGATTCTTGGCAAAGATGCTTAAGAGAGGAGCTTGGAGGAAATTAATAATATTTTTGATTCTAGAGAAACAAATGCCAAAAGTCAGTTTTGAAAAGATAACACAGCTTCAGTTGACTCATATGTTTGTCAAGATGCTGTGACTCTGTACAGCCCTGGTGAAAGAAAGAAGCTGTGATTTTAAACTGCATAAACTGTTGATCTTTTGCCTCTAGTAAAGCCCAGTTAAATGCAATCACATGCAGCCGCTCTCCTCCATCTGACAAGGCAACATTCCTGCAGAAGTGGTTCTCCCTCACTAATCCCGTCATTAAACCTGAAAACCAGATCCTATTATTTTAATTCATCTGGCAGTAGCTCGCCCCGGTTTAATTGCACACCCGTACAAATTGATATGTCGCTTTGGCCCAGGCGAAGGGAACCCAAACTCCACCTCGAAGCTGTCAGCAGAAACACACTGAGCAAGTGTTCAACAGCCCCATTTGACACATGGCTCTGTGTTATACCTATGAGTTTCCAGGCCTTAACTGAGCACGCTTGCATGATAGTATAAGGGTTTAAGGTCTCACTGGTAAAAGCTCTATTTACTCCCTGGGAAGTCACACACAGGGTATTATTTTAGTGGTCTGTCAACACAAAGCTTCAATCTGACTGGGGTTGTGCCATCCCAAGCATATATTAATGAATCACTCAAACAGAAGCCGTAGCATCTTAATGCAACCATCCTTTTAAAAAATCAATCAGAATTAAATGTAAACCGCAAAACCAGTAAGTGAATGTATTGTTAAGAGGTTTTGATTAAAGCTTTTGAAATTAAAAGGATCAGACTGAGGATCAGAGAAACATACCGCAAAATCATCAAAAGAAGATGAGGAGCAGATTTTGTAGCCCTTGCTCGAGGGAGATAAATCAGTACTTTATATTTTATGTAGGGAAAGGGTTGCAAAACTTGGCCTTTGATAGACAGAAAATGTTCTTAACTGATCTTGAGTCCTTGAAGCCAATTAGTCCTTTGGTGTCTCCCCTACGAGGAGTCTCTGGTAGCAGGACAGCTGCCCCGAACAGAGGTTTCTATCCTGTCACTTGGCTGGATGTGCCAGGGCGACTTCCAGCATACCACCAGCATGGTGACAAGCGGCCAGATGCTGCAGCTTATCCACCTCTAATTGCTGGAAGCAGAGAAAGCTTTTTATAAAGCAGTGCTACCACCGAGTGAGAGAATTGCTTATGTTGCCTGACGGGTATAATTTAATGCTTTTATGTCATAAAACTCCTTGCATTCAATTTCTTACAGAATAACAGCAGTGTGCCATATCCTGTTTTTTGCAGGAAACCTTAAACATCAACATGAATTTTTGTCTCCCATCACACTAAAAATGAGTGAAGATCATTAGCCCTGTAGGCACTTTAACATGGTCAAACCCTCATCCACCCAAAATCCTCACTGAGACTCCATTCTTCTATTTATCTACCAAGCCTTCCGTTTCTATCCTAATTTCGTCTAAAATTTACCCCTTCCTTGGATGTGTAGGTATAAAAATTGAGCATTGGATATAGCCTTTGGATTTGAGTCTGTATGTGCACTATCAGAGCTGAACGCAGAGCAATGTAACTGCCCTCTAGCAGTTATAAAGAGTCAGCGATTCCAGCACGGCTTGTGCGGTGAATAGAGTTCTAAATCCAGATGCTAGTTTACAGATAGCCTTTCAGTTCAATTACAGTAAACTTCTCATTTTTAGGCTACCCAAAAGCCACAGAAATTAATCCCCTTTGCAATATGCCTCTGCTAAACTGAAACCTAGTTAAACACATGCTTGAAGAAGCCACCTGAATTTTTCTATATTTACCGCACATTTAAAAGTCATATTTATAAGTGACAGAGCAAAAACAAAACAAAACCAAAACAAAAATAGGTTCTCTGCTGAGAATTTATGTGGCAAGCTTTGCCCCAGAGTGTGTTTTTATAGCCTGGTTATAAACCCCTGGAAACAGAAGGGTATATAATGGAAACACTGACAGATCCTTACCTAGAATATTGCAAATGAGCACACCATAAAAATGACTAATTACAGATATTGTAAAACTCAGCTTAGCTCTCAGGCTCAGCTGCTGGGCTGGAGGGGGGAGATGCAGACAGTGATAAGAGGGCTCGGCCTCTGCTCCTGTTGGCTTTGCCTACATACAGACGAGGAGCTTCTAGTTTTGACCCTTCATTAATGGCCATAACCACAACAGGAAACACTTTTTATAATGTTGTGAGCTTAATGGCAAGAAGAGTGTTTGCAGGTTACCTGGCCTGCAAAAAAACCTGCCCTTGTTCACTGCCTGCAACAAGTCGCTGGTACATGTCCACCCATAAAGTCCCAAGCAAGTTCCAGCTTAGCAGACCTCACCTGTCTACTTCAGATGGGGCTTGAGGATGTGTTAGACCACATAGCAAAACCCCAGATTACTGTAAGTGCCTTTGTCTGGTTTGTGAAGGAGGAAGGGAGTCCCTCGGAGGGTCTGAAGAGCAGCACAGAGGGACAAGGTGAGGAGCTGGGAGCTGCCTGGATGGAGTCTGTCCACATGAGGACACACGGGAATTAGGTGGTTATTGCACTGGGGCTGGCCCCACCCAAAAAAAGACCAAAAATAAAGGGAGACTTGATGACACCGAGCACCTATGCATCAGCAGGGGAAAGTTAATTTGGTTTACACATTTGGAGAAGTGTCATTACTGTAAAAATAGTTTCTGCATGATTGCAGGAATGGTGCACATGCTCTGCATGTCATGGGAGGGGTCTGCACAGCTATTGCCTGCTAAACTGGGAAACTGCTCAGGGCCAGACTCTGCCATTCCAGTGTGGTCCTGAGAGCTGACGTCCCCTGGGAGCTGCTCCCTTGCAGGTGTTGAGGAAGGGCCTTGCATCCTTTCCACCCATGCTGGAGAAGCTAACATCAGCTCACAAAGTAGCAGGCAGCAGGCTCCGGGCCTGGGGGAGGACTCAGAGAAAGACAACCTCCAGCATTCTCATTTCTCCCTGTCCTCCTCCCCTCTGGTGGGGAAAACCCCCTTTGGAAGTGATGGTATCTCCATCGCCCTCCGAACCTGGGTACATCACCTGTATGCTGGGTGCTGCCTTCAGTGCCTGGTTGGGCTGGACACAGATCCCTACACGCTGTCACTCCAATGCTTGCAGAAACCCCATCCCCAAGGTCAAAGCGAGCTGATCCGTCTGAGGAACTGGCAGCTGTATCCATTAGGAAACCTAAGTGGAGCCAGTCAACTTTACAAGAGATGGTTGAATTGTTCTTACGCCAGAGGGGCCCGCTATTACAATAAAGGCCTCAGCAACAACAAGGGGACGGACCCTGGCCATGGACACCCCGAAGGCCTAAAGATAAAGGGTTGGATTACACAAAGCAGCCTCTCATTATCCACTCCTTGATACTGGTTGGTAACTTTGTTTTTTAAGGAATCCCTTAATTAGGTTTTACAGTGCATAGGTTAGGCATTTTCCAGCAAGAGCTTTATTGTAATGGGTTGCACATGTTCTCATACTGTACACCGAAATGAAACTTAGCTACAGGGCATTTCCTTCCGTTGCTTTTGCTGGGGAGCAGCTTTAACCTCTTTGCAGACACAAAGCCGTATTTCACTCCTGAGAGGCCACAGCAGTTCCCCGCTCCCAATCACTTGGGTCATTTCAACCCTTAACTGTGCAGCGAACTCGCAAATGTGCTGCAGGGAGCAATGCTGAGGGGGTAGGGGAGAGGTGAGACAGAGATGGAAAAGACCCAGGAGGTTAAAACCCAGCAGTGCCTGACTGCCAGCAAAGCCCAGGAGTATCCCAAGGAGGAGCCCACAGTCCTCAGCTGTGCAGTACATAGCTGGCGGCCACATCGCTGACCATTGCTAGACTGCTAGGGGAATCATCTGGGGAACCTCCTCCAACACCAGCAGTGCTATATTTCTGTGTCACATTTCAATGCATGAAAGTCAGGACTAGTTTGGAAAAAGAGAAGAAAAAAGCAGTTTCACGGGAATGAAGACATGATTCATAGGTAAAAGAGAAAAAACAGATTGGAATAGCCAGATACTTGGATAGGATTTGTCCGCAGTCATTGGCTGTGGTAAGATGTTCTCCTGATCCTGGACTCTGGAGATGGGTTACTCAGAGCAACCAGAGCTACTTCTTGGACTGTAGGATTTTTTCAGCTGGAGACTGCTGTGAGACTAAAGAAATGAAAACTGTATTGGGGAGTATGAACGCTGCTAGGTCACAGAAGTTACTCACAGATTCCTCTATTCAACCCACCAAGCCGATGATGCAGCGTGACCATCAGAAAAAAATCTCCAGCTATTGCTTAAGTGTGCAGAATTTACCCCAGATTTTGTGAACTAGCCCAAACTTGGAAAATTATGACTGTCTTCCAGTTTGAAAACAGTGATATTGAAGGGGGCTTCCATGTGGCAGATTCAGATCAGACAAAAGGAGACACCTATGCACACAACATACAGGGAAGCAGTGGGACTCCTTGCCACAGGACGTAGTAGGAAAAAATACATTGACATGGGTTCAAAGGGCAAGTGGACAAGTTCTTGGAAGAAAAAATCCTTCAAGGTATCTTAAATACCTAACTAACCACACTGTGCTTGGTTTTCCTACAAACCCGTTGCATCGTCCGGATACCAGAGCTACAGAAATAGTTTCTCAGGCAGGTGCTCTGAGAAGAGGCTGACAACCTGCCCAGCTCAGCGCATCTCTGCCCTGCCTGACAAGTGTGAGCAGGAAAGCCTAATTAGGCAGGTCTCAGAAACTTCAACCTGCAGCAGAGGACTCTGCTTACCCACCCAGCAGTTTGAGCAGTTAATACAGCCAAAAAATGCGTTACCCTTAAAGCTGCGGTTGAGGGATTAAACCCCAGTCCCACAAACAGTCAGGGATGTGACAGCTCTGTGCATACCAGGAGCCTGGCTGCAATGACATCTGCGTAAGTGTTTCTAGGAATAGGAATTTGCAGCTGGATTTTCCATGGTACCCGCTCCTGTTTGCACTTGAAGCTTTGAAAATCAGGCTATTAGTATGCTCACATTGAAGAAGGGAATTTATGTTGTCTTTACGCTTTAAGCCTGAATTTGTCCTGAGGGAACAGTAGCAGAAAAAACAGCCATTTATTTTTAATAGACACCAGTGTCGTTACTTAGGTCTGGTGAGCTTAAAGGATTGAGAGATGAATGATATCATCAAGGAAGTAATTTCTTTCTTTACTTTTCTTCATTCATCTAAGAAAAAAAAAATCCCGCACAGGAATACAAGAACCATGCTACGGTTTGTAAATGCTTCCCCTCAGGACTGCAGACCTCATTTATCCTGTCTGCTGTCCCTTCCCCAAGGCACAAACTTCCCTTCTTGTGCTGTCCTGGGGACAGGCACCTTCTGTCCACTCTCTGCCTTCAGCACACTCATCAAGAAATGAACCAGGTGATGGCAGAGGTGCCTGCAAACCCCCACATTCCTCTCTCCCAAAAAGACGAAGCAGCCCCTCTCAGTGAAGGAGAAGTCAGGATTTATCTACAGCGACAGCCCCCCGGCCCAGGCCGGCAGCAGGGAGCAGGGCCCCCCACCCTAGGACACCTTGGGGTCACTGCAGGCCAGCCAGAGCACCTCGACTTGGCTGTGACCTTGCGGGAGCCCTTGCAAATCACATCTGGAATGTGTTTCAGCTTCAAGAGCAATAAATGAAAACACTGAACACAACAGGGTCGAGGCAATGTTGTTTGAAAGAAAAGGTAATGCTTTGACCCTTATTTGGCCCATGACATGCCTGGTTATTCCGCCAAGAACTGGGGAAGTGTGGCTTGGGATGGGTAAAGGATAATAATCTATTTTGTCATAAAATAATACAATTAATTTCAAGCTTCAGTGGCACCCAAGAATGGGAAATGTGACTTCCCCACACTCCAAGCCACTCCTTTTCTTTTGTCTCCAGACATCTAACAAGCAAATGAGAGCTCCAGTGGATTCACACAGAAACAATCAAGATCAGACAAGTTCATGCCATTTTTCAAGCAGTTTGGCAAATCCTGATTTGAGAAAAATTAGAAAAAGACTAGTTTTATTTATAAACTATCAACAAATGGAAATCCTACTTATAGTGGCAGCGTCAACATAAAAATGACACATGACCTCTCTGTCAGTTTTCCTTTACTTTTCACCACCGAAGCCGTGGGTGTGATTTCAGCACCTTGCTCCCTAAAACAAGAGGGGTCCCTTTGGCAGGATGCGGTAGGGCTGGCTGCAGGTACCCCCATACCTCCCTCTCCTTTGCTGCCCATAGCAGTATGCAATGCAAGCAATGCCCCACTCCCCTTGCTCGGCATGCCTGGTCCTGTGGCCACCTGGAAAGTGCAGCAAGTGCTCACAGCATTCCTCCGAGGATATCCATGATCAGAAGGTATTTTCCGTTTCCTGATGTGGAAAATCTGCTTTTTCCTTAGGAAAGCATTTGCTTGCAGATCAAGTGAACAGCATCCTTCTAGAGAGCCAATGCTTGTTTTATTTTTCAAATACAACTGGAGTAAAGCCTCTTTCTTGAACGTGAAAAGTTCTGCGATTGCAGGTCTAGACTTGGAAGTTTGCCCTTGCCCAGCTGATGCCACTTATATTTCCATTTATATTTCATTGCCAGCACTGACAGACAATCTCTTCTATCAGGTCCATTAATTTATTGCTTGAATGAATAGTTTTCCACTTAGAAAGGCAATAGCTCCAAGTTGTGAGTTTTCCAGCAGCGGGGCCCATTTCAGAGCTATCTGCCTTCTCATGACCTAGCTGGCCCCAATCTGTGGGTTTCTGCTGTGTCTCTTTGGACTCTTCTTGGAGGCCTCACCCCACCTCACATCAGTGAAAATACAGGGAATTCAAGCCAGGGAACTTCCATCAGAATGATGGAGGGTTTTTAACTTAGAATATATTACTTCTGTGGCTGAAAGCGCTGTCTCTCAGAGAACTRAAAGGAGCAGAAGACAGTGATGGGCAAAACGGGCTGGACTGTGGTGCTGGAGCCATTATAGCACGGCACCATCTGGCTGCAGGGGAGAATCCCTGTCACCACTTTTCACGGGCTACAGCTGCAGGAGGCTGCCAAGAAAGCGATATCCCAGCATTGAAGTTTTTGGATCTCCATGCTGTGGTCCCCGGGTAGCCATGGATTTCCGTGGTACCATTCCCACCATGTGGCTGAGTAGGTTCACAGACATGTAGCCCTCCTCACTCCATGTCTGCTGGAATTTCACGATATCTATGTCGCAGTGTTGTGTCTGTTTCATTATTTTATAAAAGGATTTCATGTCTTGCCCTTCGAGCCTGGTTTGTAACTACATGTAGGGATGGGAGGGAGAAGAAAAATGACTTGACAGACGCTTCAGAGTGAATACAGCACACCACAAGCAACCAGCTCCCTGTTTTCATTGCAGCAGTTTCAGGCAGTATCTCACCGGCTTTTTCTGCCTGATTTTTAAATTAAAAAAGCAAAAAAAAGCCTGACCACCCTTTTGCTGAATAACTGGCTTACAGAAAGCTGTCGCTTTTTCTCTGAAAGGATTGAGAAACGGGGGCCTTCAATAGCTTCTTTGTGCAATTTTATTTTGCAGCTTCCAGCCCAAGACAGCATTTCCTGACCCGTGAGGATATGCTGCCCTCTTCCAGTCTGGGACACTGCAGCTCACAGTACCATGGAGACACATCTCCATGGACGTGCAGGATTAACCCAAAGAATCAGTAATCCTCCACTTCCACAGGTCTACCTTCTCTTAGCAGTTAGGTAATGGGTTAGGCAGAATTCATTAAAAGCATAAGGGACTAGGATCGTGTTCAAGCAGGCTCTTCCTGACCTCACGTCCCCCATCTGCCCTCCCTCCTGCCCAGTTTGCAATGCTGAGCCCCTCCACCACCACACACTAGCCCCCGACACCTCTCCTCATCTTCCATATCATTCAGGAAGGAGACCTCCTTCCACACCTAAAGAATCCTATAAAGAACAAGAAAATCCTCAAATATCTTTTACTAAAATGTTATCGTCTGGGAGCCCCCGCCAGGACAATAGAGATGAGTGAGCAGGAGAGAGCACCAGGAGCCTGCCATACCCAGTTAAGAGCTGCAAGCCTTTTTCTCCCCTTTGTGTAAGGGGGACAGATGAGGACTTTCCAGCCCCGAGTGGGACTCCGGGTTGTCACACCTGCTGCTCTCACAGGTGCCTGTGTGCTGGGAGATCCCCTCCAGCAATTCCCCTGTGACTGCTCTTATCAGCTGCTGAAGATTAGAGGTACCTTGGAACAGAAACTTCAAGGAAAAAGGGAAGGGGAGAATTGCATTTCAAAGAAAGTGCTTGAAAGAAACCTTTGAAGGACCCTTTTCAAAGGTTCATGACTTGATATAACCATTTAAAAAAGATATAAATTCCTGTTTGGATTTGGGATTGGCTCTCACCCCAGCAGGACAGAAAAGCTGCCGCCTTTGTATGAACACAGTCCCAGCACAACACAGGAGATGAGATCCACCTGATAACATTTTACATTACTTTCAACTTAAGAAATCCAAAGGTAATATATTAAGGTAAGACCTCTCACATATGCATGAATAACTTCTGTAAAAAGACATGAGCTTGTGCCCATAAGCTTTTAGGTAGTATAAAGAGAGCTAAATGTTTGCAGGGCTGTATATCAGGTATCCTAGTGAAAAACCACTGTCAACATTTACACCACTTACTGCTGAAATGTTTCCACCCCAGGATTAAAACATGGTAGTTACTTCCCAGCTAGCACAGCAGCTAAATCAGATGGCCATGCTGAACTGAAGCCCAAACACGGGCAAACCTTGGGCACAGCTTATCTTTTTGCTGGTCTCTGATGGGGTCCAGTCCTCCCCACTCATCCCAAGTACGCACCATTCTGGCAGTATCATCGCCACATGAGAATCACCAGGCCTGACAGCACCAAGATGCATTTGGGCTGGCAAATTGCTATTAATGGGTCAAACCAGCTCACATGCACAAAAATACCCTGTCTGTCTAATTTCCTGATACACTGTTTCCTGGTAGATTTTTTCTTACGTTTGGAATTTTATTTCTCTTGGAAGAAATATTTTATTTCTAGATATACTGAGGAAATAGCTGATCTTATCTACTCTATTATAGGTGACTTTTTAAAAATAATATCTTAAATGATGCACAGCCCTGCATTTACGCAAGCCTTGGTTCAACTAAGCCCTTAGCTCCTGTGTAGCATGAAGAGTGTGTTTAACGGGATTCAGCAGGATGTATTTTTAAGGATATACTCAACCGATTTGCTGACACGGGGTCAGGGCTCTTACCACTGCCGCTCTCAGCCCCTTCTTCCTTTTATGCATCATGACTCCAGTTTGGCCATATCTGAACCTGTATGGGGAGACCTTCCTTCACCCTTTCACCTTCCCCAGCAGCAGCCCCTCATCCTGACTGTGAACTTTGCCTGTTCCTGCAATTCCTGTAGGCAAGCATAGGAGTGCCCCAAGGATGCTGGGCAGTGGCCCCGTGGGGAGGAAAAGGTCTGCCTATGCTCCCCAGCACAAAGATGGSTCTGAGGTCCCCGCTCCAGCCTTCAGAGCCAGCTGCACAAGCACGCCCAGTGCCCGGATGCTGGTGGAAAATTCACATTCAGGTGCTGGGCCACGGTGGCAGTGCCAAGCAAGGGGTGCAGGCTGCCTGAGAAGGGGCACGGCACCAGCTGCAGTGGGGAAGAGTGGACAGTGAGTGGTTCAGCCTCTCCCCTGCAGCATCAGCATCTCACAGGGCTGCACAACTGGAGAACCAGGCAGAAAGCCAGGAAATCTTGAGTTATATTCCTGATGCTGCCATTAATTTCTTATATGGCCTTGGGCAACTTGTATCACCTGCCAGTTTGGGTTTTTCCTTAGATAAAGTAGGGAAAATAGTTAACATGATGGATTTACAGAGCTTAAAGCTCTACAAAGAAGAGTCTGGTCTGGCTCCTCTATATCAAAAAAACCTTTAGTTTCACTCAGTTGTGCCTGAATCGAGGCCAATTGCGTATGTTTGACCAATATATATCTCTCCATCTCTTACAGAAGAACAACTTATCTTCATCTGAAACATCAAGAGATGGAGAAAAGCCAGCACTTCCCTTGGTATTTTTCCCCCTGTGATTAATTCCCATCCCTATTGAGCATTCAAGTTTCATTTCCCATTCGAATTTTTTGGGATTCTTCTTTCAGCCATTACTGCTAACAATACTTATTTCTGCTAAATGAAAGTGTTTGCATGATTCGATATTTCTCCCCACGGCTTATCCGCATTCGTTGGTGGGCTAAGGGCAATAATGGCAAAGATAATTAAAATCTGCCCAGTGCTTTGAAATATTAAGCTCATCTCTAAGGCCCATTATCCTGTTCATTGTCAGAGGTACCACTGACAAGTGCTTGACTTCAGCCTTTCAGGCAGTGCGCAGCTGCCAGAGAAAACCAAGAGTGGAAAAGTACTATCCCTTCAGAAAAACAGATGTTGCAGCTCCAATTTGTCTTCTGCCAAGACAAAGGAGATGCACTAAATTGATCTTTTGTAAAGGGTTTTGTTTTGCTTCCAAGATTAATATCACAACAAACTAGGAGGCACCATACCTCAGGGTGCAACGCTATATTGCAGAACTGAGCCTAAATACCCATGCTGAGCATAATTTAGTTAGCCTGAAACTATGTCTGCGGAGGAGGAGATAAACTTTTTCCATCCAGTAGCACATTATCTAAATAATATCTCTATCTTACTATACAAAGGCTGACCGCTCAGCTTCAAAGCCAGGCAATAGCTGCTAGGCTTGATGCTGCTTACCATGGAGTGCCAGTGGTGGTCCTCAGAGCCCTCACTGGTGGCCTTCATGGGGCTGCTTGATCACAAAAAAGGAAAGCAGGAATGAAGGGATGGAATGACAACCTGGGCCATCCTGTGAGATGGCTGGAGAGCTCTGACTGCAGCTAACCATTTTCACTGGCCAGAAAACCTCATCTCAAGTCATGCAACTGGGTAAAGGACATCCAACCTGGGCTCCAGCTTATGGGAAAAGTGACTTCTTGACACCTCTCACAGAAAGGACACTGTTTATCCACAGACCAGAAACACTGCAGTTTATATGCTGGCTTTTCACCCTAGGATCATGTCTGCTTGTAACCATTAACAGCATCCTCCTGCGGTACTTTTTGCCCCTTACACAAAGTGACAACCCCTTTCCCAAACACACCGGTCCCAGACGTGGCTACTCTTCCCTTGCTGATGTGAACCATTACATGTCTTCACCAGCCACTACTGCGTTTCCCCTCAGCAGTATTTGCACTTCAGCAAAAGGACTAAAAATCCCTACCTGTACAACCTGCTCAGCATATAATTTAAACACATTGATTCAACACTCCTTAGAACAACTATTTGGTCCTGATTTTTACATGGCATATCCAATTAACAGATTGAAACAAGCACAGTCATAGGGTTATGGTATTCTCTTTCCACACTTCCTCATCTGCCTGAATAACTGCAAATAAATTCCATGTACTTGTTTCACCAACGCCCAAATCTCTATGCTATGGCAATTTTTGAAGGTCTACACACACACACAGAGGTATAATGGATCAACAAAAATGACTGGACAAAACAGAGCTTTTAGGAGTGCTTTTTTCTCTGCAGTTTGGGAAATCTTTTACAACAATGGAAAGCACATATAATGTACTACCTCAAGACAACAGCAAAAGGTGCATGGAAGTGCTCCTGAAGCAAGCCGACCCCTTTTCTGCTAGGGCTAGTCTACACAAGGAAACTTTCCAAGCCTAATTATGTCAGCTAGGAGTGTGAAAAAACAAATACATCATCCCTACAAGAGAGAGCGCTACACCAACAAAAAGCCCTGGTGTGGATGCAGTGCTACAAAAGGAGGGATTTTTTTTTTCTTTCCAATATAGATAATTTTGTTTGGGTAGCTCTGATAAATTGCACCAGCAAAAGAAACCTCTTGGCTCGAATAACTCTGTTTCCAGCGTAGGTTGCCAGTCCGGCGATATCTATATGTCAGCACATTCCTCCTGCTGGAGAGGAGAGACCTAACACTGAATTCTCTGAAGTCTTTACCTGGGATAGAGGAAGGCTAAAGGAAGGATCAGACTATTCAGTATCTAAAAGGATGCCAAGACACAGTGTGGTGAGGGGGACAGCTCTGGCTACTCTGAGCTGGTCTCCCTGAAGCCTTCTCTTCTCCAGGCTGAACAACCCCAACTCTCTCAGCCTTTCTTCATAGGAGAAGCATTCCATCCCCCTGATCATTTTTGTGGCCCTCCTCTGGACTCACTCCAACAGGTCCATGTCTTTCTTGTGCTGAGGGCTCCAGAGCTGGACGCAGTACTGCAGGTGGGGTCTCACCAGAGCAGAGTAGAGGAGCAGAATCACCTCCCTCGACCTGCTGGCCACGCTTCTTTTGATGCAGCCCAAGATACCTGGCCTTCTGGCATGGCCCACTGCCCATATCAACGGCAAGCTTCTGCTTCATATGGGGGTTTATACTTGGACCCCAAGGGTTTTGGTCCTGCCTGTTGTGGGTACAGCAGGTTGTGAGATGGCTACATAGCTACACCACGCTCTGGGGATGCGATGGCAGAAACTTTCTTTTAACCCAGCAGCAAAACAGAGTCTCTCTGGTTTTCCATGTAGGCTGCAGATGCCCAAGGCACACTGGACATATTCAGGCTGTGCAATCCACTTTTCCTTCCCACTGCTCCTGGGCCTAATATTTACTCTGTACTCTCACAGGCTGGCTTCCACTTGCCATAATCACGCAGCTGACTGCAACACAGCCGGAGCCGCAGCCAGAGCTATCTTATGGGGAGGGTTAATCTGGAGGACCCCATGCCAGGTATACACTATCACTCACTGCAAATGAGCACCTGTTGGGGCAAGATGCATTCCTCAGCCCTGCCCTTTTCTGCAGCCTTGTGTAAGTAACCTTTAAGTATCCTCAGGTAGGATGGTCTGAGACCCTCTCCGTCCTTCCTGCCCTGGCCACTGCTGTCCTCTCCAACACAACGAGCAATTTCAGTGCTCTGTTTAACAGGGCTTCAAGGCTGTGGCAAGGGCCTCTTCCTTCACATCCTCTGGAGCAGCAAGTCCCACCTTTTCCTTCTTGCAGAGCTGCATTGGCTCGTTGCCCTCACTAATCCTGGGGGGGGTTGTTTGTTGGGTTTTTCTTCCTTAATCAATCCACAGAAACTAGCTTGCATGAGGCTTTGTGTTTCTGTGGAGCGAATTCCACAAGCAAGGTGTAAAAGTAATTAAGGCGCCAGGCTTCAGCTTTCTGACATTGCAATCAATGAGCTGTCCCCAGGCAGCCACCCGCACAATGAAAGCACAGCAAGCACGGGGAGGCGAGGCGGGAATCTAAAATCCACGGCTTTTAGAAAGCCACATCATTTCTCGGTCTGGCTCTCTGGGGGCCAACAGATAAACAGCACTGCCCCAAGGAATTTCCTTCCTCTGAAGGTGGGAACTGGCCGAGAGTGGCCACGGCCTCCCATCCTCCGATGACATCAGCTTCCTCGGGCGTGGGGCGAGGGGACTTCAAAGGAGGAGTTAGGGGAAAAAGCCCTCCTGTGAGAACCAAGAAGGTCTGCTTTCTGGCCTGAAGGCCGTGTGGCGGAGCCCCGTTGTCAGCAGTTCACCCCAGCACGCCCCAGAGAGACAATAAAAACGGGAAGGAAAGCATTAGCACAGCAGAGGCAGCCACGCAAAAGCGGCTGCAGGGCTGCGACCAGCGAGAAGCTGCCGTTCCAGTTACTCCGGCCAAATGGTCCCAACACAGCCCCATCTCTGCCGACATCTGAGCTAACCCGTGGACCTGCCTTGCCAGAAGGCAACCAGTTTCCTGGGGCTCATGCCCCTGGGCTGAGCTCACTGTGAACTTTTGGATGCCAAATCCAGGTTAACCTTCAATGTAGTCTCTGTCTAATGATGCTACATGCACTTCCTTCTCCCTACAGCTTCCACTACCCTTAAATCTTGAAGAACTGTAGTATCTTTTTAGTCCCCAGCCCTATCCTAACTTTTGTTGAAATTTGGCCAAGAACTTCCTGGGGGAGGAGGAAAGAGAAGGGACTGGCAGGCAGACACGGTGACACTATGTTCACATAAGCTTCATTTCCTTAGGAAACCAGGCTAAAAATAATAGTCAAAAATGTTGGGCAATTGCCTTCAACTCAACATCTCTCTCTAGACAGGAAGAAAGGAAGGAATTAGCTGACTGTAGGTTATATTTCAAGGTTTGTCTACATGATTTGAAGCATAGAAATTAGAAATGAAATTAAGAAGATATATTAGGTCGTCTTGCCCCTCCCTGGGGGAGCAAACCTACAGCTGTTTCCCTTAGCATATTTTTTAGTGAAGTGTGCAGCCCAGTTTCAAATGATCCAAATGATGGAGCTTCCATCAGTTTTCAACAGGGACCAATTCCTTTGCTTACATATCTTTCCTTTTCTTTTTTTTTTAAAAAACAATGTCAACTTTTTTATCCATTGACCATGTTTCATCTCATTATTTCCAGCACACCTCTTAATTGTTTTATAAACTCACTAGAGTAGAAAGGTACATAGAAGTGTCTATGCATGCCACCTACATATTTCAAATAGCATCACAGGGTTCATTTCACGCTTTTGGCTGACTGAGAGGCTCTTATTCAACACAGCTTAATGTTTTTAACTGTGTTTTTCCGGAAAAAAAAAAAAAGGCTTTGATTAATAAATTCCAGGGTTTTTTTCAGTCTGAGTTTTTCGGACTTCCCACCCTGGCCCTGTTTCAGCTTGAATTTGAAAGGCCCAACCTGCTCAAAATACCTTCTAGAGGTTTTTCTCACTCTCCTTGACTTCTCTACCTTAGTTTTCTGTTACGTAATTAAAAATTACTGAAAAGGAAGGGTTACTTTAATATGACATTATTCCAAGAAAATAGGTCTCCTTTCTTAACCACACAACTTCTTCTATCGTACAATAGACTGTTGCTTTTCAGCAGAGTGGGCCCTATAGATCTGGTGACATTTACCTCATGCTGTACACGCAAGTCCTCGAGGGGAGAGGGTCGCAGTCTGTGTGCCGGCTATCAGTCCTTTCTGGAAACATGAGGGCAAACCATATTTCCCAGGCAACTCTGCCCCAGACCCAATTATTAACCACTGAGATTAAGGCAGAGAAGAAACCACTTTTCTGCTTGCAACAGCCTCCTCCAAAATAAACCACAGTGCAGTATGCCCAAGACTGCATTTCTCCCCAACACTGCCCGTCGCTCGCACGATCAGAAGAAACCCAGCGATGGTCCGGCAGCACCATCTGCTGCCCCCCACCCCTGCCAGACGGAGCAGGCAGGAGGCAAAACCCCACACGTGGCAGGCTGGGAAATGCCAAAGGTCCAAAGGGAGTTAGGACCTACCTCAGGGAATTAGGATGTGGACAAAACACTCGACTGGCTGCAGGACAGCAAGTTAAATTAACAACTTCTACCTACACTGTGTGTTTGGAGCAGGTCTGAATTTGACAGCAAAAATCCAGCCGCTGACCCAGCACAAGATTGAGGGGGTAACCTAGGATGAATTAGTGCTGTCATGTATACTTGACAGAGAAATATATTTCTTTTTGCTACTTTGCAGTTATATAACATGAAAAAACGCTGTGAAGTATAATCAACTTCAGCTTCTTCACCCTAAGCACAAACATGCAGAGGCTTTGACCAAAACCCCCATCCTTAACATGCCTGTTCCACATTCAGAAGCAGAAGACGTGAAGATGTGCAAGTAGACATAGTTTTCTTGGCCATACTGCACTTGTCAGGGGCCATTTTCAGAGAATTTTATGAAAACAAGATTCCCCATCTCAAAATCGTCCGACTCAGAAGAGGGGCTGGTTTCTGGTATTCTCACACCTCCCTGATGGATAGCAGCACGTCCACGGCTGCCAGCAAACACAGCGAGGAAATGTGCACGTATTTGGGATTCATCCCTCAGCAACTCCTGGATTCCTCCTGCACCTCGCAACCTCACAAGAAGCACCACAGCACCAGTATTTCTGTGCCTGATCCCCTGCTTACAAATGCCCCCTGTAACTGGGAACTGCTGGGAAGACAGAGAAAGACTGGCTCTGTAAATGGGATGGAGACCCACACTGGGAATATTTCCCAGAGCATTTATGGGTCTCGAGGCCTCCACAACCCTGCAGTGCAGAAGTCTCATGGGTCCACAGCCATTCTCCGTACACACATCTGACCCACAACTAACTCCACTGTTGTCCCGAGCCTCCTGCTTCACCAAGCCTAGTGCCACACGCAGTTTCCATAAAACCAAGAAGTAGATTCAAGGCCATATTAGGCATAGTTAGAGGATACTGAATGGAGGTTCCAAGAAGTCTGAGCTCTTTCCTGAGCACTGATGGCTGCATCTGAGTCAGCCTCGCTCTCTGCCGTTCTCTGCTGAGTCACTTTATCCCGAACCAGCAGCAAGCGGAGAGCGAGGGGGAGGAAGAAGCGAGGGAGCACAGCCAGGAGAGGGTGCGCAGCAGGAGCAGAGGGCACCAGCCTGGACCTCATCCCAGCTCTTCTGACATTTGTGTTACTGGTGGGAAAAGTACTCTGAAAATACAGCTTTCGTGAGGGTCAGGCAGTGACAGGAGAGAGAAGGACCATGACATTCAAACCCAAGCAGAATATTTGGGGAGCAACAGTGTTGTACCAAACTGAGAGGAAGAATTGTATTTTGGAGTGGGCTTATGCCAGAATATGTGTGTGTGTGTGTGTGTGAGCATGTGTGCACGTGTGTATGAGCACTGTGTGTGCATGAACACACTCACACATGGTTTTGTTTGGATAAGGCATTTTGGCAAAGTCAACAAAAACTAATTGCAAACAAACTGCCTTTATATTCAGCCCCCAAAACAGCTGCTTTCAAAGTTGTACCAGCAGGAGTTAAAAGCATCRCTAGCTGTTGCTACATGACCCAGTAATTTCGGATGCTGTACCTTCCGCTCCATCACAGTGCTTTCCGTTTGCTGGCCAAAATGAACAGTGAGGTGCTGAGAGTCTGTTCATCTACTTATTCAGGGCTCAGCACCGCTTTTCAGGAGCACTATATAAATTCAGAAGTTGCCTGAAATAATAAATAACTGTGACAGGTACAGAAACAAAGCCTGTAGCTCTTGGGCTAGTGTTTCCTCCTCCGGAGAGGTTTTTGTTCCCTCGTGTCTGCAGGACAGAACATTCCAGCGATGTTTCAGCACTGATGGGCCCTCAAACCTCAGCCAGGAGAAAAGTCAGTTTTCTGGCAGAAAACCCTGACTAGCTCCTGGAACCAAGCGAAGAAAAGGAGAAAAGATGAAATACTTTGTTTACCATATCATGACATCACCATCATCACTGGAGAAAAATGCAAGTTCATCTTTCTTCCCCGGGATGGTCCATATGACCTGAATCATTAGCACTGCTGGATAACGCAGCAGTGTCCTTCCCCCTCCACAGAGAGCTCTGGGACCGCAGTGCGGGCATCAGCACACACAGACGTGTTTGACCTCATGGCCACCGACTTCGACAGGGTGCAGATGCAACCCAGAAAGTTCCCAACACTGAATTCCCTTTGCAAGATACGAGTACAACAGTGATGTTTTTCCTCTCGGGTTGAGCCTGAATGCGCACGCAGTCGCTGACTGCTTTGTGGCAAGCTGTACACCCAGGACAGTGTATGGGCTCCGTGGAGACAGGGAATGATTTCTGCCCAGAAAGTCTTCGCATCGTCCACTGCTTTAATTGTTAGCATGTGCTGGCATACAGAGCGGGGAAGAACATACTCAGGCCTTTACAGAAAGTAAACTATTTCCTCCAGAGGAAACAGTCACTTCAACTGGCATCTGTCACTCAGGTTACACAGAGTTGTGGCTCTCTGGAAAAAACCTGCCTCCAAGAAAACGTCTGGCTTAATTCACACACATCTACGTTAGCAAAGTCTTTTTCATGGATGGTTTCATCTCCCTCCTCCTTTTGCTTCCCTTCTACACCTGTCCCCCTAAACTTCACTTCTATTTGTAAGTGCTCTGCTATTTTCTATATATCTGTTCCTGTTCTCTGGTAACTGAGCAATTGTTGAAGACTTCATGGGACAGGTAAAGCCAGGATACCCCAGCACATCACACTTTAGCAGTTTTATTTTTTCCTGGTTTTGCTCCCATGGCCTCCCGCCAGATTAGGTCCATCAAAACCAGTTTTAGGCTTCATGACAAAAAGCCTGGTTAAAAGGAAAAGTGCGGGTTTTCTACCGGAAAGAGGGACCACCACTCTATTCCAGGGGTAAAAAATGTCTGAAAGCATGCAGAACTGCTGTGACTCTGACAACCAGAAATGCAGGAAAAATACAGTGGCAAATGGCAATGTAGCCAGCTGAGACGTCCCTACAGTGAGGTCTTCCTCCGTCTAACTGGAACTCAGATTGAGTTGTCAGAAAGCTCCAGTAAATCTTTGTACTCACATAAGACCACAGTCACGGAGGTGCTTTACTGCCCTGAGATGGAATGGAAAATCAGAGCTTCAAAATCCTTGCAAAGGGATCATCTCAGGAGGGGAAATGGCATGGATCAACTGAAATGTTCATTCTGGTTTTAATGCTACAGACAACAGCAAAGCAAGATAAAACTGTAAAAAAAACCATCCAGACCTCATGCTTTCCATTTTTGAAGCCACTTGGAAGTGTTTTCAGTTCAAACCGAACTGACCCTCGTACATGCAAACACAGACAGGTTATCCTAGATTACCATTTTCTGATTATAAAAATCCAGTCAGAAAATTCCTGACCAGACATTTTACATAATTACAAACTACAAGAAAATGCCAAATCAGAGCATAAAGAAAAAATCCTGGCAGATTCCCACCTGAATAAAAATTAATGCTTTAAAACATTAATTCAATGAGGTGCTGCTCCTGTGGAAGCCAGAGATCACTCATTTCAAGGCACTGGTAGGAGCCCAGGCAAATACGTGTTCAGTGGGAAGAGCACCCAGTGCAAAGATACCCCATCCCTAAGCCCCATCTGCCAGATGGACTAAAGATCATTTGCCCTCAACAGCACCCTTTTTATGTGATTATCTGGAGCAGAAAACCTCTATTCCCACCGTGCTGTGCTGAGCTTTGTCCTGGAAGTGAGCAGAGCACCCAGCGCTGGAAGGACTCGAGGGATCTCAGCAGGCACTGCTGCACACCCTCCCCGTCCACAGCCTTGCACCGGCCCCAAACACCCCAAAATAACCTGAGACTGTGCATGCAGACAGGCAGAATAATTCAGAAACACCAGCTGAAAAGGCCATTCCTTTGTGTGAATTCAAGGGGAATTCATTCCCTCCAAGGGCCAGTAATTCATTTGAATGTTGACTCAGAGATGACATTATGGGCCTGTCCTTCACAATTGCTTCAAGCATAATTTTGGCCTCAACAGTTTCTTTAATTGAATCCGATTCAGATGGGAGTCCACCAGCACTTCATTTTTATTTTATTTTTATGATTCAATTTAGCATTTAGTTTCAGTTGCAATCTGATTTTATTATAGTTGTTGCTAGCGGAAAATGTATCCACCTATTACTAACACTACATAAATTCAGATGCTGTCTTAAGAAACATTCTCACACGTATGAGCGTCAACATTTCATATATAATATGCCTACTTGTTGATAAGGCTTGCTGCATGACTCAGTGCCATGACCTTTCCAGAGGAAGTATTGTTTCAATGCATAATATGTTACAAAGGCAGAGAAATGCAACCTTTCCTATTGCTGTAACGCATGGTATCTTTGGGGCGTATCCTCCAAGAGGCGAAGATGATTCAACCATGCACCATGCACTTGCTCCAGCAGGAGTGTCGATTTGAGAATATATTCCTTCACCAAGGAACTGGTATTCACATGTCTTCATGACTTTTTTTTGTATGAATAAAGGGCTCTGTTTCACAGATCTAATTTCCCTTCCCATGTATATTATAGATACTGAAATAGTGTTGCACCCGAAAAGTGGTTGAGCTGCACTATTTGCTAGCTAAAGGCAGTCAGAAGAGGCATAGTATTTCCAGAAGACCTGAGTATTCATGCTGCAGTATCATCACATCCACTGTAGTTTCAATAAGAAGTAAACTGAAGCCCGCAAGGCTGTGATTATACCTTGGAGGAAACTTTCTAGGCAGTGAGGATAGCACAGGATTGCATCAGACAGCCTGGGTAGGCTGCGGTGTCTCCATCACCAGCTGTGAACCAGGACTGATGTGGGTTGAGCTGGTCTAGCTCCACAGCTGAGAGAAGGAGGAGGTGGCATTTTAGAAGGGCTTTTCTAGCCCTCTGATTTTACACGTACACCCAGGATTTCAGTTCTGGGATCTACCTGCAGGAAGCACAAGTTATCAGCCACATCTACATTGCTGTTTACCAACAGCAACTACTGCATGAGCTGCCTTACCCGATGTACTGGCTGGTTTTCCATGCCACATTAAGCTCCACGCTGCTGTGGTTAGACTGCTATCTAGTGCAAAATTGCCTGGTTTCAAATTAGATTCACTGCAATAGATACCAAGTAGATCAGTCCGGATTCAAAGGCCCGCAAGGCAGATCACTTTTGAACACAAACAAATTTAGAAGAAATTTAGATTTAATTAATTCTTTTTTTCTGATCTAAGCTAAGAGCTTTTGTAACATCTGAAACTTTATCAGAGTTGACAATGGTATAAATACCATCCTGCCAGCTCCTAGAGTGCTAGCAAACAATCTTTCATCAACCAAATGAACTCTTACAGACGGAGCAAGATATAAACACCCATATGTAATGCACATTCTCTGGACCGGGTCCACCACTAGCAAAACCCTCCTGCTTCCCTGGAACCAGCAACACAAACTCCCTTTATATGTCTTAAGTGTCCACAGTACAAACAATAACACATTAGCATGCTCTTGGCACTGCTGTCAAAATAAACAGCTATTTATTAACATTCTACAAGGCATTATTCTTAAAAGAAATCAATCGAGCAATAATGTCAGAAAAAAATACATATCCCTCTGCCCTGAAAACAGGATCTCCCTTTTACTTAAGACAACATCTGGTCCAGATAACAGCTGCCAAGGGCGAGAGCTAAGAGGAATAGTGATTGCTGTTGCTTGGTGGTTGCTCGAGTATTTTTGAGAAGAACATTTTTTTGCCGTATGGTATCACTGCCAACTATTCCCTGGGATCCCAGGAGGACAACGCATTCCCTTTCTGCTCTTACTGGGTAAACAGAATAAAGGCTGAACATGATGCCTGCTCTCACCAGTCAAACCTGCACTAAATATAAAAAGATATTAAAAACTGCCTCCCCCTCTCTCTTTCTGAGGTGAAAACCTCCACATCTTTGCGCAGGGAGACTTCTGCTGTCTTTTGTTCCTGTGGTTAAAGCAAATTTAAAGATATCAAGGAACCTCTTGAGAAAACCAGGAGAGGAAGCTTGAATGCAAAGTGAACTTACAAACAAAAAGCTATTTTTAGCATTGGGGGGAAACTCTTAGCATTGGACAAACAATACAAGGAAGTTTCAGACACTGACTACTAGGGAGAGCTAATATCCCCTTGTCGCTGCCCCACCTAGTCTGGATACAGGAATGCTACTATATTCTCAGGCTTCTCACAACCCCCAAATTATCCACCTTCCCCTGAGCATGGTGCAAAAGTTCAGGGCTTAGGCCAAGAGCCACCTGGTGACCTTGGCTCATACACACAACCTCACCCTCCCGCTGGCACAGGTGATTTGAGGTCACAGCGTGACCCTGATGGGACTGTGGGCTCTGTGGTCTTGATGGAGATGAGTGGTGGGACTTCCATTTGCAGTACCACCAGATGTGGTAGTAGAGCACAGCTGGAACCATGCACAGGGCTGAGGCCAAAGAGCGAAGGAAGAGTCTTGTGTACCTCAGGCACAGAACTAGGACAGAGCAGCTGGGCAGATGCAGAAGGAGTGACGTGAATGGCCCTGGGACAACCCACAAAGGACCCTCCTAAACACAGAGCAAAATATCTAGCTGTGCTTCTGCCCTTCATACATTGCTGGACCCCAGGACATTGTCTGCAGTTAGTCAATGGAGTTGCATTGGTGCTCATCAGCTGGAGATCTGGCTGTAGATTCAGGACATAACAATAATGCTTTGGCAGTCCCCATTGGCCCTTCTTTTCCTCCCAGCAATTCAGCTTTCCAACCCCCCCAGGCAAAACAAATAATATATTTTTCAAGCAATTATCAATGTGCAGGTTCTTTAGGGTGGAAAGCTTTTTCACAGGAGTTTTTCTAGCTTATTCACTTCTTGCTCTAGCTGCATTCCTGTTTGTTCATTTGCAACTAGAGTGAGTAGTGGGAATCAAAGTGGTCAAGAACAATGCGTCTTCCAAGATCAGTGAAATAAGACTACACATGAAGGACACTGTTTCCCTTGAATCCTCTCCCTGATCTTTGTATTGCCCAGAGACCTGAACCAGTGTTCAGGGAACAGAAGATCCTGGGAAAGTAATTTCACGGAGCTGACACATTTCTGCTTTTGCTGCTGCTTTTGCTGTGAGCTTACAAGCACTTAAAGCAAGGCTTTGATGGACAGAGTCAATCAGAAACTGGATGCAAGGTGGAACTGTACAAAAAATAGAAGCTATACAGGATTGCTCAAGTCCTTATCTGGCCCTGTTGCCTATATAGACTCATGAGAGGTCAGTCAGGGACATTTTGTATATCTGCCTGCCAGTGGGAGAGAAGGATATTTATTACATTGCAACAAGCTGAGCCTCAGTCAGCAATGTGCCGTTCCAGGGACAAAGTCCAACTCCGTACCAGGCTGCAACAGCAAGAGCATAACCAGCAGGTTGAAGAGAACAGTTCTTCCCCTGTATTCAGCACTTGTGAGCCCAAGTCTGGATACTGCATCCAGCTTTGGGCTCCCCAGGACACGACACTGACTAAGGGAAGTGTGCCAGTGAGCCTGGCTTTGCCCATCAAGATGGTCTGGGGGCCAAAGCACATGGCATAAGAGGAGGGAACTGGGCTTGTTCAGGCTGGGGCAGAGACAGCGATGAGGAATCGCAGCTTCCAGTACATAATGGGTGGTAACAGAGAAGATGAAGCCTGGCCTCTCAAAGATGCACAGCAAAAGGACAAGTTGCAGCGAGGGAGATTCAGATCAGTTACAAGGAAAAATAATTTTGCCCTGGGAGCGGTCAAACACTTGGACAAGAACTCAGAAACCTTAGATCCATGTAGTTTTTCAGTGAGTCTTTATAAGTTAGATAGGGAAAGGCCTCTACACCCATCAAGCACTCAACTCTCTTTGACCTGCTTACAGACATTAGAATATGCAGGCACCTGAATGCCTTTGTCTAGTCTGCTCCAGAAGGCCTGCTCCTTTTTTCAAATGGCACTTAAACCACTGAATCACTTAGTCAATTTTCAAAGAAAGTCACCTTTAATTTTGGATTCTGAGCCTCCCCTACAGGGTTTTCCAAATCACTTTGTTCCACAGATACTTTGTCCTTGTCTTGCTAAATATCCCCTGGGTGAGAGGACAGAGTTGTTGGTTGTTGCTTCTTTCTAAATAATTTCCACATGTTTTTTAGTGGTGGGGGGGCATTCATTGCAAAAAGCCTCCAAAGAAAGAGTAGGAAGAATTTATTTCTGATCTGGCTCTTGGTTCCATCACAGGGTTGGTCTGTATCTGCAAAGGGTTAAGGATTAGCTGATGGAAAACATTTGAGAGGCTCTGATAACAGAGCATATGCAAACAGTGGGATCAGGCTCACAACACTGCTGGTTACACATTGCAAATCACCAGCTTTAGCACAGGCAGTACCAGCCTCATACCCTGCACAACGTTTCTGCTTGTGGGTTGCACTGACTCCCTCCTGCAATAACTCACCTGTCACTCCCGAGAATACTTTGGGATCTCTTTCTTCCACCCACCAGCTGACAGGTCTGTAGACATGCACCCCAATGTCCTGTCTCTAATTCCCCCCAAACCTCTGCCCACTGATATCATAGAAACCAGGGGAACGTGCTGTTTCAGAGCAGGCATTCAAAAGTCCAGCACAGCCAGGATGTTTAATGGAAACTGCACTGACTCTGAGACGCTTGTCTGCAGATTTGTTCAGCTTTTTGAGAAGAGAGATTGCTTGATAGGGCAGCATGAGGGAGCTCTCTAAGTATGCTAGGGAGTGGTGCACGATTATAGCTGAGCACAAAGATGCTGCAGCCTAAAAACTAAAATAACCTGTGAAAGACAAGACACTCGCTGTTTTCTGCCCGAGTCCATGGGTCTGTAATGTAGCACTGGCTTGAGACACAGTAATATTCCTCATGCAGCACCTGGGACTGCTACATGCACAAGCATCTTTGCACAGCCAGGACCAGCCTCGCACCTGGGGGAACCCAGATGTGGGCACAGCTGGCACCCACATTAGGAAAGGCTCTTGAAGTGGCTGGGGAATTTGACCAATGTCAAAGTCAAGAGTGGAGTGAAAAAATCCCTTCCACTCTGTCTTATGCTTAAATACTGAGACTGCACCTCGCTCCTCTCTGTTCCTAAAAGAAATAACAGTGCCACAACCATAATTAAATGCAGCCATTGTTAAACAATGCTGGGGATATGGTAAAAACTGGTGTTATTATGCACACACACTTCACCTCTGGGATTAAACTGCCTAGTTTCCTTCCACTATCATTCAAAGCTTACTCTTTCTCATCTTCCTCCAAAGATGAGCACAGCTAGTGGTTCAGATACAAAGCAACCTAACGGCATTGACGTCAGTAGGAAAATCTTGACCCCCACAGCACTGTGCTGATTCACACTGGTTCACTAAGCTGAGGATCAAACCCATGAGCATAAAGAGCCCCTCTACACAGAACTGACACCTGATCTCCCGTGACACTATTTGCTTCTTAACCCAAATGGTACCTCCAGAGCCCACGGGCTCCGTGCCTACAGAAGGTGATAAGGCGGCAGCAGCCGTAGCCTCCTGGGGTAAGGAAGCAGGAATTGTTAGTGTGGATCAGGTCCACAGCCCGTCTAGCCCAATATCCTGTCTCAGATGGTGGCCAGCACCAGATGCGTCAGAGGAAGGTGTGAGGGACCCCATGTGAGGCAGATGTCATGCCTCACTGCAGCCTGCCCGACTTAGGAAAAGATGAAAACAAATGAGTTTATAACCTTTTGTCAGCCTGTCCCAAGGATGTAACTTCACAAATATTTAGGTCAAATGGGGCACACCCTGTGCTGCACAGAAAGAGAAAAGAAGAAAACCCAGTGCTTCAACTCTTGGATGCCATACTCTGTGTGCTAGATAAGATAAACTAGTGACAGTCACTTGCTATCGCTGTGGACACTGGTCTGCTGGCTCAGCCTAGGAGCTAAAGGTGGTTTAGGACTCAAGTGAAGTGAGTACTGCAGCCTCAGTGCAAGCCATCATTTTCCACATGACAGTCACAAAAAAACTGTAGTTAATCAAAGAAAAACAAATATGAAGCTAAGCTAAACTAGGCTTCTCTCTGCAGATTTTTTAAAACTCAATCCAGTTTGTACAGGGGATTCACTGAACTGAAAATCTTTCCTTGACACACAGGAGTGCACCCACTTTAGCCATCGGCTCCCAAAAGGTCATGAAGAAGTCCCCACAAGCGTGTTGTAAATGTGAAGACCAGCTATAGAAGCATGTGGCTCCTGTCTTCTCCCAGTCTGCTCCTCCTTGGTGTGGACAGAAGCTGGTGACTTCTGCCAGGTCCCCAGCCAGAGCCAAGAAAAACTGACAGCCACAGACTGGTTCTTATTAAGTCATAACAGGTTTTCTTAGGTATCACAAAAAGCATCAGTAAGGTTCCTAATCAGCCTGGGACTCCGTTTCCTCATGGCAAAGCCTGACTGAGATGAACCTTCTCATTTCTGTCTTGGCAGTGCCTGGGGCTCTCATCCTGCTTGTGGAAATGGGTCTCCACTGCCCATTCCAGTGCAACACAACGGAGCGTGGTATCCCCCAGCCCACAGGGGTTTTGTCCAGAGCTGTCCCGAGGGCAGGGATTCAGTATGGCTGCAGCTTCCGCAGTGCTGGTCCCTGCTGGTGCAAACCCCAAACACTGCAAATGCTGATCCAAGTACTGGGCAGGGCAGAAACTTGCCCTCCCTCCAAGGCTGGGTGTCCTGTTGGCAAGGCGGGATGGAGGCAAAAGCAGATGAAAGCTACTGCTCTGCCCCAGCCTGAGTGAGGGGAGAGGGAAATCTATTCTGCAGTTTGGCACGGAAGGGTCTCCCACATCCCTGATATCCCTGGGGTGGCATCACTGATGGCATGCGAGCAAGGCAGAGACATTGCACAGCTCTCTGAAGGGGGCAAAGGCCAGCTCAGAAGCACCCCTGAGAGCAGGCAGCCTTGCCCACAGCTCTTTTCCTCCATCAGCTGTTAACCATTTGCCTCAGCTGTGTTAATTCACAAATTTCTTTCTCCCAGCCCTGCTCCCATTGTTTCCAAGCAAGGCATTGTCATGAGGCCAGTTCTATATTTACAACAGGATGTCAGCCTACGCTTACAGTCGCTTTCTTTGAACTGGATACTTTTACCTTCTATGTTGGCAAGAGTGCAATTCAACAGAAAGGTAGAAAAATAAACAAGTGTTTATTTAAGACATGCTTGGTTGTATCAAAACGCACAAGTGGCACTTCTTCCTATTGGCTCTTCCATGCTCCCGGCCAGGAGAGCACAGGTTTTTTCATGACATAAACAAAGGATTATTTCCTAAGAAGATTGAGAGTTTCCTTTAAAGGAAAACAAAAAAAGAAAGGAGGAAGGAATCTGCAGAATAGCCCTTAGGAAGTTACAACTCTGGAGGCCCTTTAGTCCCTCACCAGCAAAATGTATTTAAATATAGCATGGCCTGCCCAGAGCGCAGCCTGAGAAATGCCATATACCCAGCGAAGAAACAACTCTGCAGCCAAAGCCAGAGGATGCCAGGCTTCAGGCATATGACCCTTATCAGGATCTGCAACCAGGCCTAAGAGCTGCATCTTTGACTTGAGTTGACTGCTTCAAAAGGTTTGATTCTGCTTTACTATGGTTTAATTTCCACACACAGCCTAACTTTTTGTTTGTGCAGCAAAGCAGCCTGCAACCTTTGTCAGAGCAGGCATGTGAAAGCCCTTATCCACTGAAGGATGCCAGCAGCCAACTTCAAACCAGACTTGAGACTTGAAGCACCCACCTCCTCTGCTCATCACCCAAGGACCACCAGGCTCTCACCGTGCTCTTCACGAACAGGAGACGATCCCAGGAGATTTGCAAAGCTCCGACCTTATTCTCCATGAAATGCTTTCTCAAGACTGCTCTTAGCTAGGTTCCTTATGAATAATTTTTATCTGTTACGTCTTGGACAACCAGACAGCTGAGATGTTATGCCAGTGTGAACCCCCCCATTCCTTGCTGAGATCATGAACCTTAGCGTTCAACTACAGCAGGTTAGAAAGTGGATCAGAAACTCCTCCTTCTCCTCCTCCAAATAACAATTGTTTGAGGCAAAACTAAAATGTTTCAAAGCCCAAGTGCCATTCATGCCTTGTGGGAGATGCATCTCTGCATCACACCCCTATTTTCTCAATGGATGAGGAGTATGGTGGACTACATTTCCCATGACATGCTGTGGTCTCCCTTAGCAGTGAAAAGGGTGATGCACCCGTGACATGAATGGCTGGGAGTTCACCCAGGGAGCCTGGCCGCTGGTGAAAATAGGGACATGGGCAGTCAGGACTAGAAGACCCATGAATGGGAATTTCAGGACACAAATGTTTCATCTTGGTCAAGATTACAGTCATAGTTTTGGCTGGGGTCATTCCACTTCCTGGATAAAATTTACCTCTTTCCCCTTCATCTCCCTGGAAAGTAGATCACTCTGTGATAGAGGAACAAGCCAAAACTCAGTCTTCTAGGCAGAATGCAGATAGAAGTGTTTTGTCCAATGTTAGTTTGGAGCCATCCCCTGTCACCACGGCCTCCGTTCGATGCTGTACCTGCTCTGGAGCTACATGGTGACTTTGTGCTACAGGACACTCTGATTTGTCTCCCACACACTTTTTCCAGAGCACAACCGAGTAGCTATTAATTGCATTCAGCTGTAACGAGAAGTCTGAAATAGTTCAGGCTCTCTGGCAAGAGACTTCTGTAACAACAGGTTTGGCTGTGGATTTATCTGCCATGGATCCTGCTTCCCATACAGCACAGGGTAACTGCAGCAGGATGAACCCTAGAATGTAATAATATAAGCAGGAAGGGCTGTAATTTGAGGACCTTCCCACATCAAGTAAGTAAAACAATCTCCTCTTTCAGAATGCAACATAATTCTTGCATAAGGGTCCTTTAAAATAATATACAGCGCTGCTGAACGGGAGCCGTGGGGGGACTCTCTCTGATCCTCAGTTCATTCTCAGATTTAGCTGATAGTTTCACTCTGACTGCTCTAATTCATACAGAGGAGCTCTAAGTTTTTCCTTCAGAAAATGTGCAGAAAAGGCTGCACATACCACTGGCTGTTTCCTGAGACTTTTGCAAGAATAAAGGTACTGACACACAACATGTGAGTTCACCCCTTGCTTCCAAATAATCAGTGTCCTGGTACCTCCATCTCCCCTCCCCAGATGGTAGCAGGTTCTGCTCGTACTGCATTTCCCACCCAGAAGGACTCTTTGGGGACTCTCTTCAGACACCAAAGATCGAAGTTAGAATAAGCTGTAGCTGTATCAGGTGAGCTTCAATAAATGATATCGCACATTCAGACAGAAATGATGATTTCCTCTTTTCACTGTGCAGGATTCGTATTTGGGATCCAAAGTTAACTCTGGAAAAGGCAGAAAGCCAGCTTATATTATTGTTATGTCAGACTAGCTATTATCCCTGGTAATACCTACTTCAGGGCAAGTAGACATACTTTATGGAAGGAAACAGTACTCTCGGCCCTCACTGCTGTTTGCTCCCCATTTTCTTCTGTCTTAAGACCTGGCCATTTTTTAGGCATCCTACAAAATCTGGGAGTAACAGGAGACTAGAAGACCATGAAAAAACTGGTGAATAATGAAATAATCTAGATATAAAGACACACCAGGGAACAGCTATATGTATTTTGCAATTACGTTCCTAGGGCAAGATCTAATATCAGTGCCCTGCTTCTAATTTTAGAAGAAGGCTTTCACAGTGCAAGAAGCCCTTGTTGCTTCTCGTCCTGAGGAAATCACTGCTGGTCTCCAGAGAGATACATTACACAGAAAACCGTCTTTGGATTGTATGTCACAAGAACTATCAAAATCTCCATTACAACCACTGGGAGACCTAGCCCAGCGACAGTGAGAAAAACCTGCCTTTGTTTACTGCCGAAGTCCTAAATATTGTTAGTCTACTTCAATAGCCAGAGATGTTGCAGGTCATGACAGAACAAGGAAGACCCAGGGCTTTGTGAACGGGAACACAGTGTCCGAGCAAAACCACACGGCCCCATCCAGATGGAGCCTCACCGTGTTAACCCTGTGCAGCATGGCTTGGGGAAGGGATTGCTTGTTCAGGCACAGCACTAGGCTAGAGGTGGTTTGACTGTCCACGCGTGAGCCAGTTCACACACCGTAATCTGGGATGTCTTTACAATATGCTCTCCAGAACCTCCAGCTCCACGTTAGCACAAGTTTGCATCTGCTAGCACCTACCATTCTCAGCCGTAATACTTGTCACTGAGGGGGCTGTTGGACAGTGACCTGTATTGCACAGATCATCAGATCAGAAGATTGTAGAAAAACCTATCCCACCCACTTATCTTTAATAGGGACTAAAAAATTGTAATTCTTGGCAGAGTCTAAGCAGCACCAGCATAGTGAAACTGTGTAACAGAAACAGGGTAGAAGAAAAAAGGACCAGCAATTCTACAGGGATATATTTCATTGCTGCACACCAAGTTTGGAGCGGTGGAAACAATACAAGCTGTGCAGCAGAAATCAGTCACCATGGATGCTCCTATTTCAGCAAGTGCTTTGGAGAAATTTATGGCTGTGACACGACATTATTAATGCGCTTTGTACCCAGCCAAGTGCAGATGTGTGCTTGCATAAACCTTTCCTTATCATTATTAAAAGTGATGTGCTGCAGTCTGTCACTGTTCAATAAACAATTCCATGTCCAAGATCTCAAATGTTGCCGCATTGCGTTCTGATGATCTGTGCTTTCCTTATAGGGTGTCAGCATCAAATGCAATAACAAATACGTGACCACAGCCCCTTTGGGCTGATGCATTTCCAAGAAGGGGCAAATGTTGATTACTCTTGCATGTTATTTTGCCTATATAGTTAAGAGTCATCCAAAGTCTAAAGAAGCCAGTGGAAAACCTCCTGCTGGCTTCACCGGGCTTTGCATCTGGCCATTAGTTACTTGAGTACATTAGCCAAATTTATGCCTTTAGCATAAGACAGCCCCTAAACTACCATCCAAGTGTAGCCTATGTTTTGGGGAAAGACAGACAACTAGAAAACATTCTAATTCACGAGACTTGTGATTTTGCTTTATATTTTTGTTAACAACTTTTCTCAATTATTAAAAAAAAAAAAGATTGACCAACAAAATTTCTTGTGAATACCGGCCACCCCAGTTTCCTCTCCATTTTGCAAAAAAAAAGAGTTGCAGGGGTGCAGGTACATTGCCTTTCCAGGCATTTTTCCTGTTTAAAGTCACATTTGTTTTGGTTTTGTTCACATTTCTTCAAGCCCTTGTTTACCCCATCCCTCATGCTTGGCTGGTCAGCAGACTGGCTTTTCTAGGATGCCGCAGTGAACATTTCCCATTTAGATGCAGGGAGGGGCTGGAGAAGACATCTGGCCTGGATTCTGGTGATTTTCTTCCTGCAGATGTAAACATGAAAAGGGAATTGGGAAAAGAAAAGGTAGCCTTTCTCAGGCCATATCCTGCAGCAGCCAGGGACCCACCTGGTCCCTAGAGAGCATTAGAAAATCCTCAACATTCGCTAACTCGTGATCTGCCTCACATGGCCCCTGACCAACAGAGAAGAGCCAGAACACAGTTAACTTTAGCTACACCCTAACCCTCACAATACCAAAGGTCTCCTTCAGGAGCAGGCAGAGTAGGCAGCTGCCTGGGGCAGATCACCAGCTTGGGGCAGGCCGTAGAGCCAGAACTCCCTTCTTCCCACTGCTAGAGCTTGAACTGACCGGAGGGGAGGCAGATGCAGACACAGTGCACCTCCACTCGCTGTTCATGTGCTCAGAGCTCAAGGAGATGTGGGCAGGGGGAGCAGGGTCAGGCCAGGAGTGCAGGCGCGGGAGTCCTGGGAGGACGGGTGCAAGTGCTTCTGGTGTGCTAACCCCATCTAACTAAACCTATCTGGAAGCTACTCCATCACTATCAATGAACTGCACTTTCTTGCCAGAAACAACCCAAAAACAGTAATTTCTTTTTGCCCTCCAGAATGAGGGACAAACTCAGCTGTCATTGAGCTTGGACCTCTTTCTGCCCTTTCCTTGACAGACAAAGGACCTACACTGCATAAATGCTCTGGAAGCCTTTTGTGGATGATTTCAGAGAATCAATCTGGAGAAAGTTAGAGCTCTATTAGAAAAACTTCTCTTCCCTCGAAGTTTATTCAGCTGTAACTCTGAAAGTTATGTAAGGAAACTAGATAAAATTAGAGTATTGGATAAAAATAGCACTAAAAGAAATCTTCATCTTACTATACCATTTTGAGACCACTTCGGGGTCTTTTCTGCTTCTTCACCTACTGGCACAGGAAAGCAGCCTTTGCTCTAAGCTGGCCTCTGGCTGAATGCCATGGCATTTGCATTGCCAAGGAAAAAAGTCACCTAGAATGGTAACAGTCTGGTTTCACATCCATTTGTGGCAACGTCGATGGCTGTACTTCCCAGGCAGCAGTCCTTACTGCTTTACTACAAAGTAACACCAAGGCATAAACCCAGGTCCTGACAGTGAGTCAGCACTGAGCTGTCAAACCAAGCTGAAATCTCCACGAAGCAAAATGTTCTCTCTGCATATTTTTTGTACCACTCAGTATGTTACATAAACTCCCAATGGGTAGAACCATAGCAAGGGTTTGGAAGGATATATTTATTACAGCAGTAATTCTAGTATTTAAACTTTCTGACAGCTGCTGTGGACAAATATGCAATAAAAATCAAAGCCAATTCAAAGCTAATATTCAGAGGTGGAAGACTGCGTAAGCATTTGGGTTCTGGGCCATGTCATGCTTTGTTTAGCATTCAGACGGTATGGAGGACTGCAGCATCCCTTCTCCGCACTCAAGTCAAACTCTATCACTTTGGCTTCATTTTTCAAGCTTGGCTGCATAAAGTTAGAGCTCTGTCTCCCATTATCTGAGCAATTGGCTGCCATGGTCTAAAACATGACTGGACCACGACACACAGCTTGTAGGAACAAATAATTTGAGCATCCTCAGCTGCTCCAGTTCACACCTTCCCTCCTGCTGCGACAAGCATGATATCCTCTGTCAGAGACACAGGCCGATAGCTGAGGACAGTAAAAGCTCAGATCACTGCCAGGGCTTGTCTGTCAGGGCCTTTGGGTATCCACACAATGTGCCTATTCACGTTAGGTAGAAATGAAAGTAGCCTGTGCTGCAGAGGTCCTGAGCTCGCTACCACTACTCCTGGAATCACAGAAAAATGTAGGTCGGGAGAGACCCCTGGAGGTCATCTAATCCGATCTTCTGCTGGAAGCAAGGACAACCTGAAATTATTTCAGATGGGCTCATGATGACGCACTATTCCAAACAGGAGTTAGGCCTTACACGAGGCCAGGAGAGAGACCCTACAACTGCTATATGGATTCCCGTTGAGAAGCCACAGGCTCCCTCTACAAATTGCCCCACTGATGCCCAAAGGAGAGATGGCAGAAGAACTGCGTCTGTTCAAAGCTTTTGGAGAAGGTCAGAGATATTTGCCAGTAAGCAACCTGCCCACAGTGCGAAGCGGTAAAAGGGACCCCATGCTACAAGGAGCCTTACTGATTTTAGAGTGCGGCATCCGTTGTAGTTACATGTGACTGATTCACTTAGCGAGGTTACATCGAACTACAGTTGTTTACAGTACTCAGAAGGGAATTCAAATGATTCCTCCCTCAAAAGAGCTAGAAGCGTGGTATGTCTTCAGCCAGCAGAGTTGTTCTCAAAGCAATCATCTGTCCATGACTGTGCACTATACCCTTCCTGATCTATGAAAGCAAAATGACCACTGTTTCTACTCTCAGAGGCACATAACACTATAAAGACGTTCACTGAGGAGAACGGATGATCTCTGAAGTGGAAAGCTTTTCCCAGCATCAGCTAACACATTAATTATTGACTGTGTAGAGAAGGCTGTGTCTACACAGCAGGACCGTAGAGCAGTCTTTTGCACGAGGCATGCACACTTTTTTCTGTTCACACTGCTCCAGTTCAGGCTCAAATCAACCATCTTAGGCTAAGGAACAGCTAGTTTCAGGACATCTGTTGACATACTTGCCTGCCTATGCTAGATCTGTCCAGTTTGAAAGAATTTAGTTCTCTTCTAAAGACATTTTGAGTCTCACCCTGCCGCCCCTTCCAGGAGTACCATACCTGAACCTGGTTTTCATGCCCATCTTAGCAGTTTCTCTACAAAACTAAGCAATGTGCACAGTAGGCAAATCTGAACTGGGGAATGAACCACAGCCCAAATTCACCTAAACACACCCTAAAAGCCAAACCTAAATTCAAGGTCTGCACTTGCAACACGGCTGAAGAGCAAATGCCCAGGCCCACAGAGGAGTGTGGAATAACAGACTCCATTGCCCACAAGATCCCAAGGCTAGTTATGATTGATAAAGCAGATACTCCCGCTGGGCATGCATTCAGGGAATAATTACCCTAAGGAACAATTTCAGACACTCAGCCTGTTATAGCCAATTCCCACTGAAATTTATGAGAGTCTTTTGAGGGTTTGTGTTGTCTGCAGGAGTAAATAAGGACTCATACACAGAAGGTCTGGGTATTTTGTTAAGTAACAGGAGGTTTGTACCATATAGCCACCAAGATGAATGCTCCAACCCATCGCCTTCATTCAAGCCCTTCTTTCATTAACAGCAAGCAAGTCAAGGTTATCACGCTAGCTATGCCAGTATTCAAGCTAATTGGTTCTCTGGAGAGAACTATAAAAATGTTGGTTTCAGGACCTGCCAGGACAAATGCACTGCAGTTGGTCAGCTGTGGAAATATTTTATTATCTTTGACAGAAAATGCCATTTTTATCTGTAATCTTCTGTTACAGTATGTCTCAACAACCTGTGAAGGAAGAAAGAATTTGTGTAAGATCTCTTACTGTTCTGAGCTGCCTTGCCAGTTTTCAGTACTTTTGCTGAGTTGGTTGAAAGAAAAATATACACAGCAGAAAAGGATCTGTCAGTAGAATGGGGAGGAAATTGCATCCTGGAGGAGAGAAGGCTTTGAGTGATGTTGTCTTCACAGTCTCCTGTGAAGCCAGGAGATTCATGACCCCTTCCAAGCACAGACTTTACCCACCTAAGCTATCAGACCATGTTATAGTTGCCATCAGTTTTGTTCACTTTTTCCCTTGACCTGGTTCTTCCCACAATGCTTGTCAGCTCTCCCTGCCATCTTTGCCTACACTTGGATTCCCAGTTTTTGAGACGTGGCCTGTTTTATCTTTACAATGCATATTAGCAGAATCAAAAAACAATACCAAAAAATCTGAAAACCCACTAAGGCAGCTGACTTATCTCCTGTGTTAGATTTCAAAATTCTCTGCAATTTAAAGAACAAAGGTCCTTGCTGAAATATTCACAGTGGTAGGTCTTCTGGGACCTACTTTATTTCAGAAGCTTCTGGAGGAACTGGATTCATCTGTGGTTAAAGACAAGATAAGCACAGCAGGTGTATTCCCTGTCTCCAGCATCCTGGATCCTCTTCAAGCTGATTTCCATCCTCCCCATTCCAATAAAACAGTGTTCACAAAGGTCACTGATGACGTTTTCTTGGCCAGCTCTCTATTCTCTTCCACCTCGGCCTCTGTGTTTATGACACCCTTACATCTTGTCTCAGCTTTCATGATCCTGTCCTCCAACATTTCTCTCCTAAGAATGCTTTCCATATTGAGCAAACTAAAGGACCTTCCCATTGATAATTTGATTCAAATCAAATCAAAGGGGGGTGGCAGGGGGGTGAGGGGTGTTAGTTTGTAATTTTCTGTTTTGAACCAAACTGTCCTAGGAACTTCTACCAGCGTATTCTGGATTATCGGACTGAAGACAACAGAGTGATCCACAGACCCACGTTCTACATGTGGTTAAGCTGAGGTACAGAATACAGCAGCACTGGAGGTACAGTTCAGATCTCCTTATTTGCTGACCTTTGCCCAACTCCAGGGAGCCACCAGGTTGAGCCAGACTATTGATCAGAGGGAAAGTCCTTCAGAAGGTGAGCTTACACAGTCCGTTCTCATGCAGAAATTCAGGTTTTTCACTCACTGCAGTTTCCAGAGCCCCATCTTTGATCAAATGAGATAGCTTAGAGAAAAGTCTAGCAGATAGCAGCCAGGTAGATAATCTTAAGGGGACTCCCAACTACCCCTAAAACTGCAATGTAAGATTGTAAAGAAACTAGATAATAGAGGAATGACATGCAAACAGCATAGATTCACGTGTGGCAAGAACTGAAGGACAGCGGTTGACCACCTCTGATTAGAAAACATTACATACCCAGCCAACCAACATGTTGATGATCATAGAATCACAGAACAGCCGAGGTTGGAAGGGACCTCGAGAGATCATCTGGTCCAACCTTTCGTGGGAAAGGGAGCCTAGATGAGATTATCTAGCACCCTGTCCAATCGCATCTTGAAAGCCTCCAGTGATGGGGACTCTACCACATCCCTGGGGAGGTTTGATTGATTATCCTAGTGATGGATTGTTCTCACTGTAAAAAATTTCTTTCTTATATCAAGATGATGGGATCACCCTGCCAACAAGGAAGGCCTTTTCCACTCCCTCTGATTTATTACTGACAATCCAAACAATGTGAGGGATTTTCTCATTTTTCTGCTGCTTTTTCCTACTGTCCATTTCAAGGTTGAGGAGCACGATACACCCGGGTGCAGATTTCAAAAGCAATATTAAGAAGGTCAGCTCTGGTCACAGTCGGCTCTAATTGCCAGTTGTAGCGGGATGCAGTCTTTTCCTTAGTCACAAAGCACGGCACTTGAAATATCCTGTAGGATGAAAACAATGCCTGCTACAGCATTTCTCTCCTGATTTTTGGGAAGAGGGCCAGACAAGCACCACAATTAGTCATACATTCCAAACGCAGTCCCCATTCTTAGTTCCAACCTCTTGCCTGTCCTTATGCTAAGAATGAGGCTACGATCTCTGCCCCGGAGAGCCTCTTTGCCTCAGAGTCACACACTATCAATCAGTCTGCTCCCAGTAATGAGGAAAGATGCTTTCCTTCCTTCCACCTTCTATTTGGACCTTCGCCTTCCCAGTGGGATCATTTTACTGGGTAAAGGAGGACAGAAATAGACAGAAAGAAACATGTCAATATGTGCATTGAAGAGAAATTAAAAACAATACATAATGAAATATCTGAAAGCACATGGGAATTTGCTGGAAACTAGAGGAGAGAGGAAGAGAAGCAGCTATCACGCCTTTTACTGCTGCACATGGAGTTAGTTTTGAAAAGTTCCTTCTCCCTGTCCTACCTCCTTCCCCCTGCTTGCCCACTCCCCTGGGGAGGGGAAGGTAGCAAAGGCATCATTACAAAATTAATCACCTTGAGAAGAGTAGATACTCAAGATTTTAAAATCACTGCAAGAGGCAGAAGCGTCTTTGGGGGAAAGTTCAAACAGCTTCTTTTGCTTGACAACTGCTGGAAACAATATGGCAATCATTAGTTTCTCTCTCTCCAGTTCAGGGTAGTCCATTTAATTTACACATGATGAACAACAGACATGCACATAGGTCCAATAGCAATATTAAGGTTGCCTCTCTTGCCAAGATTTATGCCACTAAAAAGCACATGTGCAAACCCATGTGAGTCTGAAAAGGGTTAATGGGCTGCTGGGGGCTCATGCTTCTTGAAGAGAGGTAAAAGGAGGGACAGTAGCTCAGCTGGAGAACATACTTCACTCTCACTGTGTGACTATCCACGGGTATGGGAGGATGCGTTGTCTGAGAGGGTGGACAACCCTCTCATCTTCAGCTGAGCCAGCTGCACTCACTATGGGTTTGGCAAAAGCCTCCTGGAATGCATCTGAAAGGACAGCATCAGACCTGGTGTGGAGGTGCAAGGATCCATGAGTCCTGCCTGATTTTTTGGGTAAATCCTGAAGCCTCACAAGAATGCTTAGCTTAGGCCTCAGTCCATTGCCCATTCCTGAATAACTCCAGGAAAACTGGGTCATTTTTTACCCTTGTGTGGGAATATCTCTGGTGACAACCAACACCATCTTTGCTCACCTCGGACAGGGTAGATTTCCAAAATGACAGCTCCCTTTCTACATGGACCACCAAATACTCAGGACAGTCAGCAGGGTTTTCAAGAAAACCCTGACTGCCAGAAGCCAGCTCTGTACTCTGCATTATCATTAAAAAGAAACAGGTCATCCAGCCAAAGAGTCTCCTGTTCTCTGGCATCAGACAGATCACTACAAAAACAGGAGCTGCTGTCTGACCTGAATTCTTTTTTACATCCTCCCAGTGCCATGTGCTTGTTCTCCACAGAAACAGTCCATGCCACTGAGTTCTTGGTGTCATGCTGACCTGGAGCAATGATGTCTGTAGCATAAAAATAATTTTATTTTAACCAGAAGCCACTGCATAGCGTAGGAGGATATTTTCCACTCTGACTCTGGCATTGTCTACTTGGTGACCTTGAACAGGTAGTGTTATCTTTCTTCATCTCTTCGTTAAACAGAGATACTGGTACTGACCACTCTTGTAAAGCACTTTGACGTCTACCGATGATAAAAAGCCAGGTGTCGACATTATTGTGCAGCAAGTATTTACTCTCATCTGCTTTAAATCTCTCCCTCCTTCATTTTCATTGAATAACCCCTTTGTTCCTGTATTATGAAACACTGTAAGTAGACTCACAACTGCTCACAGAAGTGAAAACGGATGGACGCAGACTGACGGAGAGCCCCTCCTGCAGAGCAGGACTTCCAGGGGTGAAACCCTGCCTCCATTGACCTCAGTGGGAATGCTGCCAATGGGGTGACTACTTTCTTGCTGATTCACAGTAAATGATAGTAAGAAAAGCATTTCGTAACATTTTCTAATCTGCTTCTTGAGGGTTTAGTCATCCCAAAAGTCAGTATGAATAAGGATTACTCTTCCCTTTCAACAAATGGACCCCTCATGTAAAACTCTGCCCAGTTAACAATTCCTTCACTGTATGGGGGGGTTTTTTTGTTGTTTTTCTGGTGAAGTTACCACCATCTGTGGCCAAACAACACACTCAAGCCCAGTAACCTTTCAGAAAAATGAGAGATGATGTCTGCTGCTCATTTCATGTGTTTTTTGCCCAGTACAGTCTCTGAGGAAAGGAAGAAGGTGCCAAAACTGAAATAAGAAAGATAACATTGGTAAATGTCAGAGCTCCCTGGTGAGTGCAGAGGTCTCAAAGACTTGGGAATGCTGAACAGATGACTCACTGGGAAGGGTTGCTGCACGTCCTGTTTTTGACAGATGGGACACTAACTTATTTTACCTAGGATCCTACAAGTTTATGGTATTATAGTAGCATCTAGAGGCCTTCATGGTGAAGGCGATGGCTTTTGGGACTGCGTGGAGTAGAAACTATCATGCAGGATGAGGGAATTGGATTTAATGTAAAATTTTGCGGCCAAATCTTTGCATGAATATTTTGGAGCTGCTTACAGCCAGGATCTGGTTTACAGGTGCAGAAGGGCATCTTCCTTACTGAAAAGACAGATTCTGTCATAGTTATACATATATACCAGTTCTCCATAGAAATACTAGACATATGCATCGAGTTTCTTATGGAGCCTGCTACCTCTCCTAATCGATTGGATCCACACTTCACACCTATTCTCAGAGCTTAACTGGACAATGCAGAGATTTTGCCTTAGTCCCATGGACAGATTTCAGAATTATTTCTGTTCAGGTCAGCCCAAAAGCAAAATTCTTTTGTGTCTCTGGCACTGAAAAAAATGTCATATTAAAAACTAAACGTCATTTCCAAGTGAACAGGCAACGTATTCTGTATTTAAAATGTTGAAATCACAGACTGACTTTCCCATATTTCCCTCTGCATTTTCAGCCAAAGCCACTGGCTGAACGCAAAAGAACATGAACAGCCCTAAATCCCACACTATTTTTAATTGAGTTCACTATTCAACAAATAAATAAAGCCACACAGCTCTAATGTAATGATGCTTGTGATGACATTTTCCACATCCCGCTCCAGATCTCCATGTCATTTGTCCCACCACAAGCTAATGTAACATACCCTTCAGCAGGATGAAGAGTTTGGAGTCTGCTACTGTCTGTGAACTAAAACAGACCTGGAGTGAAATCCTGACCTCAGACAATAGCAGCTTTGCCACCAACATAAGTGGGACCAGTTTATTAGCCCAGGATTTCTAACTCAGGCATTAGAGGCTTGTATTTTTGACAGTTTTAATCCAGAAGCCCTGAGCTCACCACCATCATCTGTGGATGTGATTACATGGGTAGACAGGAAAAAGCTGGAGTACTCAGAGTATTTCTGCTCCACTTCTGCTTCCAAATTTGAAGCTGTCACTCAACTGGTCCTGTCCAGCCAACTAATTGTTCTTCTGGGGACAAAGTCCTGTGGCTAACACGTCCCCGTGGTCTCCCATTTAACATGCTGCTGAAGGAATACAAATTTGTCCACTCCCCCCTCCCCTTCTTATCCAGTTGAAATAATAAATATTTTACTCATGATTTATTGGATTTCAGTTTGTTGAAAAGATCCTCCAAACAAATGAAGTTTTAATGGCAACAAATGCCAGCCGCAGCGCATTAGAAAATATAAACAGCAGCGGAGACTGTTAAACAAAAACCACTTCGGATACAGCTGACATAGTGCTCAGCAATCTTCACCTCCTGAGGCCAGGGCCCTCAAGAGAGGGTCACAGCAAGTCCCTCACTGGAAAAAGAAATCTGGAAGTATCCCAGATTTGAGTCCTTTGAATGCTGAGGGCTACAGGAGAGACTTTTGAAGTGACCGGTCCAGGCTTTGGGTTATTCAGGACCACAGGCAAGACTTCGATGAAGGGATTCATTTCTAAAGAGGAAGAGCCGAGGCAGCCCCCACTCTATGGTCCCTCCCCGCTGCCTTCCCCGCTGTGCACCACTTTTTGCCAGCCCAGTCCAGCCCTCCAGCTCCCTGCCTCTGTCCTGTGCTCTCCTCCCAACAAACGGGCTCAGAGTCGAGCTCTGTCACTGCACAGGGCACCTGCACAGCAACTGTGTTGGAGCCACCCAGCACTGCCTCACAGATGAGCAGGCTGCCCTGAACGACCCTCACTGCAAGGAAGGCTGATGTGCACGTCTTTGCAGACCAGGGGAAGTAATTTAGGTCATTTTGCTGTGCTATGGAAGATGCTACCTGTGCACAGGCCACAGGAGTCAGTGCATGGCTGGGTACCACAGAGCAATTGTCACCCACTCCAGGGAGCACCCAGTGTGCTCACAGCCCATGTCTGTCTCCTTCACACATCTGTCTTTGCATGGGTAGAAGCAAGTGAGTTCTGTTTGCCTGGGTTTATTCTCAGTACATCCCTGGTTACTCCTCTGCCCTCCCATCAGACCTGCCAGCACAACTGATTGTGCAATCACTCCTAAAGCCAATGCTGTCAAAATGACCAGATCCCTCAACTACTTATAGTAGAATGATTTTTTCTGACTCATTTTGACAGTATCAGAGTAGAGAGCAAGTACCTATGCAGCTACCTCTGCACACTTGAGGCTGGGGCAGGTAGAGATCAGGTAGAGATCAGGTGGATGTGGCTGGGAGCCAGTAACCTCTTCAGTGAGCTCATCTTCAGCCAGAGCAAGATGCCTCAGCATTGCCTCAGGACCAAATGATCCTAAACAAACGCTCTAGTTACAGATACCTCATCCTATTGTGTGGGGAATGGATTTACATCTATTAACAGGCCATCTAGAAAATAAGTTACTTAGTTCAATGTACTGCAGGGAAAAAAGAGAGTATTTGACATATGAGGCAATCATGGTTGCTGCCATTGCTCATTTAGTCCTGGATTTAACCTGAATTCCCTTATCCTTTCTCCATATACTGGTGATGAGGCAGGTAAATTATCCTCCCAAGAAGTCCTTGTCCACTTATTGCAACTTCAGGATCTGCTACTGGACCCATCATAAAATATGAACAGAGGAAGAATCTTGTCCCTCTATTTTTGGTAGCTAACAATTTCCCTGAGGTGTCCTGCAGCTTGCCTGAGAAAGATGCAGGTGAGACATGCCTTTGAGAAGATGGTACACAGCCTAGAGGGGGCTAACTGTTGTACTGAGGAGTCAGTGGATATCAGCTGATGCGCTGTCCTGCAGAAGTCTGACTGGTCCCCTCTATCCAGTATATTAGCTGGACTTAAGGCTTGTTTGAGGTTTTTATTTTAAACTTTGGGGCTCATGGAAGGTAACAGACAGACCGTACACTTACCAGGACTCATTTGAGCCAACAGTGGCCTTCTTGAACCTGAGCAACAGTTTCTAGACCAGAACAAAGACTCAATATCAGAAGATTTTGATGGTTCAGCACGAACCAGTAGCATATTGTCACCCACCAGGCGACCCTTCTGTACTCAAGCCGACACAGAGGTGAATACCTGCAGCATACCCAGACAGGCCTACTGTGAAGGAACTCAGGTTGGCTCCCCTTTGCAGTGGTCTGACACAATGGAAAACTTCAGGGAAGCTCTTCAAGCCATGGAAGCTTAACTAGGCCATGTAAGAGACTGGAGGCTCCTTCCTGAGGGATAAAATACTCTATTCCTTCACAGCAATCACATGAAAGTCTAGCAGAAGGAGACTAAGAAGAGCTATCCAACAGCACAACTCCCTTTTGTCAAGCCCAGTCCAAGGATGTTTTCTGCTGCCCAAATCCTAGGGTCTCATCTCTCCACAGCTTTTTCTTAACTCATAGCTGCTACCTAAAACAGCCTTGATGAGTGCACAGCCGGGATTGCCACCTTTTATTCAAACAGGGGAAGCATGGACAAGTAATGTGTTCCAGAGACTGGAAATCAGGATGTTTTGATTTGAGATAAAGTACAAAACATGTGTGAGTGACCAAAGACCCCTGCCTGAGCCTTTCAGGAAATAAGTGATTCAAGACATTTTACCATAAGAGCAAGAGTTTACTGTCAATAAACCATTGTTTACTGTCTACACAAGAGCTGTGGCTACTACTTTATTCAAACATTCCTATTTTGTCTACTTAATCCATTCCAAGTCACTGCAAACAATTTCCCTTTCATCAGTCATGGAGGACTGGGAAAGGGCCCTGTCTGTCTATATGGAATCCAAACTGCACCTTGACATGCCAGCATGTCCAGGGCTCCTACGTGCACTTCCAACCCTGCATGTGCACTGACCTGAGCAGACACCTCTTCCCTGCTACCTTCCCAGCTCTAAGGGCAGTCAGAAGATTTCATACAGCACTTTGCCGAAGTCATGACATGAAGCCTAACTTCCAGGAGCATGGCCCTGCCAGTTCCACTCATGCAGCCTTCACACTTGAGCTCATCTTTGGAGACCCCAAGCTAAGCCTGTTGAGCACCAGCATGGTTCAGACTGATGCCAAGTATCTGGAAAACACTGAGTTTTATGTAAAAAAACCCATAAAGCCCACAACAATCATCTACAGCACAAAGCTAGTTCTACTCCAACCTGTGGGCTCACCATAAAAAGACTGACTGCACTGGGAAAAGTCATAATCCAGTTGATTGTAAACCACATACCGAATACTCACAATCAGATTTATTTCATGATTTAGAAAATCACTAAGAAGTCATCACTATAAGCACCATGCTGTGTTGTGTACTGAAAGACGCCATAATTAAGCTGCAGCAGACCATAACTGTTCCAGGAATGAACAATGTCAGGAACACAAAGTGGCCAATGTGGATTTGCAAGAGATCATGCAACAATTATTGCAGGGTAAAAACCATTTGTTTGTTTGAATCCTGAGCATTTTAATTTCATTTTTAACTGACGTTCAGGACAGGATTCAGGTGAAGGAGAAGGCAGCAAGCAAGGAGGATGAGGTAGGTAAATGAGGTTAATAAAAATAATCACTGATAATAGCAGGGGAGAAAAATAGAGAAATCTAAATACATTCACTGGGGAGGATGTAGACATAACCAGAAACAACTCAAGGTTCTGCAGTGAACAATCCCACACTGGTAAAGAGCCTAATCCAAAGCCCATTGAAATCAGGGTCTTTCCACTGACTTTGTCGTTTGTCACTGCATGACAAGCAAAACTTTTCCCATTGCAGACTGTCTGCCACAAAATCTTTTCTGTTTCTCTACACATTTTTCCACTGTTCTTAATAAAGCCATTTTCTTACATTATGTTAATATTTAAAAAAAAAGAAAAGAGAAACCCTTCATAAATACACAATCAACCCTGAGGTAATTTTCCTAAAATAATTTTTTAAATAAACTGCTCTGTACAAACTTCAGTCACTTCAAAATGTGCTTTGAAACTGAAGACTGTGGAAAAGTTAAAGAAGTGATTGCTGATAAATAGTTCCATATGATTTATTGAATATAATATCCTTCCCCCTACAACAGAATGCTTTTTCAGATCTTGGGGCATGGACTTTTTGCCTGCTAAGAGATGTGTGCTAAGGTTTAATAAGATATTTATATGCTAAAGAACTTCCTCCAATTCCAGAACACCCTATACCTATTCAGCATTGGCAGTACTCTCTTAAATAGAAATATCCTTTAGGATGAAACTGAACTAAATTGGTGGAGTTGTACAGAAGTGACTTCCATAAAATACTTGAAATGTTCCTCTTTGCTGTCAGAGCAGGAAGGACGCCCATTTTTAGTTAGGTTGTGGCAACACCCAAAGGTTTATCAGATGTTTTCCTAAATTCCACAGAAATTTTTCCTGAGGTCTGAAAGAGAATGGAAGTTGTCACTGCCTCACAGCAGCATCAAATATATATGATGGCAATATAACAGCAGATGGAGAGCTTTTGACAGTAAGGTTATGGAGTACAGTATCTCGATAGCAGCTCTGAGAAACCAGACCACCATCCCTTTTTCAGAAGAGGTCATGTAAGACATTTCAGTATATTGCACTGGGCCTTAGAAATATGTTATCTGGAAAGACTCAGTGTGTAAAACAACCCAGAACTAGACACCTTTTCAGCTTTCCTGCATAGCTCTACTGCACCAGTTGCCTTACAAAGCACTCAGAAAACCGCCCTGGGTAAGCTAATGCAAACTCTGGTTTAACACATGCATAGATACTTCACGCTGGCTATACAGGATTAGTGCTTTCTGTAAATGTATTGATGTAAACCAGCCAGAATTATCCAGTTTTAAACAGACAGACGCATCCATATGCAAAAGCCTCAGATGTAACCATCCTCTTTCTTTGGCTAGAGCAGTACAACTTTGTGCATAGAAAATTGCCTTCAAGACAACTGGAGCAGGAACCCAAACTTTGTGCCTGGTCTTTTGCTAGTCATGTGAGGAACAGGCCAATCACCCCCATATACTGGAGCATAAGGACTCCAAATTTGCTTTACTTAGGACACATGTAAACCAACATAGGCCTGATGTCTATTCTACGGATCCACAGCAGCTTCAGGCCAGAAGCCACATACCTTGGTAGGGTGAAATAATGCGTGCTCTAATCCACTCTTTTACACAGCACTGGATGTGGCCAGGATCCCCAACCCTACTCAGGCAGAATGCAGGCAGGAACAGGCAGATCTTTCTGTACCAATTTGTCAGATGTGAACTCAGATGCCTTCAGAGTGCTTGGAAGGACGTAAACGGTGCTCCTTTCCAAAACCTGTAGCAAGGAAATGGCTGGGCTGAGCTCTCTGAGCTCTAAACAGGAAACAGGTTCTTCACTCTCAAGTGGCTCAATGAAAAATATCATCCAGAAGTGGCAGTAACGCCTCTGCTTGCATGCACCTAGACTATGCCACAAGTTCAGGTGAGAACACATGAAAGTCCCAGATGCAAAATATTGACACTGTGCAGAATGGGGCAACTGAGCTCCAGGTTCCCCTTGATCAGCAGGGCTGATATCCAACTGGTAGGATCTTGCCAAAGGTATGAAATGCTGGGCCTTTAGGAGAGTCTAGAAGGAAAAGTGAGAGGGCAGGGGAAAATACTGTAAATGTTCACCCTAAAAACTCCAGAACTATGACCATCATGAAAACCCCTTCTACATGAAGAAAAGATAAGATAAAGATGCATTTGGATGGGGAACTGAACCACTTTGTCCCAATGTGCCACACATCTCTGCAAAGGCACATAAATGTCCCCAGAAGTCCCAGCAGACTCAGTACTTTTCTACCAAATGCTCCTTCAGCTGAAAATGGAGCTGAGCAGGAGATGGACAGTACTGATCGCAGAGGTGAGGAAGAAGCCAGCTGAGTACAAACATGTGGGACTCACTCATATGTTTTGTGTTCTTCTGTTTGTTGTAGGAAAGAAAGGTTGCGTATGGGTGGGCTGAGAGCTGAGAGCCCCCCACTCACACAATGTGGAAACAATAAATCACGGGCAGTCCTGAAGAGCCACCTGTGATTTTCAAATGTGAAAAGCCCTCTTTCTCCTCTGGAAAAACCTCCAGTTTTGCCCTGCTCTCTCAATTCCAACCCAGCACAGGTTTCTTGGGAAGGGTCTCACAACCCATAAAACTCTCCCTGGGCAGGGCAGCCAGTGGGTCTGCAAGACAACTGGCTGAACCACTCACGTCTCGTCTTGCTTGGATGATGTGGTTTTAGTCTCGACTCTGTATACACTATTACACCACTAGATCTTGCTTTGGCTAGCCCAAATTCCCATCACGACTCACTACATGCAAGGAACGTCACATCTTTCAGCATGCTAGTTCTGCTTCGCTGACTACAACAGGCTTACTTGGAGGCAACCATTGTCTCACGCCTCCTTGGCACTTTTTACCTGTCTCTGTTTTTCACATATCCCTTTCTTCCCAAGATTTCCCAGTGGCGACTTCTGAAAGTCCTTATTGTCCAGCACTCAGCATGGAGCAGGGATGAGAGGAAGACGGTGGAGTTCATTGATCCCATCATGGCCAAACACATACACTTCAGACATTGGTTTCTCTAATTCCTCAGCCATTCCCTCATCCTCTGGAAAGGGGTCACCATGTTGATTTATAAACTTAGGAACCAAATGCCTCTCACAGACCCGGTGGGTAAACAGCTCAGCCTCCCCAGTAGCCTTGCACAGCTACATATGGCAAGCAGAGCTTCACAAAGGCTTTTGTCCGCATTTCCCATCAGTCAGACTCTAGGAAGACAAATGACTAAATTCAAACTATGGCCAAGGTTACCTTATCAGTGACCCCCAGCCTCTGGCCTGGCTTCAGTAGGCCCTAGAGATCTCAGAGTGTCCACTCCCAGCCACACACAGATACTCTCCCCTGCCACGCTTTCTGCCCTGCTAAACATTTCGGTCCTTTTCCCTGGGAAACGGGGCCTGCGGAGCATGGAATTAGCTGCATTAGTCTCAGGGGCATCCCCAGTGTCAGCAGAGGGAGGATATTAACCTGAAATGAGACATTTTCCACTTTTCTCTATGTTGGAGACTTTTCTAAGCCTACCTGCCATTTTGGTCCCAGTGCCTGAGGAGGTGAAGGGCATCCTACTGTCTCCATCACCAAGACACATATGGCATGCCCTACATGCACAGATGAGTCATTTCAGTCAGGGACAGGCGACATCCGTCCTGTGCACTTTTACCATGAATAACAACCTTCACTTGTCTTTCCTTTCTGCCTGCAACAGTCTGCTGTTGGTTACTGCTAGCAGATACAATTGGCCTCTCTGTTATCTTTATAAATGTGAAATATGTGCTGCTATGTTCACAATTATGAAAGTTTAAATGAAAACTTAATTGCAAGAAAAAAGTATTTTTAGTCGTATTTACACTACCTAGAATGAGTAATGAGAATTCATATTGTGTCAGATGTCAGGTTTTGTTGTTGTTGCTGTTGTTACTCTTTTGACCAGTTCTTGAGCATAATAATAACTGAAGCCATTTATAGAAAAAATTACACTATATTCTCTCTTTTGTTCCATTTTTGCAATAAAAATCAACAAGCTAAGCCCTGCCTTAGCTACAAAAGAGTTAATTTAAAGAATAACAGTGGGAACCATGCTCTTCTCAAAGGGATATTTATTTGGTTTTAAAGAACTCGTTCTTCATGCAAAGAAAATGAAGGTTGGAACCAGAAGAGAAACATCTGCCTCCTCCAAAGTTATGAGAAACTGTGTTGCACATTCCTAACCTTTCTCCTGTCCTTTTGGCTAAAAATCAATTACTTTTCTTTTAAGGTAACATGTACATCTGGGCAACTGGGCAACTAGCATATAAAAATCACTCTTCAGAGCTAAACACAAATAGATTAACTCAAAAGAAAGGGCATAATATCTTTTCACTTCTGGGAAGAAATATTTCCAGCTACCAGAGAGATTTCTTTCTGGAGGAAAGATCTGATCCTTGCTGGTCTTTAAGATCTGAGGAAGGTACAGGATGACTGCAGCAGATGCTTAATTGCTTTGGGTTTTGGAGCAAAAGTCAAAAAACTTTCTTTAAAACGCTTTTGACATAATTTGCCCCTCCACCACTCCTCTAAACGAAAATACTTAGCAAAATGTTGGTTCCTTTGAGACTGATGTTTATCTTAGCAAAAGAAGTAAAAACAAAGATTTCAAATTTTTACCCATTTCTGCTAGGACTGGGGGTGGACACATCACCCACAGCCCCAGCAACATAGGTTTGAGCCTTGCTCTGGGTCATCTGGGCTGAAGTGTCCAGTTAGATATGACAAGAAATATGGAGGAAACTGGGCACAAGCTAATATATGGTTTACTAAATTCTACGGCCCTGGCAATTTTGGCAGGGGACAAGTGGAAAAAAAGATAGTGCAAAACTACACAACTGTCAAGAAATTCTAGCAGATCCGAGATGTATTACCAAAATATTTTTATGCTTTGAACAATGCAAACTGAATGGATTTTTTCATTTAATCAAACTGCTTTTCCATTTTTTTCAGCTGCCTTTCCTATCTATTTACAGGCGGTTTTCTTGACTGGCTGAATACAACTGTAAAAACATCAGACTAAAGCACTTAAAGACACCAAATAATGCTTTTGAGAACAGGTAGCTTTACAGAGTCCAGAAGGAAATAGCTGAAAGCTAAAATGTTTGGTTTATTCTGCAGGAGTGGGGCATAATGAACACAGATGGAATCAATTTGGATGGCAAGCTTCTTTTATACATCTCAACATCTCCCTAACCTTTGCATTCACCTTGAGTACAAATTGCCCCGGCAACTTGCAGTCCAGGATTAAGAAACTATTGCTTATTTAAATACAGATTTGCTGGGGATATCCACAGGAAATTTGAGGAGCTACTTACTGAATGCAGACCATTGTTTGCATTACAGTAGCACTTAGAAGACTCCAGCAAATCAAGCACAGTGTGCACGGTACTGTACAAATTTTGGAGGTACCCTCCCTAGCTCAAATTGCCATAATTTTGCACTATTACTACATCGCCTAAGTGCTTAGAAGTTCCTGTTGAGTTGAAAAGCTCCTTTTTACCCTGAAGTTGTCCCAGCCCCATGCAGCTAATAATACAAAAAAAAAAGGGGGGGTCTCTCATCAGCTCTAGCAGATGGGCAGCTGTGGGCACAGAGGTGAACGTGACTGGTTCAAGGTTACACAGGCAGTCTCTGGCAGAGCCAAGAGTAAATCCACGTCTCTGACACCAAAGCCTGTGTCACAACCAAACCCAGCTTTTCTCTCTGATCTTGCTTCTCTCTTGCTCGCATAAATATTTGCATGGCTAGAATGAAACCACATTGCATTTTTCTCCCCTTAGGAAAAACAACAAGTACTTAAAATATTTCTGTAGTTTTCCCCCCTCTTTTTAAAGAATTGGTAGGGGGAATATATTTTTATTTTTATTGGCAAAGAAGAAAAGAAGGAGAAGGCTCAGGTGGAGTCAGACTCCCTGAAAGCCCTTCATTCTTCAGCTCTGCCCGCCCTGGCATCACTGCAGGACAGCACAGACACAGCTGCAACAGCTTGAGACCCCAGCTCAGGTCAGGGRAGCAGGTCAGCAGCAGTATGAAGGTTTTTGTGAGTCACCTGAACATTTTCATGGGAAAGTTATGWAATCCATGCTGGATTACCCGTGCCAACCGTAGTCCACTTAAAATTGACCCAGGTCTGATTACAGTACAAGCATACACTGAATGTCCTAAGCACGATCATCACGGAGGATGAACGTGATTAACCCAGGCCTCTCTGTCCTTCCCAGGAGCAATGAGAACAATTCACTCCCTTTAAAAACCATCCAGGGTCATCTCTGGCTCTGCCAGAGGAATTTCACCTGCTTGTGCCAGCAGTGTGTTCAACTCCAATAAAAGTACCAGAACATGCTCACATCCACAAGAAACAGCCCAAGGTGGAAAACCTTCCCACTTTGCTCCAAGCCTGCCTGACCCCTCTCCTGGGACGATGGCTGGTTGATTTTGCAGGCGTAACCAAGCCCCCCTCCCAGCGAGGCGAGACACGAGAGCAGCTTGCCTGTGAGGGTGCAAAAGGGGGAGAGGGAAGGCATGCATGTCTTCAATATGTTTGCCCATTTCGAGTCTTTATTCCTAACACATGTTTCTTCTTTTATGCAAAACATGTCTCTTCTGTTTTCTGTCTCCTTGATTTCATTTTAAAATGCAGTATTTTTATGGCATGAAGAGATAAAGATATGAGGAGGGGAGGGAAAGTGGTACAAAAAGCAATTAAGTCTGGTGGCTGGTTATTGTAATGCACTAAGAAACAACCAAAACCATTCCCTTTGAAAAGGGGGCCACTTCTGCTGCTGATATGCACAGGGTTTTCACAGCTCCCATTAACATGACTGGAAACTATCCAGGTAAAACTCTTGTCTCGGTCAAAGATTAGACTATCATGTCTGAGATGAATGGAAACTTTTCAAAGGAAGAACCAGCGTCACTGCTGGATCACTCTAGCCTTGTCAGCCATCTATTTAATCCATATTTGTGCTCCGAAATTCTTGTATTAATACATGAAGGTTCATAACTGAGGCAATAAACTGCTTTAATGAGCTTTATTGAGTACATCTATGCTGAACAGCTGAGCAGAAAGAAGTACAGGGAGCGCCTGGAAGTTCTGCTCTGGAGTAAACGGGTTGCATGGTTTGGTTTTTATAAAAAGTGCTTTGAAGGTTTCTGAGATTGCAGGAAGTTCACATCTGTCCGTTGATCCAAACCCTGGGGCAAATACTATGGCACAACACTTCCAGGATGTTACTGTCCTCTGCTGTCCGACACATCTGATACTGCAGAAGTCCCCACAATTCGAATTCAACCAGYTTTGTTGGAAATAGAAAATTCCCAGTCCACAAAATTTTCTGTGAACCATGGATTATACAGAAGAACTCAAACTGGAAACTGAGATCAGCCTTTCTCAGGGAAAGCACTGCAGGTTGGGAGTATGTGATACTGCAYGCCTCCACAGGACAAATTCTTCTTGCCAAGCTGCAGGCAGCTCCCACTGAGAATGTGCACCTGTATCCACAAGCATTTTTAACTCTGCTCAGGTACAGCCCAAGGCCTGCCGTGCTGGCCCAGACCTTGACACACCTTAAAAAAGTGCTGAGCCACCCCGACTCCATCTGTGCATGAGTTTTTCAGCTGCTCCTGCAGACCAGCTCTGCTGCCAGTGTTTCCAAAAGCAGCTGAACCAAGAGGCTCCTCGGCACTCAGAAATCACCCTGAGCCAGAGGGTCTGCCAGACCCCTCACTGCGACTGCTAGTGCATTGGGGTCGTCTCCCACGAACCTCGCACGACCTCRGCACTGGGTCCTGTTGGCGCCGGGGAGGATCTGGGGAGGGACGGCTCCCYGCACGCCTCAGGCTATGAGCGCATTCCTGAGCACGGACAAGCCGCTTGGTACTGGTGACGGAAGTTAACATAAGCTGCTACAAGCTGGGACTACTTTCCGTACTAATCTAGTCATAACGTTAAAACAAACTATTTCCGGACTGCAATTATTGCACCTCATAGAGAAATTGTACGATGCTGAAATTAACAAAATGCTCAAGTGCATTTAATTACTAGCAGATACCTTTAAACTTGTGGTTAGGAAACTGTTAGCCATTCCTGAAGCATATGCCCCACAATTCAGTTCCACTCTGAAGCATTTTCAGAATCTGCTGATCCATAAAACGTACCATTGGAGAAGGTTTGTTTTGGCAGAGGTCTCAGTTTTGTCCAGCAAACTAATGGTGTCCGTTAACACACCATTACATACATCGTTAACATACTTGGCAACTGGGATTTCCCCTCAAGAATAAAGAAATCATGTGTAAATCATAATTATTGTCCGCCTGGCAGTATCAATCATCACACACAAGGCACTTGTTCTAATTCTCTACCCGCAAAAAAGTTCCTTGCGAATGCAACTGGGGTTGTCCTTGCACATGGCACCTTACTAGGAAATCACCAGTCAAGCCACATATGCAGTGAGTTTATACAGTCAGTTCCTATCAGGAATGCAGAGCCATAGAGAAACAGCTTGCATTAGGTTGACAACGATGTACTGCCATGATGAATAAGAGACAGGGATTACCTATGGAGCGATCCTTGCCCTTAACATGCAGTTCTTCCAAACAGCCACTGAAACCAATTTCGTTTCCTCTGTAGATGTCTTAAGAAAACAATGAATGCAAAAAAAAAGCCTCATCTATAACATTATGAGAATTATGGTGCTGAGTGTGCACTCCCCTTCATGGTTTTTGCACACTCTTTCCTATTTTATTCCAGGTCCTGTTCAGCTGTACAGGTATAGATCAGGATTCACTTATTTTCTTTGCTTAGACCATAAGCTCTTTTGGGGTGCATTTGGGGAAACCTTGCAGAGCAGGTTCTTTTTATAGCAGAGTTCAGCACTAGATTTTTGAAGGAGTTCAAAAATCCACACTGTGACACCCAAGTTGCTAGCTGGGCTTTCAGCAGAGCTCAGAGCTGGTCCTCTAAAGCTCTACTAAGAGTCTGGCTAAGAAAGGTGGCTGAGAGGTGACAGCGCAAACTAGTCCTTCTTTAAGTGCGTACGCAGGAGGGTTTGGTCCCTGCTCCTAGAACTGAGACCTGGGACTGGTGGGTGAGATTTCATTCCTTGAGTTGACGCATCTAATCAGGCAACACAGATTTTCTCACATCCAAAATCACTCTGAAACCTGTAGGTTGAACATTTAAAAACCATAGCAGTGATAAAATAATAATACCAACAATACCGCCAGCAGATGTGACTGCCAAGCAACATTATCTACTTCATGGTTTATGACATACATTTGATAGAAAACACTTGCAGCAAGAGAGATTGGCATTACAGCCAAGGAAAAAATTCAACTGTGCAGTTAGCACAAACCAGGGGTGGGAATCTCAAGCGCTGCAATTTTTCAGGAACAGGACAGAGTAACAACCGTCACACACCTCTAAGAGCTGACATTGCTTTGGGGCAGAGACAGTCTGGCTAACCTTAAGATCCTGCTTTCTAGGATTCTGTGATTTCCACTCTCTAATACAAAATGGCATTATCCTGAAGTGCACAAGTCACTGCCTCGCTCATCCTTTACTCGACAGGAAGGGATGGATCAGCATTCACATCAGGTGATGAAACAGCGTTCACAGTATGCTCCTCACAGCCCCTGGCCTCCACGGAGGAAAGTGAAGCAGCCTGAACTCACCAACTCCATTGCCTGTGCATTTGCTAAAGAGAGAGAAGCTTCCAACAGAATTCATGCTTCCCCCACCACATCTCACCTTGCAGTGTAATGGCAGGAAGTTGGAGGTAGTATTCAGTTATAAAAACAAAAAAAAGGAACAGGGAATTTGCACTAGAAAGATTAAACCTCTTTCACAATTGCAGCTTGGGAGTCTCATGACAGTAAAGAATATATTTATTTTCTGCATTTGCATTTACACTTCATCTCTGATTCCTTCCCAATACTCCCACCCTGTACTGCTCATATAAAAAGAGATGTACTAGAGACTCCAACTACAGTCTGTAGTATTTTCAGGCCTTGATGGAAGTCTGCAGTCTATTTTCCAGGCTCGTAAATCTCAAGAGAAGTGTTTCATTATTCTGTCCAGGCAGTGTGGAATATCTGAGCCATAGATCCTCACGGATGTTTCCTTTCTGGGCCATTCCATAGACAGGCAACATTTTGCATTTCAGAAGTGCCCTTAAATTCTTTCACCAGCCCATTCCTCTTCAAACAAGTTGGAACTGAAAATTCCTCTTTCAAGTCCCATACGATAAATTGCAACCTCAACATTCCAGCCTGAAAGGAGCATTTTTCCTCTTCTCTTCAGCATTTTGCCTTGTAGGTAGAGGAGGACAAAAGCCATGACCTTCTTCAGCAGATTCAGGACACCAGAAGCCAAAGTAAACAGTTTTTACAGTGTTTTGTAGTGCTTAGGAGTAAAGTACACAGTCATCTTCAACAAAAAGCAGCACGGTTTCTGGTACCTTCACTATAAGCTAATGGATACATTAATTAGCAACAGGTCAAAGTTGTGAAGTTCGCATATGGATCCAAATTAGCCTTGTATTTGGTAGTCCTGGGTTCAGGACCACCTCACCTAGGCACATGAATTTGTGAGATCCTTTAATACTTTTATATATGCGCAAAGAATATTAAATCAGCTTTGTTATTAAGCCATCTGGAAAATGTAAGCTGCATTTTAGGGGTGACTGTACGAATTCAAGCATCTGTCCAAATGCAATACATTTCCAAGCTATTCTCACTTAGCAAACAAAGGAGACAAGCGAAATACCTCCTAGAAAAAAACCCTTGTTTCTGACCTAAAAATTACAAGGGTAGTGGCTTTGGTCAAAGAAGACCAAGAAGTTGGTGCAGAAACCAGACTCCTCACTACAATGCAATACGTACTCTCAGGACCAGCTCTGCAAGAGCCTGTGTTGTTCAGATAACCATCCTCTTTCTTGCATCATTGTCACAGAAAGGCATTTCAACCTGGGAGGAAAGTGTTTGCAGTCAGATCTCCTCTCACGTTCCAAACCACTGAGTCGTCCCCGGAAAAGGGCCCAAAACGTCAGCCTGAAGGAAGTGGACATACAGCAATTTGCACAGTGGTCCAATGCACTTTTGGACCTGCAAAGGTCCGGACTGCTCATGTCCCTAGGTAGTTCGCAGGCTAACTGGGAAGCACGAGCAGTGCCGGTTTGCTCAAAGAGGACGACAAGGGAGACAAGAATACCCTCTTTTATGTCCTTGCTGTAGAGCTTCTGTCAGAAGAAGGGAAGTAGGGGAAAGCAGGGGAAACCAATTAGGACTAATCATCAAGAAATAGATGAAGATCTGCCTTACCTTTTCCATCTGCCTTTTTAGAGAAGGGTAGACCTATACTGAAAGATGAAGTCTTTGACCTTAAGTGATGAATGAAAACATATCTGATAATTCAAACCTGCCATGGGGCAAGTGTAAAGGAGAGTTGCCCCAAATGGTTTCATTATGTTCAAAAGCTACTGCCAGGAACGTGGATATTTTTTTCCTGTGTTTGTTGGTTGCTCTGCATTTAAAACATCTCTGTATGTTTGTTTTTCTTCCGGTCTTTTGTGGTTGCTTTGTAAACATCTGGGCTGGTTTTTTAGTCCTTTGTACAAGAAGCGTGTGTGTGTTAGTTTTGCCAATGGCTCTTATATAATGTTTGTGGGGATGAAGGAATTGGTTAAAACAGGTCCTTTGAAAGGCCACCCCAACCCAAAACTATTATGGGAATATCTCAAGAAATGTCCTCTTCCCCCTTCTATACTGCACCATCAATTTCCCTGACTAGGTTAAAAACAGAGCCCTCTCTTTCAGTGGTAATTACTCAATATGACATTTACTTCTTGCAGTCCCATGTTTCTGCTGAGTTTCATGGTGGTTGTATGTCACCAAAGGACACCTATGCACTTTCAATCTAAATGAATTGACTCATTTGTATGGCACAGAGGAGTACATTTCCCAAGAATGAGACCCATACGTTTCTTCTCTAGTATGCAACACCTTAATCCAGCATAAAAATGTTAACCTCTCCCAGTAGTGTAAGAGTGAAACTTAGCAGCTAGAAAATAAATTGTTCAACAGCATTTTCCTGCAATAGATATGATGGGTTATTTGACAGTTAAGATCCTAATTCTTTTAAGCTCCTCTGAAAGCCCCTGCAGTTAACATTTTTATATTACTTCAAGCTAACTCTCCCCCAATAAGTGAAGAGCTTCGGAGCTTTTAAGACCAAAGGAAACACTTTGTCTGTCAAACTCTACTTTCCTGTACAATCCAGACCATAAATTTTTACCCAGCATTTCCTGCTGTAAACTCAAGGATTTTGGCTGGTCTGTCACAGGTTTTCAACAAACATTTGGTTTGCCTCGGACCTCTCTTGTTGGTGCAGAGGTCCAGCCCATTGTGCCCTGCACCACCTGCTGATCCCTTCCCACTGCTTGAGGTGGCAGCTGCCTCTTTTCCAACCTGAGGTGAGAGCCTACCTCAGTCTTGTGGGAGGTCACAGGGAGCCAGATTTTTAAGGAGGACCCCTCGCCTCATTTCCCTCATACCCCAAATGGAGGAAAGGCAGAGAAGAGGAGAGAGGTAAAGGGAGGAGGCTCCATGGGAGGAGAGCTATGGATGCTGAGGTAGAAAGCTCTGCAGAAGAAGGGGAGCTGAACAGGCCGAGAGCAGAGAGGTCAATATTATGGTGCTACGTGGCTTGTACATTAAAATTTCTTAACGGGCTCTTTTCCTTAGGAAAAATAATCTCATTTCGCAGGCTTTCATGATTACAGGGTTCCCCCCTCCCCCATTCAAAAATATCCCCACAAAGCTCAATCTTCTTAATTTGCTTGGTCACAAATGGGAACAAGCTGCACTTTCTAAATAAATATTTTATGTTTTTTCCTTCTCCTCAACAACAGAGTTCATGTAACAGATTATTTGAACCAAACGGGTTTACAGTTCCCTACTTCCCCAGTTCCTCACCAGTAAGACTACCACAGCAGAGACAGACAACACTTCAATACCAGCAGTGTAGCTGAAGGAAAATGTGGGGTTTACTCCACTTTGAATTTGGGTCAGTTTACCCACATTTTATTTACCACTAGACCACTAGTCAGTACCAGCTACAGCCCTGCTTCTCAGAAGCCATACATGCTTTCATTTTGCACCCATGTCCCAAGCATTAGCCAGACCGGTACAGTTTTAGGGAAAGGGATGGATTTCTACATGGCCTGATCTTAGAGGACAAGTGTGGACACAGGGCTCTGAGACAAATCAATGGTTATCCAAGCACAGCCACCATTCAAACAGCATAGTGTTTTACATCTTTGCTTGCTCCCTATGGTTGTGGTTGCAAGTTGTGTTTGTCTAGATACATGGGGGAAAGAAGAAGTGAAAGCAAAAAAGGAGAAAAATATGCTGCCACCAAGAAAATGTTATTCTGACTGTTACTGTAGTTAAAGGCAGCATATAAATCTGTAATGATGAGGAAGGACAAAGATGGAGCACTATAGTCCTGACCTGAAATTTCCTGAGTTCATACAACATCTTGAGCTTTGTTCTAGGTCACCACACGATGCAGGAGGTATCTATTCTGGTTCTGGCTTTCTCCCATTATTTCCCCTTCTATACCCAAAAAAACTGAGAAAAAGAAGTAGGGTCATGATTTGGACTGAATATTCATAATATAGTTCTAATGAGAGAAAGATGCTCTTTCTACTTGAAACATGATTACCCACCCCTTAGAAACTCCAAAAGAAGCATCCCATGGTCTTGCATGGGCTGCCTCAGAAGATCCTGGAGGATTGATTCTCCCCTCTGACACTGAGTTCTCAGCATATATACCCAGTATAAACTGGATCAACCCTTCTCTCTCTGCATAGGATAGTGCCTTTCATTTCCCGTCACAGCACACATGTCTGTGAGGTTTGGGGTCCTTAGGAAAATAAGGCTGCAATCAATATCCTAGCCAACAAACAGGAGATGCCCATAAAAGACTATATGACTTCACTATCATACCTATGTCTGTGTGTGCATGAATTTAAGCCTCATGTCTTCTTTCTCACTATGTTGGAAGAATTCATTAAAGGATGAACTGAAAGAAAGCAAAGGTAGTGGAGTCAAAACTTCTGGTTCTGTCTCAACTTAACTTTCTCTCTGTTCTTTTCTCTGACTTAATACAGGTGAAAAGGTAACACTTTTAGACAGCCAGACATTTCCCTGAATGGAGAATAAAAACACATCAGCTATCAAAAGGGAGATAAACACACATTGGCAAAGACCACACAAGAMTAAGACAGCAAATATTGCCAGAGAACACACCTGCCCCCGTGATGCCCTGTCTTGTTCATACCATAGATGCCAGCAGATGAGAGTGACAAACATACTATTGTAACTCTCCGATGACGGAGATTCTCACACTGTTTTGCAAAACCTTGGATGATAAACATCATGGCTGACAAACACCCCATCAGTGACCCCTGCAGAACTCCAACCCCAAGTAGCAAAAGGTTAGAAAAACATCCCTTCATAATCACTGGCTGAGACTGATCTGATAAACAACCATTAATCCCTTCAGCAGCTTGCTCAGCAGCTCATTATTTTCCATAGTGAAGGTACATTACAAATCTAGAACTATGGGTTGGTTTGATGATGGCTTGATCTGCTCATCTGCTGATCACAAACTGATATATCACTCATAACAGGAAAAAGGAAGAAAGAAAGAAAAAACTTTGAAGGAATTAAACCTAGAGCAACCAAGAAAGATATTAAAATGAACATGGAAATAAACTACAGGAGATTAAAGGGCTGTTAAAACTAAAGAACTGAATTTTGGAGAGTGACGGTCACAAATGCGAGGCAATGGTCTTGCATACCAAGTCACAGGGGGTCAAAACTCAGCAGTATGATGCAAAAGAATCATGAAGAGGTAGAACTTAGCAAAGTAATAATGGGAACAGTGGCAAACACCCTGAGCTCTCTGAGCYGAAATGAAAATTCGGCTCCCATACATTCAAATATCAAAATTCTAAAAAAAAAAAATATATCTGGAAGTAACTAAGCCAGGCTTTTCCTTGAGGAGTGAAGACTTTTTAAGCAGGAAACACATTGGAATCCTTTCAAGAGAACAAGTGAACCTCTCTACCCCAAACAACATCTTCAGGGAAGTCCAACCTGTAGAGTCTCTGTTTCTGCTTGCCTCAATTTTAGATCTGTTTCCAAAACATAGAGAGGTCAAATGCAGACCAGCACCCAATCACAAGAGTAAAATTCCAGCTCTTCTGTCTGTACATAAATCCAAACTTTGACAAAATCTGGAGGAACCGTAGATTACACTTTTGTCCATCTCTGAAGATTTCCAGGGTAGAACAAACACTGCATGTTCAGAGTCTGGAGTGTGTCTACAGCTCCAGAAATGAGTAGAAAACATGTCTGGGTCCAGAGCTGAGGGAATGGGATCTGTATGTTTGCCAGTGGGAGAAGAAATATGAAATTCCAAAAGGTAATGTTTTTAAGCTTGCTTTTAGGCTGAAACCTGAATTTCAATAATTTACCATAACAACCAATTACAGGTTTTGTTTTGTTTTTTTTTTTTTTTAAAAGGCTTTAATTGGATCTTTTGCACATAAACTCTGTTCCCACAGAAGAGACTAGTTTATTGAGAGCCAAGTGACTACTGAACTAAAAGTCTGGATTATGACAAGAAGTCTGACTTAATAACTTGCCAAAGCTGATCAGATTAGCACTGTTCTTTCACACAGACAGTGCAGACCCCAGATAAGGCCTCAAATGTTCACAAGGGGACCCAGCACCTGGGGATAACTAACACAGAGCCATTCATACAGACACAACTTCTTTTCTCCTGGTGGAGACACCAGGTCTCTGCTAATGTTCCCACTTCCACTGTGGCTTTCTGAGTCATTCCTGATGTACATGGGTGCATCTTTGGTCAACTGTTACAAATAACATGACCGTGCAAGGGTAACAGAATGAATCTGGCCAGAGGTAACTGAATAAAACATGACTTCAGACAGAGTGCCTCTTGGTTTTGCCCTGTCAAGCAGCCAAGGCTACAGCTTGTAGCTGCATGAGGTRCATAGCTGAGATAAACAACCACTGGTGACATTTTAGGCCAGCTGAGGTAATAAATGAACATTGACCTCCATTACTATCTCAGATGAGTGGAAAATACTGGCTCAATTGGCAACAAGTTTCCACAAGCTGACTTAGGATAACAGACCATGCCCTGCTTTTTCTGTGTTTTCATTCTGAGTTTTGAATAGCTTTTTGTTGCAGAAAACCTTTAAACCGTGTAGCACACACACAGAGCTCCAAGCCATCCAAGCCAGAACTTGGGTCAGGAACGCTCTGACCTTGATACAGGACAGATACGGCAGCTGTAGATTACCATTATTTTTTTCCATGCCAAAACTAATTCTTCGTGCCTTGCTCGCAAGACAGGAAGTCACTGATAAGCAATGKTTACATGCAGTGCAAAGCTCTTTAACGTGAGGGCACAGCCAGTGATTGGCACCATTGTCTGATCCAGCACAGACAAGCTCCAGAGATGATGGGGGGAACCATTACAAGACAATTTGCCAGGAGGGGTGTAATGCGCTATTTGACAGTGTAATGCTGGGCATCCGCCCAGCATGCGGACTCCCTGTGGATACCTGCTCTAGCACTCGGCTGGTGCAAAGTGATCAACCACGGAAGTGCCCTCAGCCCACAAAACAGAGGGGTAAACAGGCCATGGGCTGAAGCTGCAGGTGGAGAGCTCAGCTAGGAAACAGGTGCATACACACACAAAAAGGAAAAAAACATGCTGGAGGGCGAGGAGGGGAGGTCTGTTTGTCTCCCACAAGAAGGAGCCTGAGTGTCTCTGGAAACCAAATGAAGTCAGGAATTGCTTTTGCATGCCATGGTCTGATCTGCATTGACAGCCTCTTTTCCTCAAACTGGAAACAGTTTTGGTGAAACAAAAGTTTTGCCTAGACCAAGCTCCCCACAAGTCAGGCTGTCCCCTTGCCCTAAATACTAAGCAGGGTTGACCAGAAGCAACATGCAAACTCTGTTGATGTTCACCTGTTGCATGTATTGAGGTCTGCAAGCCAGGCCTGGCAGTGAAAGAGTAAACCTAAGGTCATTCAGATGAAGCCAGAGGGATAAAAAGGCAGCTTTTATCAACAGGGCTGCAAAACGGTATACCAGACACTGGAGTATCAATGTGAGTAGTCTGGTACAGAGAGACCCTTGAGGTGAAAGAATCAGGGTAAAGAATTACTCAAACCTGGACCAAAGGGTCTTTCAAATCCCCAGGTGGCCCTTCAGATATTAAACAGGGATAGGGTTTGCCTACAGCTTTATGGATTAGATAAGAGTTTCACAACATGGATATGCTCAGGGATTACCTAACCATTCGCTCATACCTGGTCTGCATAAAGCATTTCTGCTACAGTGGTAGCCCAAAACAGATTCTGTGCCTGCCTGTTCTAAACTCTTTCAAGGATGGGAATATTTCCTGCAGATCTGGGCTTTCTTTTCATTTTGAGATCACAGAAACAGAAATGTGAGTTTCTTTGGCAAAGTTTCTTGCTTTGCCTTGCTGAAGATGGAGTAGCCAAAGCAAATGAATCGGGAGCAAGATGAGTAAGTACATATCTATCCAGTTGACAGCCATCTTACAAAGCTGTTTGAAGGCAAAAAAGTACATTCTCCTGTATTGGAATAGGACATCACAACTACAAAGTGTTCCAAGTTAAACACATCCAAAAACTGTTTGACTCATGTTTCACATTTAATTCTATATCTCTAAAAAAGTTTACAAAAGCAAAGCTTGCCTGGACTAAACAACTGAATTGCATGAGGCACGTGGCATTAGCTCAGGCTTCTCTGGCCAGCTTTCTAAATGAAGTGTTTGGAAATAACAGAAACACACAGATTTGGGAGTGGAATGGATAAGAGATTTAGTTTCTCCTTTTATAACAGAGTCCTGTGTAAATCTGAAGGAGCCTGCAAAGCTTCAACAAGACATGCATTAAAAGCAGCAGCAGCTCTGTCCACATATAATAGAATTATTAAAAGCAAGGCAAAAGAGAAAGATTCAACACACTGCTGGAGAGCTGCCCAAAAGCCCACAGTTGTGATGTAGTGTTTGGACTCGAATCGTGTTAACAGGGCAATATAAATCTGCAGAGAGTAAGACAAAGTCTGAAGAGAGCAGACCTAGCCAAGAAGGCCCAAAAACTGGTCACAGATTCAAGTGGTAGGTAGTTCAAAAGGGAAGTATTTGAAAATCTAATTCTATATAGTAAAAAGCTGGCTGTGCTCATAGTTTATTTTGAAGGTCACACATACATTATAGTACCAAGGGAGCAAAATCTGAGTGATCAAGAGAACGGCATAGCACAGTGCACTATAAAGACTTCATTTCCCTCACAGGTTCTACAATGGGCAGTTCAGTTATTGGCAGTGATGATGTTATTTCTAATGTAAATATTTCACTTTCAGCACAGCTGAACTGGGAGGGATTATAACAAGTAATGAATGAACCTCCAAATACCTCTCCAAGCCAAAAAAACCCAGTGATGGCATGCAGAGCTGAATCCTTCCAATCATCCAGAAAGAGATGGAGAGGATTTTGCATGACTCTTAGTAATTACTACTTCCAAAACTGCCAGCGATGCCTTTTCCCACCCCTCTGTGGTCAAGGCAATTATTCTTCCAGGTTCTCACTCTTGGCCCGCACCTCCATTGTCAAGTCAATGGAAGAATGACAACATCCACCAGCTGCCTGGACAACATCCAGCCTGGATTATTACAATGAGCTTGCATGAGAAACAGGATTAGAAAAGCAGAGAAAGTCTACTGATAAAGCTGCCCCATTTGTTTTGATTCAAGATATTAAGGTTGTTCAGTAAATATCTGTGGTACGTGGGAGACTTCTCTGCACCCTGAACAGCTCCATGGCATTTGATTAGCTTCTGCTTTATTGCAAAATTGGATAGCTGGGGGGTGATAGCTAGGTCAGCTTCAGTGAAGGTTTTCTAGGTTTAGCATTTGTATTATTTTCTCCTTCGTGTACTAAGAAGTATTCCTAGAGATTGCCTACAACATGATGGGGAAGGAAACAGGATCTCACTGTTTAATTTACAGCATATCATAACATTCCCATTCCTTGTAATACCATAAGCTAGCATCCATACTCTTAAAATACGGTCCAACCAGATGGGTTTGCATATTTACAAGTCTAGCAATGAAATATTCAATGTAGTAATTGCTTATATCACATCCATTTTGTTAAAAAGATCTCTGGAGTATTCTTCCAAAAACTAAAAAGACCACCCTGTGCTCAAAATGAAGGATATCATTTGACTGTGCACACAGACTTCGGCTTGATGAATTTATGAATGAAATTGTAGAGCATGACTGTTTATCATGCAGTATGCAGAGAATGCACCCAACAACCAAGGAGGTCCCCTCAAGTGCTGCATGCCTACCTGCCCACTGAGTTCATAAAGGATCACATCTAAAAGATTAACCAATACTGATGTGTCTGGTTGCATCTGTGGAAAAGGACACACTGATAGCTTTCAGATAGAAGGGCCACTTCAGGCCTCTCATGAAGGTGACAGATGACATAGTAGCAGACAACATAGTGTGTCTCATATCACTGTCATAATATGACCACCTCTCTGGCCTACTTTTAAAACCTTTGTAGTCTCACTGATATCACACCCAGGCAGATCCTGAACTCAGGAACTACTCTTTTCTGTTCTATTCCGCTTCCCTTTTCTTATTTGTTTGCAAGCCCTTAGCAAAACAAATTCTCAGGAGCAAAATTCGGATGGTCAGATGTGAAGAAAAGAAGCAACATAAGAGAAGTCGGTTTTGAAGAAAACCAAAGATGGTGCTTGGTTGACCAAAAACCCTGGTGTTGGAATCTTCCAGGGCTCACAATACAGGCCATTTTTGTGAAAGAACAGAGATCTTTTCTACTGTCTTCTGAAGCAAGATGTTTTATGATCTGGAGGATCCTGTGACTGATGTGGCTTTTGTTCCCATGCAAAAAAAAGCATTTAATCCTTGGCTTTAGCCTTGTTTTTGGACATGAGGCTGGTGAAAAACTGAAGCAGTGATTACAAACTGTTCCCTGTTCTGGGAGGAATAATGAGTGTAAAAAACACAATCCCAAGTGCCAAGCAAAATGCCTAAGGTTAATATTATTTGTCATTACAAGTGCAGAAAGAATACTAGCTGCCAGAAGCTCTGTGTAAGGATGTGAAATCCATATTTCTTGTACTTTTTTCTGTTTTGACAACTAGAAATAATATTTTTCAATTGCTAGATCAACCTAAAAGTTATGGCAATGCACCCTTAAAAGGATTCACAGTCTGCATGACCAGCATAGAGGCAGGGATTTGTGTGCAGCTCCGCACACCAACTTTGACCATTCCTGTGGATCCCGGGCCAGGTCCTGACCTCATTCAGATCCATATAAATCCACAGTCGTTTCGGTGGGGCTGTGGGGATGTGAGATCAGAATTTGGCTGGTTACGTTGGCCGAGCTGTGGCAGGTGGGCACTTGCCAAAGAACTTCGTAATGGATCATGTAAACACCAGAATTGCTCACAACAATTATGTAACCTGCAGTTACACAGCTTTATAGAAAGATTTACAAAAGGCAATGGTCTCCATGGCTCTCCGGCTCCACCCGTGTGCCATCATAGAGGTCCTATGTCAAGTCCACCCCTTCTGAACACAGGTGGTGTTGTTTCTGAAATTACAAATGAAAACTCTTTCTCCTTGCACAAAGGGCCGTGCAATAGTTCAGATAACCAACAAGCCCAGAGTGAAGCAGTTCTCCTGATCACACACCCTCAGTTCTCACCCTTTCCAACTCCTCACTTCATGTCGACTTGTCCCTCCTGGCCAGCATGGAGCTGCCTAGTTTGGGAAGAGTACTCAGCTCTGGACTCTCTAGAGTCAGCTCAGCTCAGCTCAGCCCAAGACAGCAAGGGAGAAAACTTTTCATGTAAAGTAGAGACAAAAGGACTCCTTAGGCTACTTGGCACACAGGTTGGCAGGAAGTGAAAGCAACGAGATTGGGGAGGGTAGTTCTTGAGTATGGTCTCAACTCTCAACAACCACCCTTGTTCATCCACTACATCAGCAAATTTCTAGATATCTAATCACGACATACCTGCTACTTATGTCTTCTCCCTCCCTTCCATACACATCCTTATCACTATACCAGACCCTACTCCAGTCTTCTTCCCCCTCAGTTTATGGCCCATTAAGTCATGGCTGGTGACAAATAACCGTAAGAAAGGCCCGAATTCAGACAAACAGTATTTTACTCTGAAAGAAAACTGTCCACAATGCTCAAAGTTTAGTCTGATTCCTCACCCTTTTGCATACTTCAAGAAACACGACCATCTTGTAGTATACTAAAAGATTTATTTCTAATATGAAAGCCATATTTAGTATTGGTTTGGCAGTGGTAGGAAGAAAACCACAGGCAGCTGGCATGGATTAAGTGTTAGTTGCTTGATAAACCTGGAGTTGTCAGGACTTTCAGCTTCCCTACTGAATCTGCTGCCATCCAGAGCTAGGTATTTGAGAAGGGTGCCTTTGGACGAGCAGGGTTTTGTTCTTCACATTTTCGCTGCATGGATACCAGCAAGAGATATATGTTTGCACACATAAAATTTCTATGAAAAACAAGAASTGTCTGTAGCTTCTCTAACATTCTCACTGTCAGCTCCTTGGTAACAGCTTTCGATGCATCAGCAGTACGCTTCTTAATCCTTTGAAATTATCAATATTACAAACACAGTAGCTCATTGTTTCCTGGCATAGCTTCACTATCTGAAACATCCACTATTTCAAATTAGAGAATTCTGAGTCTTTTTCCTCTGAATGCCAGAGACTGTTTACTAACATTCAACTATGCTCCGAGGGAAATGCAAAGAACTTGGGTTTGTGATGCTGCCACCTGAATGAATGTGGTGCTTAACACAGTGCAAAATCTGAAATAGATAGTCCAAATTACCAAATTCACTTCAATGACTCACTGAAGTCTTTGAGCTTTAAAATCCTTATTTGCTAGTAAAACGCTGGCACCCAAGTGTTTCCTCAAAGCTAACATGCGAGGCTTTTGAACGCAGGCCAACCAAATTCATTTTGGAATTTGAAATAATATCCATAAGGATTTTTTCCTATTTGCTCAGTTCTAGTCACCATTTCTTACTGACATATCATCTGACTTGAAGTAGAAATTAAGACTCTTTAAAATGTCTTGCAATTATTCATTTATGGAGCGTGGGACAGAACAGTGAAAATTGAGATTGCCTTAAAAATGTCAGTGCAGGTGTCCTGACAATCTTCATTCTCTACCAGGTATCCCAGGCACAGGCTTTTGCTATCCCCTCATTCCACGAAGAATTGCTTCCTCGGCCTTGGAAACTCCAAACACTCAAGAGTCAGGACACTTTCTCCTTCGACAACTCCCAAGGCAATCATTCAGTTTACAGAACAACCAAAACCAATAACCACCATATTCTTAATTCTTGCCTTCTGTTTTATATGGCTCACATGGCTTGTATTTTCAAGCATTTTCCTGTAACTTTGAGAACGACAAACTTTTAATTCCAGAAGCCAAAAGCACCGCAGAATCACTTGATTCCAGGAGATGGTGCTTTAAGGAAAAAAACTCCAGATGTGGTAAGGAGACCCAAACCCTTACCAACAGTACTGAGGTGCGTCCATTACATTTCACAGCGTGATCAGGACTTTATGTGCCTTTCTCCATTTAAGTGAGAAAGCAGACTTACTATGGACGAAGTCACCTCTGACAGCCAATCACCACAAAGCAAACATGACTAAACAAAATCCATCTTAAGAGATGCGGGAGGTTCCTAACAGAGCACACTGATTGCTTGTCATTGGAGAAGCATTTCAGAAAACAGGCTTATATTTAGCAAGTAATCTTGGATTTCACAGCTCTAAATGCAATTATATGCCAGATTTTTGTCATCCAACCTTCCATTAAACCTCAGATACTAATAGCGTCATGTGCCAAACGCCCTTTCACAAACCCTTGAAAAGTGACTGCCACTAAACAAACAGTTTGCTTTTCCTGGCAACAGTACAAGTGATTCCCATGAGAATGGAGCTGCTTTGGGTTCATCCACAGCAGCTCAAGTTCACTGAAGGCCAACGAGGAATTGTCCATACAGCACTAGTTTTGCACAGGAATCTATAGAAGGACCATGAACTGAACATACTACTAGTTATGAAGCTTTTAAACTAGCCCTGGGTAGGCTCAGGAGGAAAGCAGACGTGAGCAAACCCCATCGGTCAGGTATTCAGTGCCTTCGACAATGTTAGACACAACTGGTCCTTGCATGCTCAGCCTGCCTGCAGCCTGATTTCTGTGAGTGGAGAAGACTTCACCCACCACCAGCTGCCAAGACAGATGAGGGTAGCTGCAAGGAGGTTGGTGTGTGGGCATCCGTTGTTCAGGTGTGTTTCCAACAATAAAGTCACTGCGCTAATTCTCTTGCAAATATTTCAGCCTTTGGCTCACTTCCCACACGCACACCCTTCAGATGCCACTAAATTAAAAGTGAAAAACATAACTTGGAGAGCACATTTAACGTAAGTAAAGAGATTTAGGAGTTTATCTGTCAACACTGGACTCCAGATGTTTTTAAAGTAGAAGAAAAAACAGGATATTGAGAGAGATGTTAATTGTAAGCTCTCTTCTTCCCTTTAAAATGTTTTAAAAAATTTGTTAAAATACCTAACTTTTCCTGTAGGTTTTGGAGAGGGTTTAAAAAAAATACCAGCATAGATTTCAGACTAAAGTCCAGTGTCTACACAGGCCTGAGAAGGCTAGAAGCTGTTTTTCATGGTACTCACCATCAGAGTTTCTTTGCATATCCAACACTCATAGAGGAGTTATTTCACAGAAATTTCCGCGTATGACTTCACCAGTACTAGAGCTCAGGCTCAGAAAGATATTGAATTCCACTATTTTTCACCCCTGTCTCTCAATTTCCATCCCTAATCCAGTTCTAGGAGCACTGTAATCATGGACCTACAGCTGGACCGACAGCAGGCTCCCATGACACCAATCCAGCTTCCAAAAGGATGAAAATACAATGTAATGAGTAAGTTAAAAAAAAAAAAAAGAGATCTAGAAAGGGGATGTGACTCCTTTAAAAACAAGCATATCCCAATAGTGGTTAAATTCAAAGAGAGGCTCAATTCAGAATTACACCCATTATAAAAAAGGGAGCCAGCCCCTTCTGKTTTACCCATCTTTCATGTGGAGGACATCTATTTTAACATTCCTAGGGGCTGCACCAGTGGCTTCTGGGATTTATTTGATCAGTTGGTGCTGAGTTCTTACTGCAAATTTCTCCAAGAGAAAATCTTGATTAATGTCCCATATCTAATAAAGACTCTGCTCCTGTAGCCTTCATATGCCCTGAAAGGGAAAATAGAAGACAAGGACAGGACAGAAAGTCTACTTCATTGGGATTTCCTTTTGGAGATCCCTGTGTCAGACACATCATATGGCAGTTACTACCTCCCCCTTGGATATAAGCGTCATCAATCAACCTGATAAAAATGGTGGGAAAAATTCAGCAGTTTGTGCCCAACTGAGCATTTCATAGTTCAAAGGATCTGATGCTGCAGGGCTGGGAGAGATGACTTTGGATAACAATAAAATAACTCAAAACCATGGGTTCTAGCACAGTAATTCAATTGAGACTGGACATTCTGAAAGAGCAATCATTAATTCTGTGACAATACCACACTACTTTGATCAGTTAATGACCAGATATGAAAGAGTTGAGAAGCTAATGATCTTTTTTATTGTAACAATTAATTTTAACAGGAAAGAGTCCATTTTATTTCCTAACTCTAGATCTGGCTGTTAACCCCCAAGTTTGGGATGTGTAAAGAGAGAGAAAAGCTGTCTCGCAATACCATTCTGTAGAGATAAAACGGATTATATGGAAGCCAAAGACATGACCCCTGGCCCACATTCCTTATGAACCCACGTCTAGAAAAACATTTTGTTTTTTCTTACAGGATTTTCAAAAGTGTTCTAGATTTCTACTTAAACAAGTCAAGCCTGTCACCCAGTCAAGAACACTGAGACAGCTGAACATTTTCAAATGTTGGGCCATTGAAGCCTGTTGATGATGGAGTGGCTGAACACTGCAGCTGTTGCACAGTTCATTGAGTCAACATTGCAATGAGGTTTCATAAACAGACTGGTTCTGCTGCCTGTGGCCCCCCTAACGGTTTATTTTATCCAAATCAGTGATCTTTATTAGACCAGATCTCACCACATCTCTCTCTACCAAAGGATAAAAACTGCTCACCTGAATTGGGGACATATTTCTTCATAAGTTTAATATAAATCCTGTTCGTTCTATTAGCTGTTACAGAAACACAGTCCATTTTAATATGTTTTTTGGCTCAGATGACCCTTTTCTTTCCAGCTTTAGTGCCTTCCTGTCCTCATTTTATCAAACTCCTAAAAACATTTCCTAAAAATATTCTATTATTGTATCTTTAAAAAATAATAATTTTTTAAAGCTATTAAAATTCTTGGAAAACTTAACCGTATTCTGAGTCCTTTCCTCTTACTTTTGGATCTCCTTCCTGGTCCCATATTCTTTTCCACAAACCAAGCAACTTTACCCCTCTTCTTGGCCACGGACAGTTATTGAGACTCCGTATCATTGTCAGCACAGACAAATGCTTGAGGATCTCAAAAGCTGATCAGCAGCAGTGATGAGAGATGCCTACAGAGACCCCAGAAATCAGGCAATACAATAGCACCTGCATTGGAAGAAGGACCTATAATAATCTACCTACAACTGAAGACCTCTGCAGAAAGATGTGTTCTGCAAGGATGCTCACATAGTAACAACTACTTGCATTCTAGAGTATTCATGTGTCGACAGACATACGGACCACGCTGCTAACCTGTTACACATGAAGTCAGTGATTCCCATTAGCTGATGGTAACACTGAGAGTACTTCCCAATGAGTCCTAAGCAATTCTTAGGTCTTTACAAATTCAGAATTCATTCTCTCATAGAAAAGTTCCATTTATAGAAGACATCAATTTCTCTTCTTACTGTCAATGGTATCCCAGAGCAATTCTGCAACATCCCTCATATGTCTCTTAATGGAGTACCTTTAACTGGGCCAAAATCCATCTTCCTTTTTCCATAAAGACAGCTGACATCTTGAGTTCATATGAGGCACACTGTGCTTTCTCTGGCATATTCCTAGGCTTTACCTCGGATATATATATAATACAAAATATTGTTTTATATTTATGCGACAGCAAAAAAATCTTATGCCATACGGATGTGCTGGTGTGGGGAAAAGCAACCAAGCTCTGTTGAAATCAATGGAGTTAAACTAGCATACACTATTGTGTATGAAGTTGCAGAGCATCCTAGGCACATGAACTCATAATGAAGACTCAGAGCTGGGCAACTAAGCTGCTTTATGAGAAGTTTTGGATAGAGTACAAACACCCCTTTGTGTGCTCTCATGCTTGATAAATCTTTAAAAGTGGAGCAGCCTTTCACACATGTACAACCAGAAGAAAACTCAGTTTTTAAATCTACAATTATTACAAAACACAGTGATCCTTCTTGCAATCCCTAAACACGTCCATATGCTACAACAATTTCAAATTGAAGTGAAAGACCTTTGTAAAACTGCCGCATCTCAGCCTCACTTACTCTGTTTGCAAACTGTGACAACTTAAAGCCATCTCAACACGGGAAATTGCTATGATATTGTCAGAATGGAGGGTGACTTTAGCTTTTACATATTTGGTCTGCTGTAACTCATTTGCTCTCTAAGGAGCAGCTATAGCCTGAGAAGATGCCAATGACTACTTAGGATATGGAATACATCCTGACTTCTATGCACACTCCATGCATGAAGGACAGCAGTGCAGGACCATGTCTTTAATGCCCATACGAAGGGGAAAAACCCTGTTTTTTTCAAGAGCTGAAGACAGAATGGGAAATGGGAGGATCTTTGTCTTTGAGAATGATGCCTCAAGTTCAAGTCACATTGGTACATTGGCTCCTGCCTTTTCTAGCCAGATGCATTAAAACAAAAAAACCCCAAAAACTGGAATAATGTCCCCCGGACAAAGAACATCCTGTGAACTGGAGCCACAGCACATCTGGGGGCCTCATGTTGCTGCTGAGTAATGCATGACCTGGGGACACAGTCATTTTGTGCTTAACAAGTCTCCAGAGGGAAAGCTGACATTTGAAAGAGACAAAAAAAGCTTCTTCATGTGATGCCAACGCACCCTCTCCTGTTTCACTGGAAAGTGGGAGCATGTGAACAACACAGACATGAGCTCATGTAGCTACACTGATGCGAGCCACAGCCTCCCAGTCTCGATGCCAATATCAAAAGCCATGTGCCAAGACACGTGGCATCTCACAGCACCTTTTATTTTCTATTTCTGTTCTGCCCAAATTTCCATCAAATTCTGGATTGAAGTATCAGTCAAGGTAGAGGGACAATCAGAGAAGCTTCACAATCATTGCTTGGGAAGGCACCTGCTTAGTTCATTTCTTAATCAATAATTTCCCTATAAGACATTCTTTACAATCCACCCACCACACAGGTACCATGCATGCAGATCTGGAATTGAAAAACTATAGTGTCAGTAAGATTTGCTTGAGATTTCACAGACCAACTATTTGCCATTGTGTTACACAGTGATCTAGACTTATAATTGAGGTGTGGAGATTCCCAGCCACATGAGCAGTTCACATCCCTTGATGCTGGGCATGGAAAAGAGCATGAAAGAATACGACAGGCTAGGTAACTAGCTTCTTGATGGGAGTGTAGCATGTGCAGTGAGATGATGGCAACAGGTCTGATGATTGAGAAGATCCTGGGTTTTGACCCCTCGATGCTGCAAAATAACAGACTAGAATGAGTTATCTGAGGCTTAAAGCAGAACAATACTCTCCACAGCATACATAGGTGCAGGCACCCCAAGACTGTGTGGGAAAGATGCGTTAATGCTGGAATTCTTTCACATCTTCCTTAAAATCATCTTGAGTATCTTTGGGCATGTTCTAGATCACTGAAATGCTTCTTTCTGTCTCTGCATGGTGGAAAATTTCCAACCATATGTTTAGAGCTGGACTTTGTCACAGTTGCTTATAGTTTGTGGTATCCACGTACAGTGACCTAATTACTATACTGACCACTTCAAGAAGGCTGCCTTGGCTGGCTACATGAAGAACTGATAAGCTTTCTTAAGAAAAGAAGCAAAGAAAAGTCCTCAAAACCAGCCACAGTTGTTTACTGTCCCTGCCAGTTCCAGATGAATTACTGGTAAGAAGAGGTTTCACTTTTTAAAAGGAAACATGTTCTCAACATGGTTCTTATAAATTAAACCACATCAACTCTTTCAAAAGACGACAAAGGAAATGCATGCATGATTGATGAAATATCCTAAACACTCTTACAGAGGAAAACATAACAAATGCATGGGCAGATCATAAGCAACATGCACCAGAACAAGGCCTGACAAACAGCACAGTGCAATAGCGGGCATTTAGAACTTGACAGTGAGTATTTGCTTACTACATGTTTATTTTAATTGGAAATAAAGAAACTCGGTGATGAGTCTTTAGGTACTGATACAGACATTTTCAACTGTCACACAGGCCATGGCAGGCTAATTATTACTTGGTGTAAAGCATTAGAGCTCCCTGAATCTGACTGCAGACACCAGTTGAGGAAGCGAGCCATTGCTTTGGTTACAAAATTCATTTTGAGGAGATGATTAGGTTTCAGCAGTGCTTATGCAGACTCCCTCTGGCTCACTGTGAAGCCGGCCGCCAGCCTGTGTGTCACAGTAAAAGCTGTGAGGTGGTTTGTTCCATGCGAGGGTGGGAGGCTGCCAATCTTAAAAAGATCATTTTTGTTATTTGCAAACACAAAAATTGCTTTAGGCTCGCTGGACATGCCAAAGCCTTGATCAAAATCACGTCCCTTTCATGGGGACAAAACATATGTTCACATTATCCCAAAAAGAAACAAGGGGGCATGGGGGAGAAAGGGGAAGGAATCTTTTTATGTTGGTTTAGCATGAAAATACCATGCATGGCTGCCAGTTGTTTATCAGCTTTTCCAGATCAACAATATGTTCTTTCTTAAGGCCTTTCATTAAAGAGCTTTCTGTCAATCTAACTTCTATTACATAACAAAAACCAAATGGGGAACAGTCTCAGGCTCTGGGCTTGTCACATGACGCTGCTGTTTAAAGAGCTTTTTTGGTCACCACCTCACAGCAAGAGTATTCTGGAGAATCTAATTCATAAATAGTCACTGCTTTTGCTTTGGGATACTTCCCACGTGATTCCCTTTTTTTTTCTTTTTTTTTGCCTGTGAGAGAGGAAGAAGTATGCTTGCTGTTTGGGTCAGTCATCTCCACTTCTCCATTGGCTGGTTCTGCTGTTGGTCCCATCTCTGCATTGTTGGTCCCTTCTTTGCATTGCATGCCCAAAAGAGAATAAAAACTCAAAGAAGCATAGCAGGAGGGAATTTCAAGTCATGCAAAGAAAATCTGATACTGGCAGAAGAAGGATAAGGGAGAGAGATCAGGAATCCCTCTTCCGAGATCGGAGTCGGGGGAAACAGCTAAGCAAAGAAAAACAAGGTGGCCTTATCTTCTAAAAAACACATCTATCCTTCAGCTTCAAAAGATCTTCTGTGAACAACTATCATAAAGGAGAAGATAGTGGTTTGCATAGGAAGAAGAGTGAATGAAAACAGGTTTTTAACAACTGTCTTCTCTATTCCATTGAGGGGAAAAAACTGCAAATACAAACACACAGGATGTATCCCAATTGGGGACAGGAGAAAGAACTACACAGGATATCAGCTTGTGTAACTATAATTACAGGGACTCTGTCAATCATTAAGGCGAAGTAACTAGTATTCCTTCCTACCGAGAAGAATTCTCACACACATTGTGGCAGGTCTTTCCAGATGGATGAGCCCTAAATTGCCACAGGCAAAGGAAACCATCCATGCTGTTAAACTAATGCTAAGATGGAGCAGGATAAGGCTGTGAAGGGTTGACATTTGGAGTGACAACAGCAACCAGAACAGAAAAAAGGAGAAAGTCATCAGTCAACTCTGCTTCTCTCCTAACATCATCTTCCAGGTGGTCCCAAGCCTTAGGCATTTTTATAATTTAAGGGTCACTGGTATGTATTCTTTTATACTATCCATCCTTCCGGCAGCAGCTTCACCTGATAACAGCCACAGATAACAAGGGCAAAGAACCTTTAGTTCCTCACACCACCTGCTTTGCACAGGATGATGTTAGAGCTCCAAGCGGGGTTGTCTTTGGGCATTGTCAGCACTCGCAGGGCCGAGCCCTGCCACTCTGCTGTCAGCTGCGGAGCCAGAGGAGTTTTTCTTCCTATGTCCACTCCCAGGGTCTTGAACTATGCTGGATGGGGACATCAGAGGCCCTTTCACTGCGCCAGACACATCTCTTCACTAAACCTGCCCCAGTGTATTCTGACTGGCCAGCATTCCAGCAACGTTTCACATTTTTAAAGCATTACGTGTGTGTGCATATATTTTTATATACATATATATCTTTTATATGAGGTTTGAATTTGTCCATAGTCCCCTCAGGTCCATAGATTTTACCAAAATGGTTAATTGAGAAAAAGATCTCCAAGGCACAATATCTGCAATACCTCCCAACAGAAACTACTGGAAGTTGCCAGTGCTCAACTAATCTGAAAGAAACAAACCACACTGAATTTATAGCAAGTGAGGAAGTTAGTTCATGTTTAGAGTTCCTTTTACCTTTATTAGCAGCGCTATGGCTTTTTTGTCTTTACAGCTGTCTGTCAGCAGTACTCCAACAAAGAGGGCCATCCCTTGAATTTTAATCCTATATTCTGTTTCTTGAGAGAACTTTAAACACATTATTTAAAAATAAATAAATATCCAAAGAAATATTTCGAGTCAGTGCAATTTAAACAAACTCACATAAAGTAAGTGATGGAGAGACTCAGGTTTTAAAAAGGAAGATTTATCATATGCCTTAGAAAAGTAGATGGAAGTCAAAAGACCTGCAGTTCTTACTGTGCATTACTCACTTCTTTTTTCCCCCCAGTGTTTCTATGCCCAAGGATTTGCTAGCAGAGAGAACWGTTTTCTTTTGGCCTTCTTCAACTCTGAACTTGGCTCTCAGTCTGCTGGTGAACATGTGAGCATCGAAACTTCTACTTAGGACAGAGGTTGTAGCAAGTGAAACTACAGGACAGTTCAATACACTTAAAGCCATCACATTCAACTACTTCTCTATCAAGCTGTCAGACGCAAATTAGCAGACACCAGCATGGAGGTGAAGTGTGAACAATCTCCGTAAGGTTCAGGATGAACGGTCACTTCATCATAACTCTAATTTCTAATCTGAAGTAATCTACAACAGATATACTCGAGTTACTAACATAAGAGATTTTCAACCATAGCAATAACCCAACTCCTTTAACATCAAGTGGAGACACAATTTTTAGTTTTCATCAAGGAAACTAAGGGAAGGATAAACTGATGCTCTCCCTCTGTCCCTGTACAAGGCTTTAAAAGTAAGTATCTGAAAAGGATTAGCAATAAAGCTGTTGAGCAGCGTCAGCAAAAGATGCCCAGTTTAGCAATGTTTCTTACCCTAGAAGTACCCTGAAATGCCCAACAGACATTATCTCATGAATTCATGAATGAGCGACACTGTGAGGACAGTCATTTAGAGGCCCTGTTAAATCTCGTGACTATGGTTCCTGCATCTTTGTCCACAGTGCATATGCTATATACACTGTATTAAGGTATTCAGGTCTCAGCCTGCAGAGAGTGATGGTGCTAAGCGCAGTGGAAGATTACACGTCCCCTTCCTCCCAGCCCAGTCAATAGATGCTACTTTCTTACTTACTCCAGACAGTCACAGCTCTGATAGACAACTGATTAAACCCCACAAAAATGCTATATGATGGCTGACATTCTGGCCTTCATTCCTGCAACAGTGCCTCTCCATGCCGAAGTTTTGGGCAGATCATCAGCCTTATCTTTGAGCTTCCTGCCTCATGTCACAACCCTACTGTTATTTAAACATAGTTTTGTATTTAATTTAATTTCCTTGTTTTTGTTTAGCTTTGATAAAGAAAAGGAAATCTTTTCTAATCGGTTCAAAACAAGACCATTGACTCAAGACCAAGTTCAATGAGCTATCAGGGGCAACAGGATACTAATGGCTAATGCAAAAGTCTGAGAAAGAGTTATGGGAACAAAAGCCATTGGAGGAAGAACAACTTGTCCTTTAAATCTGTAAAGAGGAAGTAGGATGCGGAGAAAAGTTCTGAGCTGAAAAGCCATTGCAAGAGGGACTGTGACAGAGAATAAGCAAAGGGCCAGGGTGAGCTGAGAGGGAGATCACAATGTAATGAACTGAGACTTGTGTGCATATATATATATGTGCGTGTACATATATATGCATATACATATATATGAAAATGTTTGTATATGTACATATATACATAAATACATACATACATATGATTTTTTTTTTTTTGCCAAGCAAGGTTACTAGGAAGGAAGACTGCAGCCATCAGAACCCATCCAATAACCACTGTCCAGACTTCCAGCCAAACTGCTTTCTCTCACAGTTGTTAGTCCAACAGCTCTAACTTTTTAAAATCCTCCCAAGTATATTGGCCCTGATTTTCATATCTCCATTGATGCATAATAATTGGGTCAGGTCTACCATCCAACCTACTCCATGCAAAATCCTCAGTGCACTTTTACTGCATCATATCTGCTATTACAGAAACACTGTTACGATATCCAACTTTTAATGCAGTGCTAGTTACTTATTTACTAGCTCTACAGACCCAAAAAATCCCTGGCTCTTTTCGTAATTTGCTAAGACTGTCAAGGGCATTTTTTCTCCATTGCTACTAATTCACATTAAGGGCCCTTGGTCATGCTCAGTAATAGCTGTCTCTTTGATCAGCACCCAGGTCAAATACCATGAGAACAGCCTTCCAAGAAATATTCAGCTGTTCTGTCTTCCATCATCCTAAATGTAGGCTCTGCCAACATAATGGCTAGGGATTTCATTACCTTTACTATATTAGGTTCTTTATAGACTTCAAGCTCATCTTTATTAAATCTTCTCCACACATTTTCCCTTACATTCTCCAAAAATCTATCTCAGGGCTTTGTTCAAGTTATTCAGTGGTCATTCTTCCCTCTAAAAAGAGGTCCAACAACTTTGATCTCTGCAGCTTGGTCCCTCTCACTATTTTGGACTTAAGAGTTACCTGCAGAAAAAGTAACGTCATTCTCACTTTTAACAAGCTTTAGTGTCCTCTGAGGTGTTCAAACCATTTAACATCAGCATAATCTAGTGTATTTATTGACTCCCAGAAAAGCTGTCCCAAGATGATCTTAAGCTAACAACTGGGTTTTATTTTCTTCAAATTTTAGCACTGTTTGGAGTTTGTTTTTTTTATTTGCAGTACCTTCTGGTCTCCAACTCTCTTTTAAGCTATATTTCTTCTCTCTCATGATAGTTAACTCACCAGAATGGTCAAAAAGGAAATGTAAACCATTTAAATTCACACCATTCTGAGAATTTCACAATGAGCGTATTAATCCCTACACAGTCACATTAGAAGTATCAGGAATGATACTTAAGCATCTCTCTAGCTTAATCCTTCACTGAGGTCAAATAGAGCAGAATGTGTAACCTTTGCCATTTCAACCAGTTCACATTTGCACCTCTCCAATACTTTTTTCAAGCTATCCAGATCCTTCTTCTGCTGAAAGWCAATTTGTGACAAATACACAAGCTTTCTTAAACCTCCCTAAAAGCTACAGAGCAAACACGTACACATACACACCGAGATATATATATCCTGATCACATTCCTGCCCTCTCTTGAGCACCTAATGGATCAAGTCTCTCCCTCTGCAAAAAACATCCTTTTTTATAAAGCGGATTGTACATAATAGGCTGTACGGAGAAGGGAAAATGCTGCAGCATTTCTTCCGCTCTGGTTTCTCCCTTCTTCAGAATTGGGCATATTCACTTGGAATTTATTCAAGCTTCCAAACCAAATCAGTTTCTAAAGTCTTTGAGTTCGTGTAGGCCCTCCTGTTTTCAATAATGCAGCAGGAACACTATCGGCCCCTGGTGCTTTATTGGTCCTGAGAATTGTAATTGTCTCTCAAAGCTCCTCAAAATGTGGTATTTCTACAAAACAGCTGAGCTGTCTGGATTATAGCCAGAATCTCTTTTTTCCACCTCACTATTAAAGAGATCACAGTATTTTCTCTATCTTTTTATAGTTACACTGTAATTTCCACTTTCGTCCTTAATCATGCTCACTCACTCCTCCACACATGGATATTCTTGTAAAATGCATTCACATTATTAATACTTTTCTTCTCTTCTGTCATCTCTACTGTGTTTTATTATCTGGTGCGTCATTTAACTCGTCCTTCAGCTTTATTGTAATTCTCAGCATAAGGTGGCTTCTCATTCTGAAGACAAATAATTGTCTCTGCAATAGCCCTCTCAGCTTCTATACATAAAGTTTCAGCTGCAAGTTTCCTCTCTGTGTTTCTAAAAAGACTCTCATTCACTATCAAAAAGTTCCTAATACCTCAAACCTGCTCTCAGCTATTATCAGCAATACCTGGGTTTTCTGGATATGTCAAGTATTTTGTCTCATGGGCTCATGCATTTTATTGTGTTAGTTCATTCTCAGCATTGCTTCTYTGAGGAAATACACTGAGCCACAGTCTGAAGACTCCCTGCATGTAACTTTGTCCTTTGAATAAATAAATATAGTGTCAGACTGACTGATTTAAGCTTACAAATGTTCTAGTGCTCTTCACAATTATGTTAGATATTGCAAAACTAACTCATGTCTGTAGTATTTAATGACATGAAGTTTGGTGTCACATTTTAGAAGATCATTCAGAACTCTCTTGAATTCCACATAGAATGCAGTTTTAATTTCATCATGTGATTCTAATGTAAGTTCATATAAATCATTATGATCAAAACAAACTGTATGTTATCCTTCTATTCTGAAAAAAGAGAGACATTCACTGATAGCTTCAAAAACAAGAACTTCTGAACGCTGTCTCTCATTACAAAGACTTTACCCATTTCATGCCTTTTAGTCTTTACAACTCAGTATGTTTCTGGAGAGAATTACACGCTGTGGTTTTTTGCAATGACAGGATACTATGGAGGTCCAGTCCTTTGACTTAATGTTCCTTTCCTGTATTACAAAAATAAATTGGAGATACTCATTTTTCAAACAATCAAGGCTATGTATGAGACTTACTCGTTTCATATACTTCGGAGGCTCTCTGGCCACATCAACTCAGAAGTTCCGTGATTCCAAATTCCAGTCCTCTCTCTGTAGGTGCTCTATCCATAGAACTGACTGTTTGGGGCGTTGTTTGTTTGAGGGTTTTTTTCGGTATTTAACTGAGCTTTATTTGTCCTTTATCCTTCAAAATATCTGACTTACTTAAGAAACACTTCTGGCCCCATCTCTACTACCAACATTGTTCTTGCATTCATAGGAGCACCTTTCAGAACATCAGGGAAGGTACCTTACAGATGCCTGGGTATGAGATCTGTAATGCATCTTTATGGATTTTGATCCTGAGTGTTTATGAAAGCCAACTTAGATATAGTCTGAAATGCAACATGTTTGATCCAAGATTCACAAAACTTTTGAATATGAAACAGTCTGAAGCAAGTAAGTGACAAGCTTGATCCAAAGATATTTTCACATCATTCTCCTTAGATGTCAGAAATACACCAAGATTCCTTTATTCTCCCTAAGTGAAAAAGGCACAGCTCTGCTTCAGTATCCCACAAGGAAGAGAGGGGGTTGTTTCAGACCACTTTACATGAGTACATGAGTACATGAATCCGGGTTTAGATACAACATTACAATGAACAACTAGTGCATGCCTATACCATTGTGCTCAGCTGAATGGAAGCAGACCAGTTCATTTCAGTATCATAATAGATCCTTTAATGCTCACTGCTGAAGTAGTTGTTTCTGTTTCAAAGGACAGATTCCTACAGTTTCAGAGAAAGAAGTTCTATCCTGGTAATGAGAAGTTTGAAACATTAGTTTTCAGCCTGCCCATTTTCTTAGTATGATCATGTTTTGACCAATGAAAAACATATAAAATCCTACAGTTTATTTCCTTTTCTTTATAGGATTATTATTTTTTTGCTGTCCTGGTGCTTCAAATGAGACTGCTTGTGTGAACCTTGTTTGGAAAGAGACACCATGTGCTTACACCTTTAGGGAGTCCAAGCTGTTCCTGATACTATGCTTATGACTCTTCATTAAAACCAGCTGAACACAAATAGAAGGGATTAATATCTTTGTTCCCTAATTATTAGATCAATATCTATGTACAGCTGAGATTATTTAAGTGGGGAAAAGGCAATATCTTTTTAAGATTTTAAAAATGCTTTTGGCACTAAATACATCTGAGCAGAGAGACTCACAAACTAGTTTGAATCACTTTTGTTTATAGTCTGTGGCACCTCCTAGTTAATGAGGTTTGAGAAGGTGGTACTTACTGCAAGAGGAAAGTGCATTCAAAATCTCCAAAACACTTTAAATCTAAAGTTTCTGAGTTTGTTAGGTTGTGGAAAAGCTCAAGAAGAAGGATTTTCAATTATGTATTTTACCTAAAAGAGACTTGGCAAGGCCTCTTGAATACTTCCTTTCTTTTCATCAAGATATCGATACAGAATTGTTATCTAACCTATTTGTATAAAAACAATAGAAATGGCAGTGGGTGCAATTCTTCTCTCTCTTGCAAAAAGGCAGCATGGGATACCACCAAAGCCAATGGTTAACTTCACAGTGATCTCATCGGCATGAACTATGCTGACACTTTCCCTGCCAAGAGCAATTCTCTGCAAAGGGACTTCCTGGACAGATAAGGCTAAATAAGCCTACTGCGTATGTTGTTATTCCAAAGCCTAATGGATGAAACATACGGATGTTGAGCAACTCCTGGAGACCAGCGCAGTGCATGAGGCAGCTAGGAAGAGATCACTTTAGAATTAGCACCTCGAGCTTTTGTACCAAGCACATGCAACAAACTCAGATTTTCTCCCTTCTCAGGGAATATTTTCCCTAAGAAATCCATTTCTTTGGAACCTGAAGAGAGCTTCCATGAACAGGCTTGAGCAAGATAGGCCATGATGAAATAATTATGAATTTTATGGTGTTGGTACAATCTTTCCTATATATTTTTAAGAGCACCCGAGCAAGATTGTATAATGAAAAATTGACTTATAAAAGTGTCATTCAACTGCTCTGTATTCACAGTTGTGATCAGTGTTAAGTCCTTGACAAAGACAGAACTCAAATACTGTGGATACTTTGTGCCCACAGCCAGTAGTTTTAATAATTGCTTTTGTTTAGAAAAGTAGAGTCAGGAACAAAAGGGAGGCTCTGAGAAAAGCTGCAGTAATTCCTTGAAAATAGGAGTATTTTTCTTCTAGAAAGCTCCTAAACATCTTTTTCATATAGAATTGTAGGGTCTGTTAAAAGTTTAACAGCACTTTAGATAGCGATTACAAATGCCTATAAAGTTTCACTATCTGCCTAGGTTTGAGGGATTCTGTGACACTTCTTGCCCTCTTCAAGGCTTCATCCACAAGCTTGCTAAGCATGGCTTTGTCCTTCCCAAAGCCCCCTCTCTGTTAAGCAAGCCAGTCTCTATTTGCTTCTGCAAGCATCATTTTCCTATTAGAAATGATGTTTTTATTACTCTCCTATCATGCTGAGCAGTGGGGGATATTACTTCTCCAACAGCTGGAGTGCAAGGCCTCTTACCCTGTGGGGATTTGGCAGTTACCAGTTGCAAACTAAGTGGAGCAGTGAGCAAGCTCTGCAAAGAGGATGTCTTTACTGTCGGCTAATAGCACACAGATCACTCCATTCCTGCAGAACTAAAACCAGGCCACTATTTTGCTTTTTAAGAGACAATAGGTCTCTTTCTCCCCTCCTCCAAAACAGGCCAGGCACAATAGCTCCAAAATGAAAACCTTTTGTGTGCACATATTATTTGATTTCAAGCTGCCTAGAGTATAATGATGATTTTTTCAGCTCCTCRCAGCAGCTGCCAGCATTTCTGACAGCTTGTACAAGGAGATGGGAGTACTGAGTATCTCTGTGTGTGTTATTTGCTATGATTTTTATTTTTTAAAAAACTTTCAAAAGACTGTTTAAGAAATTGCTGCTAGCCCTCCTGGTAACCCCACTGCGTTTTCCTTATGGAAGGAAGTTCAGCAAGGAGAGCCACCACTTAGCTTTAGAGAACACTATTCTGTGCTAAAACAGAAACTTGCAAAGCCTAGGGGAAACTGGAGATAGAATGAGAAAAAAAACACAAAGCATCTTAGAAACAATAGAAAGACTCTTCTCAGACTCATATAAGAAACATTATTATTCAGAAAAGAATAAGACTCATACAGCCTATTTATCTTCCTCTCATCCTTTTCCCCCACCTCAGTCCTTTTATAAGAGAGAAGCTCCTGGAACTCACCTTTTATACATTCCCTGGGTGTGGTTACAGCCAAGCCAAAGTAATCACTAATGCAGCCTCGCATATCTGGCTATATAAGTGGCTCTGCAGGGCTTAAATTTTTTTTTTTTTTGAGGGGGGTAGAGGGGAGAACACTTTTGATGTCTTGGGTAAGTACTAGCTAAGAAGGAAGTTAAATATAGGAATTTTATTTTGCTATTGTTTATTTTTGCTTAAGTTTTTTCAGTGGTACCATATCTTTATAGAGACTTTTCAAATAACTGAAGCTTTGCTGTAGATTGTACTGGTAAGAGTGTCCTGAACAATACCTGATGAACTACTAGATGACTACATTCAGATAGGCCACCATGTGAATGAATCCCTATACTTGCAAGAATGAAGACTAGGCCTGAGGTTTAATACGCTTTCCTGTTTGTCTCACAGGATATCTGTGTTGTATTTGGGACACTTGAGGGCTGTGAGCTTGTGAAAAAGCAATCTTCTCAAACCCTGCTAGACCTATACATATCATTGTAAAATTTTATATTTCCTTAGTGATTTTAGACTTCATTCATGAATAGTTTCTGTCTCATAGGAAAGGTTAGAAATCCAGCCCAGGGGAAGTACTGTAACTGCAGACACCTTTTCTTCCTAGGGGACTGCTAGTTCTCTATATCTTGTACCACTGTAGAGGTCTGTGGGTTCCTCGCTTGTCCTGCTTTAGCAAACTCCTTGAATGTAGGAAGGCACACTGCTTCTTTCCTCATTAGTTAAAACACCTGTAGCAAATCTCACTGTGTTTCTCCAGGCACAGCTAACGTGCTGATTGTTGTCTGTCTTACCCTAAACAAGCTCCACTAACTTTCTGAAGCTCTAAGGTGGCTCTGTGGCTACCTCTCAGGCTTGGCCAAAGCAGCCTCTAGTTTCTCTGCAGATGATGAAACTAAAGCCCAGAAAGTTGGAGACAGGATCTCAAGAGATGATAGTATATTTTAAGGTGCAAGGCGCTAACTTCCAGTTACCTGGGTATCTGCACAAATGGCTTTGAAAATCCATGCTTTGGTTGTGAGAAGTATTGAATATCTTGGAGTAGAGATCTCAGAGCTGTGACATTTTTTAGTCAACAGTAATTGTCATGTTCTCAATGGTAGAAGATTTTAGAGGCCTGGAATGTGAGATTTCACCTTTAAACGTCTATATGCTGTCACTTGCTCCTAGGAAAGCCATTAATCACRACACTTCACTCCCAGAGAGAACAGAGCAGGGACTTCACTGGTTCACTTTTCTGCCATGTCATTAAGCATGGGACAGAAGTGATTTTGATCTCTGGCACATGAATCCTTTATAAAAGATTAAACATCTGCCTTTCAAACAGGTTGCTGACCACTGAATCCAAGGGCTGCCACTCAACCATATTTGCAAAGGCTGAATTAGAGTCTTCCTGTGTTCAATACTTGTGAATAAACTGTCTCAATTGACTACAAAAAACCTTTCCAGGGAAACTAAGGCCATACTTATGCCATGAAATAGGGTTCTGTATTCTGCTTTGAGGTAAGGCTGACCCAGGTTGATGGAGTGCACCTCTAGAAAGCATACAGGCATATTTTTTTGGCACTAAACTTAAGCTTTGCTCTTCCTAAGGCATATAAACCTATTACCTCAAGTTTGTCCTATGAAAGTGAAATGGAACTCATTCATTCTGGGGAAAGGAAGAAGATGCTTGCAAAGGGCTTTTGGTTCTAGGTTTGTCCTGCTTGGAGAGGAGGAAGGAGAGAATTCAAACCCAGGGTGTTGCTATGCCCCATCTTTCGCAGCAAGAACAGGATCCAAGTGTGTTCTGGCTCACAGCACTGGAGTCGAACTCTCTCAACCTTGTCGAGTCCCAGGCTCCAGTGGCTTTTAGCTCAGGCCTATCTCTAGCAATCATTCTCAGTGTTTGCAAGCTAGGGAACAGAGCTGCTGCTATTCATGGCATGCTGTCACAGTCTAAGCCAGGGGCCTTCTGCCTTGTGATTGCTGATTTCAGTTCATTTCTCTGATTTACAGTTTCCTGATTTGCAGGTTGTTAAAATACTTGTAAAAAACACTGGTCTGGAAAATGTTCCTAAATAATTATCTTGATGACTAAAAATCAGCCTGAAAGGGCTTTAATTCATAGCAGCTTATACAATAAGGGAGATTTAGGGAGAGCTTTTATTCTCAACTCATATTTTTAATGTTTCATTCATGTTCATATCCTGTACTACAGACCCCAAAGTGAGTTTATATGGCTAAACTCTTAATTCTACAGTCAGGAACTAGTTCATTCTCTGGAAAAGCTTTCTTAGGCAAATAAATTCTTCTATCTGAAGGTTAGTGTTGTGTTTATGTTCTGGAGGGCTTGTGGGGAATGAGAGTCCTTTCCCCTTTGGAAGGGGATTTTGGGAATTGAAAGGTTAGCATTAAAATAGGGAGTCTAAGCATCAGTGAGAAACTGAGGTCAAGAGTGTGCCCTGTTTACTTGCTGCAAGTAAAGATCACAACTGAGTCTGTGCTAGGGGATTTGTGCAGTACAGCCTGAAACATCCTGGATCTGCAAATGAGCAAGACACATCAAGATTATTTTTATTGTTACCTTTGGTGCTGAGAGGAGAGAGATCTGTTGTCATTAGCCCAGGCTAATGTTTAGGCCTGCAATAGTGTCATCGCAAATCTCAAGTTTCTTATTTAACCAGTCCCAGCTGTGTCAAATCCTGCTGCAACAGAACTAGAAGCTGGAATTAACCATTGAACCTCCCAAAATGTATGACTGATTGACTTTATTGTAAGGTCTGGTTAGGACCATTTTGACATGTCTTCTGCTGGAAAATGTCTTAGTTAAAACTCTTCAGAAATGCATCTGTTACTTAATGCCAAGACAACTCAGAATATCCTGAGTGAGGCCTGGCCAGGATGGAAGATGGGCTTTACCACATCCCAGGGGAATAAGTTTAGTCTATTGTGAGCTGTTTCTGGTTTTGTAATGACTCTCAGCAGGGAAAAAGCTTGAGATTCCCAGTTTTTAGAGAATGAGAGAAACATTCTCTGCTCAGCTCTGTTTGCAAGTCTTATGTTATTTAAAGGCCTCAGCTTGCAGTAAAAGAAGTTAACACAAATATCTGACTACATTCAAACACACCTTCTTAAGTGGGGTGGAGCAGTTTCTGCATTAGTGTAATGTAGAAGTACAGGAGTTTGCCTGTCAGATGCAGGCAGCCCTGAAGTGACTGACACATCTTCATGCAGCATTGCAGGCCAAGGCATGGGTGTTCGTATGCTCCCACCAAATGCGACAGGCACTGCCCCAAGGTGCCAGAGGCTCAGGTGCAAGTTTATTCGTTTACAGAGAAATATAATTTCTGGAGGTCTTGCTAATACAGAATTCCTAAAAGTTTGGATCTTGCTTAGCAGCCTAATGTATTAACAGAAGTATTACAAAAAAAAAAAAAAAAAAAATCTGGTTAGTTAGTGCAGGTGTCTGCTTGGTCTGCCAAGAGGCAGGCATGAGGGAGTGTAGCTGTTTTCAGCTGAAGCCAATTACCTTGATGAGTGAAGTAACTAGGGCTATAAAAACGCTGTCTCCTGGTGCATTAGAAAGTTAGATATGCCCAACATCTGCATTTGTCAGGACAGATCTAAATGAGATGATCTACCACCTGCCATGACTTGCTGGACTCCTCTTCGTAGCATAGTGCATCCTCCTTGTCCTGCTGTCAGGAAACATTTGTCAGCCAACATTTGCTTTGTTTCATCCTCCTACTTCTCATCACACCCCCTTGTGCACAACAAGGACATGCTAAGATACTATGCTAGCTTCTTGAAGACTACTGTAATAAGATGATCTTGTAATGTGATTTTCAGCAGGAAGGTAATCTGCAGGTAAGGTACTCCTGAGCTGTGGCTGCCCCGGCCCTTCTGAAAGCTGTTTTGAGACTGCAAATCCATTGTATGGTGTTGGGACAGTTTATGGGGTCTACTACTGCACAGTTATCTGAAAATGAAAGTAGGGTCTGGGTTAACTGTAAAAGACTCCATAACCTTCAAGTGTGCCATATATGCAGAACCACACGCCAGCCTTCCTTGAGGGGAGAATAGTCGAATGATCCAATCCATTACACTAGATCTAAACAGAGTCAGAATTCAGGAGTTGTAGACTTATGCTATAAGTGCTCTGGGGCAAGTGTACCAGTAACTGAGCAGAGCCGCAAGCAATCAGCTTGCAAAATGGTACGTTGAAGGAATGTCCTTTGGTACTGTATTAAGTTACTGAGAAAAAAAATGACTTTATCTACTAGAGGAATTGATGAAGCAAAGAAGAAACAATGCCTTGATCAAAAGCTTTCATCAAATTTTGGCATGTAAAACAGTAGACTGGTGGAAGATGACCTAGTTCTGSGAAGGAAGAAAGTAGGATGTTCTGAGAATTGCCATATCATGGCTACAAAGGTTATGATGGGCAGAATGGAAGAGAAGAGCAACGGCTTACTAGTAACCCAAGGTGAATTTGGAAACTAGATGCGCATATTTCTGAGGGACAGACATGCAACATGTGATACTTGTAGTGCCAAATAAATTGATTTGCTTGAACACTCTGAGATCAGCAAGTTCTACCCTCTCCTTTAGCAATTTCCACAGCTGTAAGCAGTTTAATTTGTAGTTATTTCCTTGTGTGCAAGTGAGGGTGAGAATACAGAACTAGTCAGTTTTAGGATGGAGGTGTGGGTCTTACTGCTGAAGTAGAGGAGTCTACTCTGCTCTCTGCTCTACCAGAACTTTTGCCACTTATATCCCTTAAGGGATCCCTTAAGGAACTACCAAGGATGCAGCACAGACTGAGGTTGAGAGTTTTTAAAAGCAATTTCCACTTTCTTATTAACATGTGTGAATATTGGATTTTATTATTTCCTCTTTGATTTTATGACTATTGCAGATTATTCAAAAGCAAACTGAAAAAGTCATTTATTGCCTGGGTTTGTTTTGTTTTTTAAACCTGTAACACTTTAAAGCATCATGAAGAGTTCTGGATCATACTCACGACAGGGAGAATGCATGCTTAATGAATTAAAAGAATTTGTCTGCAAGTTTGAACACCACTGTAAATGGAGAGGTAGGAGTCCATGTGGAGCTGTAAGGTCAGTTATGGTTCTGAGAACCCAGTGAAATTGTGCTGTAACTACTGACAGAAGCACCTCAAAAGTCTGCCAGCTTTGCTAAGGCTTCTTGCCCTCTCCAGATGACCTTCTATAACTAGACTGATGATCTCCTGATAACAGGTTTTCTTGGTACACTTCCACATCTTCCTGATACTTTGGGTCTTGCTGGAAAACAGATGTTCTTGGAGTACTTGACAATCTCACTTTGAACACAGGCAGGAACCAGAAACTGGAGAACTCGGAAATAAGAAACCTTTTTTTTTTTTTGATTGCACCTGATCATTCTTGAGCCTTGACACTAGGGACTAAGATTTGGGCAAGGATCCAAATTGGCTCTTCCCCATGAAATCCATTCTTAGGTCCCTACATGCACATTAAGGTGAGCATTAAGTCTAGTGTTTCAGTTTTAAACCTCAGTTCCTTTGCTTAGGGTCTGAGCCAAACATTTGCTAGGGGAGAGACATGCACAGCAGATGARTAGCCTTCTTCCAGGATACCTATTTCCACTAAATGTGTGATGAACTTACAGATTATACTGAGAGGTTCTAGATATTTTGTCCAAGAGACCAGCTAATTAAGCAGCAATGTGGCCCCACCTTGACCAAGTATATGTTCTTTGTTTAGCACTCTTCTCAAAATATTGCCAAAGTGCAGGCGGCACCATGACCTGAAATTATTGCCCATGCCATCTGCATTTCAGACAGCCATTTCTTCAGGTCACAGACTAAGTCTAGTTAAGTCTTCTGGAGGAGTTGCTTCAAAGGATGTCCGAAATGGGAGAGGGATATGGAAGGCGGCTCAGTAGAAGTCTATACCGAAATGAGACACCGCAAACTGTAAATTCTAGGCTGTATCTATAGATATCTAAACACATTTTTTTTTTCTGTCATGCCTCCCTTCCCCAAACAAACCTATTCAGCTTTTCCACCCAGAGACAACTGCATTTGACTGTTTACATGATGCTTGACAACTTAAAATGCATCTTTTGTGTTGTAAAGGTTTTCCAGTATAGCGGGCTGCTAAGCAAGCTTTTAATGGCTTCAAAGATCGTCTTATCAATGAAAAAGAAAAAAAGGCTGTTTAGTACACAAATCATCATAATTTAAGATAATTGTGATTTGAGTAACTGGGAAACTCTCATTCAGTCGAGCAGACGGCACCTGATAAGGTTAGTACATATTCTTAAAATAGGCTATTGTTAGCTGTATGCATTTTGGATATAACCATAATGCTTCTGGACCTCTGGGCTCCCTGAAAGAAATGTGAATCCATAGGTGCTCTTATATCTTGGCTACTGACCAGTTTAATATGAACTGAACACACCATCCAACCAAGGGGCTCCTAAGCAGGCCATCAATAATAGAGGTTGAACTTGGGGCCTCTGGAAGGGAAAGCAGTGAGCTCTGGTGCTCTGAGGTTAGAGGTGAACAGCCAAGACTATAGGAAAGTTATTCTTCTTTTACTGCCCTGCTGAAAACAGTGCCCCACAGATTAGATGCAGGTTATACTTACTGCTGCTTCTGGGGTGGTTGGGGTTTGTTTTGTTTTGTTTTGTTTTTTTCACTTTATCTCACCTGCCAGACTTAGGCCAGTACCACTGCTGGGGGTGGCAGGGTGACAAACCATCCCAGGAAACTGATCCACATGAAAAAAACAGATTTTGTTTCACCAGCCGACAACACAACTGCTTGTATTGGCATACCTGAGAAGCAATGTGGAATGGGCTCGCTGAAGCCTGTGCTGCTGTCACGGGCAGTGCTCATCGCCTGGGGGCCTTAGATTTGTCAGTCAGGTGGTGGCAGTAAAATCCTGAAGTAAAAAGTTCTTCCATTGTGTCAGGCCGCCCCTGCAATGGGAATTCTGCACAAATCATGGTAGTGCTCTGCGCCAAATGGTCTGTAGGAATAAAAGGCAAAATAAGTAGTAAGTGACTTAAGTGATGCTACTGGCTTGCTTCAAATTATTCCAAATTAAGTCATTTTTAAACTTAAAACCTTTGGTTTAAAATAAACCAGAGAGTCATCAGGGAAGAAAAACCTGAGTGCCATGAAAACTGAGCTGTGAGTTCATGGATATGATTCATTTTCCCCTTTCCTTTCCATCCATTCAGGGGCCAGCCAAATCCATCTCTTACCTGGCCTTTCTTTACCCTGAAACTCAGAGTAATGGGAAGAACAGAGGAGTTGATGTGACAGGATGTTTGTAGAAGGCTCTGCGATAGGTGTCCTGTGAATTGTTCTTGATATTCCTCAGCTGGTATGCTGTTTCTTTGGGTACAGACAGATATATTGTAGCAATACAGAACTTGGGCCTAAACAATATGTCTAGATGATATTAACATGAGGTTTGGACAAAATCATGTCTCTCCATTTATTCTAAGCTAGGGATGGAGAGACTTCTCTCACACACACCCCCCGCATAAACATACCCCCTTCAGAGTATGGCATGAACATCTGAAGGCCCTGTGATTACAATTTTTATTGTTGATGCTCACTTTCATCACATCTAACATTTGCTCTGAACTGACTACTACTAAGAACGTCACTCTTCACAATGTGTATGGGCATTAATCTTCCAAAGAAGAATTTAAATGGCAGGGTGGACCCTTCAAGCTAATATAAGGGAGGTGATGCCCTGTCTGTTTTTAATTAGAGCTAGCTTTCTTAATGAGGTAATGTTCTGTTGTGCTGGGTTATCTCCTAGAAGACAGGGCAGCAGGCGAGCTGTTGGGGAGGGACACTTGAAAAACATCACAGGCAAGCTGTTTAATGTTAGCGCTATCATTCATCACCCGGGCTCTTTGGAGAGCCTGACAGACGGAGCACGTCCTGTGGGGACTCCATCAGCCTCTGGCGTGCTGCTTAATGCAATTTAGCCAGATGTATCAAAGCGGCAGGCAAGACCCTGCTATTTGGACAGCATTTATAGCATCCTGGGCAAATAGTCAGGAAATGTTCAATAATGTGCCTTGCACAAGTGTGGCAAGAAGCAGATTCTTAGAATGACGGGTTGCCAAGAGAAATCCTGGCAGTGCCTCATTCCAGCTTTTAGTCACATGCTGGTTTTGTTGTTATTGTTTGAGGGCTTATTTTTTTTAAAGGCTGTCTCAGTTTGAGGTTTCCAAAGACCAGATTTAAGGTGACTTGAATATGCCCATCTGGTTCCCGATCAAGTGGACGAATGTGTACAGCAGAATCCCTGGCCTGCGCATTCACAGCATGGATCTGGGCACCGGGCCCGCTGGCGCACTGCATTGTCTTCCCAGCAGACAGAGAGCAGTGCAGAGCTGACTGTTGCAGCAGCCCCAAACGCTCTGCTCGTGATGCAAAAGGGATCAGTGTTGTTTGGGCAATCAGAGAGCAAATGCCATTACAGACAGGGAATTTAGTGGGGACTCTGKCTACATCTCTAGGCTACAGAGTGGGATCCAGCCTGCTACACTGACAGCCTCTGTTATGGAATTCAAGAGGGGCTCTGCAGGATATAGTTCAAGTATACCTAACTGTTTGATACTTAAATAATATTAATTCCCAAATTTTGCAATTTAGACCTTTTCCCGAAAACTCGAGTATACCCACAGACCTGACTCTGGTTCTCCCCCTGCGGTACTGGGTGTATGAAATCTCTCCATCAGTTACACAGTGGGAGGATTGCTCTCTCAGGAGAGCAGAGCCTGCAACAGGGAAGGCAGATACCCTGGGGAAAACAGGTTTCTGCTTTCTACTCAGTGTCCTGCTGCCCAGACTGGTTGCCACTGCTGCTAGCTGCCACAGAAATCCTAGCCATAAGCCACGTGGGTGCTGAAAGCAGATGTGTTTTGTGGCACTGGTGTTATGCTATTTAAGTCTAAAACTTCTTTGCCAGCAATGGGAGAAAAGAACAAGGTTAAAGCACTGCCCTGTGGGCTGCTGGCAAAAAGACGTGTAGCCTCTAGAGAGGGAAAAGCTCCAATGGGCCTGGAAAGAGAATAGCTGTGATGTGTATTTTCAGCGTAAAGGCCAAAGCCTCATTAAATTCCCAATGCAGAAGCAAAGCTGTCCTTCGCACCATTTTTTTATTATTATTATTTTTAGCAAAGTTCTCCCCAAAACCACTTTTCTGAGGAGACTTCCACTTCACCTGGGAGCCAGAACTGCAGCCCGGGTGAGGGACAGACATGCAACCCAGGCACCTCCCCACGTGCTGTGGTGTCAACTTCACCTGTGAATTCAGCTTTGGCTCAGGGCTGGTGCATAAAGATGTAAAATCCATCTGGGCCTTGCAGCCTTGGAAAGCTCTTTGATGATGTTTCCAGCAACAGAAATGTAGCACGTGCAGAGCCTTGCATCCTGTTGCTAATAAGTCTGCTTTTACACCACTCTGCTACACTTACTAACTTTCATTTACATATTTTTCCAATAATCTTTTTAACATGTGACTAGATGACCATAAATCCTGGAGAGTGAGGAGTGCAGGGTATGTTGGAAGAACAAGTGCTTGGGGCTCAGTTTAACCCTTCAGTTACCACTAGAAAGGCCAGGTCCCGAGCAGCTGTGTCCTGCTGTCAGCCCAACAGAGACAGATTGGCAGGGAAGGGTAAATGCTTCGAAGGGAACATATTTTCTTCTTGTGGTATCCCAAAACAAATACAAAATTTGGTGCTGCTGCCAAGTCCCAGAATGCAAATTAATGCATAATGGGGCATTTGAAATGTTTTGCTAACAAGTACATGCCATGGTTCTGCATTGATATTTAGCTGTTGATGAAACCCCATCTGTGGATTTAGCAACCAGGTTCACTAAACCAAATGGCTTTCTCTGTTTCATGATATATGATGAAGCAAAGGAAATCTGGTATGGCTTGTTAAGGCAGGACAGAATGGGGACAGCTGGTTAGTGTATGTGAAACACCATCTCCCACTGCACAGAACAAGTGCTCAGCAATATCCAGAGCCATGTACTCCTGTGACAAAATAGGGGATTATTGGGGGAGGTGGGGTGGGAGGGTACCGACACTGAATTTCTAGGTTTGAATTCTCCCCCTACTACCCTTGGATTTCAGACTTCTCACTGAGAGAAACGGTGACAACTAGAAAGATYGTCCGATATATATTTTTATATGCTTTTTTATACACATATACACATAGTTGCTTCCAATTACCCAGGAATAACTGTTTCCTCCATTGAGCCAGCTGCATAGATGGCTGAACAATCTGTCTCTTCAAACATATTTCAGTCAACTTTCTCTAGCTGATTTGGCAAGAATTTTTCTTTCTACAACTGGATCTCCTCCAGTAACAACTTAGACAGCCTTGTGACTTTAGGTCATAGCTGTATGACACTGAAGGATTCCTTTCATTTGTCTCTCTACAAGTAACGATAGGAAAACCAAAGGACCGTCATGCCTCTAGTTGAGAAGGAACAGTTTAATTGTTTGTGCCACGCATGTGTCAGCTGGTTTTACACCACAAAGCAGGATGCAGGATGGATTATCTCAAAAACAGGGTTTTGGACTGGCACTTGAGGGTTCAAATCCTGACACATGTCCTGGATAATCACCTATTTTTGCAACTGATTGTATGGAAATAACTTCTCACCTCAAAAGGTTGCTGTAGGGACAATATCCTGTTATAACTGGAGGGCTCAGAGTAGTGATGAGCACTAGGGGAAAGAAATCTCAGTCCCAGGCAACCAAGAAAGATCTGGAATAAGATCTGCCAGCAGCAGCAAGGGTGAGCAGAAGGGGATAGTGTTGCCATCAGGAAGCTGAGGTCCACTTCACCTCTCACAGTGCCATCCTTTTGTGACAGCTCTACTCGGAGTGTGGCCATAAAGACTACGAAAACCTCTAGGCAAGTTATGGCATATATATTTTACAWGTGTAAATTTATCCTGCTCCCACTAAAACTTCAGCTTGGAATGACAACCATTCGCAAATGTTTCATATGCCCCAACTGAGAGGCCAGAAGAAAATGTGGCCTTGATTAGCAAGTGTTAATCAATTTCCATCTCAATTAAATCTTGTTGTTCCAAATACAGCGTGAGACCACTCAGTTTGTAATGTACCAAACCGTATGTTGCTGCTCTGCGTGAGGAAACCAGACCCCAGTCTCCAAGGCTGTCATCCTAGGGACTTTCACAAGCAGTAAAATGCTATTTTCACAAGATCAGCACTTTACTTTTCTGCAGCCATTTCCTTGATGACTAAGGGCAGATGACTTAGGGCAGTCTGCTGGGACTGAGTTTGATAAGGGCCTCTGATCTTAGTAATGCAGCTTAATCTCCAAAAGCTGGATTTCAGCACTACCTAATCGCATTGGGCTCCTTTGCCTTTGCCAGTCCATTATGCTGCTGCAGGCTTCAAAGATTTTGGTGGCATAATGACATCTTCAGACCTATCTCTACTGTATTTCCAAACTCCCCATGCAATCCCATGTCTCAGAGCCTATAATATTATTTTAATTGCCAGTTCACTGCTTTAGGGGCACCTTCCTTCATAACTTCTGCTTTGCTTGTAATGATGAGATCTCTTGCAGATGCAGTTAATCAGAAAGATTACAATCACTCTAGAAACACCTGCATTGGAAATAAGTCTGGCTTTTATTACTATGAATTCCTACTGCTGACAAGCTCTGGGAGGAGAGGATGGGGGGGAAAACCCGCGATCCCTTTGCACAGCTGGAATATAAATGTGAAATTTTCTTCCCATTTATTTTTCTTCTGTAAATGATTTAGCTGCTATTGATCAAGATTACCACCAAATAAAAATCAGAATCTACTAGCTTGTGGTGTTTTGTGTGACACACTCATAAAACAAATCTATGCCTCCACCACTGGAACAGGCCATACTTTTCACTGTGGTATGTACAGATCTGGAAGTAGCGTTCATTGTCAGGGCTTAGCTAACAAGCATTCAAGAGCAGCAAGGATCCTGTGTTAGGACTCCATATTGCATATGGAAGACAAAATAATTTAGTTGTTCCAACAGCCTGCATCCTCTTTACCCTTATGATATTAAGGACAAATACGAAAGACTGAGCTCATTAGCTGTAATGAATAGGTACAATAGGGAGCAGAGAAGTCAGAAGCATTAAGGGAGCAGACCAAAGATGTGTAATTGACTGCAGGGTGAAAAGACATTCTTAAGCCCGATCCAAGTACTTTGAGTCATATTCCTATTACTATGAATCTCTGCTCTCTAACTGTTGGGTAAGTGCCGGCACATTGTGTCCAAGAAATACTAAGTTTTCAACAAAGCCCTACAGTGGTAAAGGTGACACAGTGTTTCAAAAACCCAAGGTTCAGATAGTAAAAGAGCTTGGGATCCTGAAAACTGGCAAAACAAGAAATAAAATGCCATCCCTTACAGGAAACTGAAGGACATTCACGTCCTTCAAGGACAGGCTGGTAACGGTCTAATAGCTCAAGGTGTTCACATTTATTAAGGAATGTTAATCTACTAAAGTCTGCAATTGTCCCAGGCTCTGGACACAGAGATAAAACTGTTTAAAAATTAAATATTACATTTAAAAGCTGTGAAAGATGTTCACAATTTTTCTTATTTTTTAAGAAGCTGGAAAGTGCTGCTTCTGCAGTGATCTACTAGCATAGGAAAAACAAAAATTAAAATGTCTCACTCTCTCCACAACCGAATTCTCAGTCCACACAGACTCAGTATGAAATGCTTCCAATCCACAACATCCTGCTTTCTCTCACTGGATAACAACTCAAACCCAATATATGCTCAAATAAATGATATAGTGGGGGATAGCCTGTCCCACTGCTTCTGCAAGAGTTACAGGAAAGAATCTCTAATGCAAAAGCAGAAAATGTAGCCCCTTTACTGACTCCTGATAATAAGGTTTTCTTTTACCTTCTTTAAGTTCTTATCTACCTTTTCAGACCCAGAAACCATCAGAGACTGGGCTGGCACAGTTACTGCCTGGTTTTAAATGAAGGTATTTGTCATGCATATCCATGTAACTTCCATTCATTTAAGTAGCCTGGAATCGGTATTAGACAACTAAGAAAAGGAATGGCCTTATCAGAGAAGATGCTCCATTAATAGGAAGATGACACTTCATATTTTGAGTGCAAGAACTATCTAGAGCCAGATCCAGCAAACCACTTAGGCACTTACAGTGCAAGCTAGATGGATTTCAGATATCAGAATCCAAGAAGATAAGACACAAACCCCATGTAATTAGACAGTTTCTGAATTTTGCGTTAAAGAGCCACCCAGTGAAATATGTAGAGAGTTTTAAGAACAGGGACCACTGGAAAACAAGGGAATATCTTCTGTGGCTAGAGTAATGCTCCCTCTGGCCCCGGCAGCTTCAACAGGAAAGCTGGAGAATCCCCATCCCTCATCCCAAGTTATCCTCCAGTATGAAATGGGAAGAGGTGGATAGGAAATCCTCTGGGCTAAAGAAGGTCTAAAGCATACCTCTTCCACTTCGCCGAGTGTTGTAACTTGAGGTCTGTTATAGAGAAGACTGTCACTACTGTGACTCCACCTGGCAGTATTTTAACAGAAAGCCTGTCCAATGGAGCAACACCAGCACCGCCGCGCACCAGACCGCTTTGGGCTGTGAAGCACAATCTCATGAAGTTGGTTGAATCCAGCCTGCAGGTACTTCGAGTAACCTGAAGTAACGTGAAGGGAAATATTTCAGACACCCTTTTCTCTTTCATATTTCTCTTGGCAGCCTTCCACAGCCCTCTCAGCAAGGTGGCTGATGTCAATGCTAGTCGTGGGTGCCTACCTCTTCATTCAGTGCACAACTGAGTACCTGACACATGTTAGAAATGGAGACACAGTGTTGCTCACTACATTGATAAGTGTTCAGCTGCCACTCATAACCACTCATTCACTCACAACCAAGCTCCATTTCTTCTTCCCAGAGCACTGTCAAGGTTGTATTACTGAGGAGTGTCTAAACACGGGCTGCAAAAACAGAAGGACTTTGCCTAGTAGGAGATAGGAGGTCACTGAGGTTAACAGTCATCACTGACTTCAGTGTACTTAAGTCAAACTTAGCCTGTGGTTAAATATACAAAAGTTCTTTGCCCTTTAAGGCTTAAAATAAATTTGTCTTAAACTACCGCATTGGCTTACATTACAAGATAAATTATGAAAAATAAGTTGGCCTCAAAGCATAGTTTTGCTTAGCTGCTCTGGGCAYGAACCATTTCACTTGTACTCTGTTTTCCAGACCACCTATCTCCCTCACCAGGAGGATGAAGAGAAAATAATCAAGAGGGGCTGGAGCCTATTTAGACAACTGGCCAGCTCCTTGCAAAGGGCTCCTTCTCGGTTAGAARAGAGAAGATCCACCACAGAGGAAAAACAAAGCCTGCTAAGGCTGAACATGGTAATGATGCAATGGTATGATGTTATTGGACAGAAAGGACCTGGTTCACTGGTTTAACCAGGAACACAGCATATGGTCAGGATCTACACCTTTCTTTTTCCTATCTCATCCTCCTCTCTCTCTCTCACTCTCACCTTGTCTTCTTGCTCATCTTTACTGCTACATTTATGTAAGTGCTGAACATGCACACAGTATTGCATACTACAACTCTCATCATATCAATCACTTCACAATGATGATCCCAGTTCCCTTTATGAGACCTGTAAACAATTATAGTTGAAATTAATATGAATCCATCAATATAAGCTCTTGAACTTTACAACCAAGCAACAGTGACATGTACATCCTGAATCTTGTCTAATAGCACAATCTAGCTGACTCAAAAGGGGAACTGTATTAAAATATAGTGCCGATACAGTATGTCATTTATCAGCTCTAACAAGAGGGAACTAGTAAACTACAAAGACACCTCTGTAAAGGCATTATTGCACTGTTATTGAATAGTGCCTTTCAACAGCAAGTCAATCATCAGCTCCCTTAAACTTACTTAACTGCAGAAATACAGTGTTTCTAATTCCTATTCCCAAACATGGCCCAGGGTTGTGCTGTCTTCCCAAGTTTTATGACAGCTCTGCAAAGGTGACCCACTCCTCTTGATCTCATCAGCAAACTTTCATTAACTGCCTTGCTGCTACCTCTGTTGGTCAATACAGGCAACTCTCTCTGAAACAGTGAACGGGACCAACTGTGCCTCACTTGCATGTAATATGTACCCTACTTTGGGTTTGTGCCTAGACTTGAACTACGAAAAAAGAAAAATTAAAAAAGAATTTATGATCTCATGAACCTTGAGAGCAGAGGCCCTTGAGCATCTTGTGAATGACAGCAGCACTCTTAAGTCTGGATCCTAGCCTGCGTTTTCAATCCAAGAGGACTGAGCGATGTTTGGAATTACATAGCGAGGAATCTAAACTAAACCAGGTGTCTTCCCAGTTTTGCCAAAAAAATAGTTTGACACATACTAGCTTATAAATAGATGGTTCTGCCAGATCAAACAATGATATATTACACTGACCACTCAAACAGCCCAACAATGAAGCAATTTTCATGAGGATGCAATACTTTTTTACTTTTTTAAATTGAAAATAATAAACAGATTGGCTTGTATTATCATGAAAAATGTGCTAAAGGGTAAGGTCTGTGAAGAAAAATCTGATAAGTCATAGGTCATAAAAGTTTCAGTTCAAGCTTGTTCATATTATAGTGAAGTAAATTATTGCTGAAAACTTCTTTCAAAGAGTTCCTTTTTGATTGGGTCTTGGTTTTAAGATGAGCAAACGCTTTAAATGTGAGCTATTTCCATTGTTTGTGAGCAATAAACAGCAGGCTGAATAGAAAAGCAGAGACCACAGGTCATTCCCACTGGTGTAAAAGAAACGCTACACAGTGTTTTCTTCCAACCGCAGAATACCCTTTATCTAACTATGACTGTATACATCATCTGTCCATGCACAGGCACCTAAACAGGGAGTTCTCAACATCATAGAAGGTATTTCTTTCTTGTACAGGTACAACCCTTAAACCCAGCTGGCACTTGGGAAAATCAGACTAGCCAATGCAATGCTGACATGACTGACTACAGCACAACCTGACAGCAGTGAGATAGTCTGTGAGCATAAGTCTTTTTCTAAGATTTAACTCCCTTTACTGGAACTGTTTGCCATTTAATTCTCATTTTGTTCTTTCTAAAATAAGACTGTTTTGATCATGATGAGCAGTGTCTCTCTCAGGACAAAAATGATTTTGAGTGGAGATGTGACGTAGAACAGTATAGTTGCATCAAACCACAGAACCAAAGAGTGCCTTGCTCCTATGGTGTCTGCAGCAGAACTACTCAGTGCAAATGATTCATCGAGAAACCTCTTTTTCCTGATAGGCTCTGGAGAGATGCCTGAATATGGTGATAAGGAGCTGACAAGGAACCAGCCATGCTCAAATGCCTTCCAGTTCACCTAAAGATGCAGAGGAAATCTCCTCCCTCACATTTAATGTCTTTGGGACCCTTCCAGTCATGTCTTTCCCTTCTGACAGTCTTCCAGCTCCCCGGGACTTTCTGGCCCTCCTCAATATCCTCCTCTGTCTCCTCCTCCCCCAAGGACAGCTCTTCTCTTCTCGGCCCGTTCTGCTTCCACCCGGGAGGTTCCTGGGGAAGAGGCCACAGGTGGTGCAGCGTGTGCGTGGCTCAGCCTGTCGCTGGGACATGCTGCCATCAGCTGCACCTCTTTCTCGCTCGGAGACCTGCTGGATCCTTTCAGACAAAGATTTTATCTGACGCAGCAGCCGCAACTCTCCCCCAGTGGCTGTTTCTAGCAGAGAGGCCTGCACTCCGGCATGTGAAAGTGCTCTAACACACAGCACATATTTTTCCAGGCTCCACCGCAGTGTCAGGCTTAATGAAACACTTAATTATCAGACCTCAAAACTCAGGATTTCCAAGCGAGAAAAATAGATGTCCTTCATCGGGGCCTGGCTGTGCAATCCTTCCTCTGCTGAACACTTGCTCCTGGGGACAGGTAAAACTAACAGGCTGAGAAACAAAGAGGCTACATAAAGCATGCTTACTGATAGGAATGAGGCTATGCTGGTAACTTGTTCTGCCAGCATAAGGAAAGCCTGGTTACAGGATCCAAATAGCTGCTTGGCATCTGAGAAGCAAGGAACTAAATCAGAGGCCAGAGACCTAAGCATTAGTCCAAGAGCCAGAATAGGAAATACTGAAATCTTTGCATTCATTGATTGAAGTAGTCTCACCCAGAACAGGGAGATCTGGCTGGAAGAGTCTGGGATGACTGGACACAAGCAACAGCTGCAGACAAGGAGGCACCACTGAAAAGATGCCACTGAAACTGTGGCTCTTGCCCCCGTTTCCACTTTCAGAACAGTTCAGTGAAGTGCACCAGCGGCTCTCTCCCGATGCTGAGGTATGGGACCAGACACGTAGGGAGCACTAAATTCTTAGTTTCCAGAAAAAATTGCATACACTGGTCCAAAGAACAAGCACTTCAAACCATGGTGGCAGTATGCAGGTTTCACAGTATCCATGTCACAGAGAAGTACAGGGGCTTTGCAGTACTGACCATTTGTTTTGTACTGAGCACAACAATTCACCCAGAAGTCAGATGCACATCGTTTCTCCCTCCCAGCCTGCCAGCCACAAAACACTCACCAGCTTTCTTTTCCATTACAAATTTAAGATCTACCTGCAAAAAATAAAAACCCTCCAGCATGACAAACGTGCAGAACAAGAGCAAGAGAGCTTAGGGCTGTCACCACTGTCTGTAAATCTCTTTGGTAGCTGGGAATTTGTGAGGTGGAAGGTTTTCAGTACCGATCTGCTGTTATCTCAAATGGATTGTATGGCTTTCAGAATTTTTTTATCAGATCTGTAAAACCAGTAAAACACAACAGTTCTGGTTAGAAGAACTCTTTCAGGGTGGAGTGAAAAACAAGAAACCATTGCCGGAGAGTATCTGGTGTTGATCACAAGGAGAATAAGTACTACTTGCCCAGAGAAAACAAGATTTTTCCACTAACCTCTTCTTCTGCTTTCTCAGCAAATTTTTCTGTTTTCTCTAGTCTGCAGCCCTCCTCTAGCCAGTAAATTCAATATCGTGTGAGATCTAGAGAGAACAAAGTGAGCATTAGACAGACAAACAAGGAAGGGGTCAATTATTGTATTAAAATCCCCAAGTGCATTGTTTTAGCACAAATTTCACATTTGCTTGCGCATGCTTTTAAGTGATTCCTTATTTTGTACCTTATAAATGGGCACCAGATGCCAGAGAGAATGATCGAAATTGCAGTGAAACTCGAGATCAAATAAGTTTTGCCCTGACCTAAACCTACTTAAGAAATATCATACATGCTTTTCCCCCCAAAGATTTAACAACAAAAAAAGCCTTTCTCCTAATTTGTCACCATAAGAAGTTGACAAGGAGAAGCGTGTGCACAAATTGCAAAATCTCAAAGATTTTGTCACTCACAGTCACTCCCCTATTGAGGCACTAAAGGACTGGAATTATCCTTGTCTTAAAATCACGAGTTGGGTTTCCTTTCCCAAATTCAAACATCCAACAGCTGTAAAAATGGCATCCAATCAAATGCTGACTCTGCCAATTTTGCAGTGTTCTTGCTCACGTCCATCTGTCTCCTCCTGCCACGCTGCAGCACATCAACAGTGCAGTGAGGAGGCAGGGCAGAAATTGGCTTGCTACCCATGTGTGTGGGCCAGTAGCCAAGTGATTCCACTTAACAAGCTGGCCACAGATCCACCTTTTATGTCGAAACATGGGGAGAATTAGGAAACTTTTTAAATTAAATAATTCTACAATTGATGTTCTTCTGCTGGGTTTTTTTTCTTGAAAACTTTTTTCAAATTTTTAATTAGAAACACTTTATTTCTCTCCTTTTAAAGCCCTCCTGGATTGAGTTAGTTGCATCAAAGAACAGCAAGTTCTATACAAGTAAGATCATGTTAAGTTACTGAATCTTTTTACAAACTATCTGGCTGCCTGCAGTGTGGCTAAAATATTTTTTTGCTACCATATGAACTGAAGAGAGACTGCAAGTCTTTCATCAGACACTGCTTTGTAAGAAAAAGTCCTTTTAGATATAACCTGTTGCCTCACGTCATTAACTTCAGGCTCTCTCAAAGAGTATTCCTAACTATATTTTTAACAACTTGGGATATTGGAACCAATCTGCTCTGCCAGAGCACTGTCATGAAGCCAGGGAGCAGAGCCTGATCCAAGCAAGGCCCTACACAGTGTTCTAGAAGGTGTAAGTCACCTCTGTCTTGCTGTAAAGCAAAGAGCCACTGGTTTCTCCTCTCTAGAATGTCGTAGGAGTTTCATTTTCCCACACCTCAGACCGAAAAAATGTTCTTTTCTGAGTTTTCCCCTTGTGTGATGGGAACGGTACTCCTCTTCACAGTCCACCAATTATAAACTTTGAACCAAATGTGCCAGCTCCTGCTGCCTTTTCATCCAATAGCTAGTTACTGCCAGCATACAGAGCTAATGCTCACAGTGGACGGTGTCTTCAGCCACCCTGAATACACGTCCATTCAGGACACCCTGCCGTGTGAGCTTGCCGTGGATCTCACCAGGCAGGTGGTTCTCCACAGAGAACCTCTGACACCTAACTAGGCTTTGTGAGAGATAAAAGACATGTGCAGCACCACCAACAGGTCCCACTCTACCTACTGGAAGATTTAGTAGGCACTCCAATGTCCAGCACCGGAGGCAGGGAGACCCAGTCCTTTCTCTCCACAGGCATTCCAGCCACCTCTGCTCTTCCCAGGCTTCTGGAAACACTTTATCCCTCCTGGGCTTGCTAAGGAGCCACCACAGCTTCCGCAACATCACAAATGTGATTTTTTGCACAGATATCACTTCAAACTTGACACCTTCCTTACATGAATAAATTATATAAACAAAAGAGATATGAAAGAACTGGATGTTCCCACCATTTGTGCATGAATGTTTTCCACAGTCTGAACCAGAGGGTGCCTGCCAGGTTTTCAGAAGTTGGATCCATTTGGCTGATCATAAAGACATCTTCCAACTATAACCCACCTTAAAGGATAGGAGCCTCCAGTGGTTGAGTGAGCATCCATCTAACCCTTATAGATGTAAACAAAAGCTGCAGTTTGCATCGTGTTATTCTAAGCTGAGAGAACCAGCAGCGAACCACCACTGTGGGTCTTGTTCCCTTAGGGCAATAGGATACAGCTTATCTCCATCAGTCAGGAAAACAGAAAGAAGAAATGGTATACAGGCATCAAACTTACACTTTCAGTATTGGCCTACGAGTGCCATGACAGAAATCTCTCCTCCTTTCTGTTAGGGAAAATGGCAATTGAAAGGAAGCAGCAGAAAAGACAAGAGAAGTTAGAAAAAATGGAAATTGCTCTATCACAGAGCTCTGACACAGAAATGAGTGATTGCAATGTAACAAACTACCACACACCAGCTTCTCTCAGTCCACATGCACACTCATATCCCTGGGGGACCTTTTTTTTCAAATGTGGGGTAGCTTTCCCACGAGTTAAAGAGAAAAACACTAAATCTAATTATTTTCCATTTATTGTGGATTGTCACAGGGTCAGAATATACCAACAGCAAGTTATTACTGGGCAGCTGACAGATGCTTGCTTGTGTGTCAAACCCTTTAGATAGAAGCTGAGCTGAGTCCTGTTCCTTTTTAAGTCAACAGAACTTCTCTGAGATCTTTCACTATGTCCTAACTAACAATGCTCTTTATGGCAACCTTTAACTATGAAACACCAGGGATTGTCTAAGTTAGACACCTGGTTTTATATTGATTTCAAGTTAACACAGCCCTTAAAAAGGGAGCGGGGTGCTTAATGCTTTTGAAAAGCCTGCTCTACATTTTGCCATATATTTGGAGAGTGCAGAAGCATAGGGAGTGAGCTTGGAAAGTCATTTGCGTGATCTCTCACTAAAACTCCAAGGTACTATTCAATAACCCAGCCTTCTGGAAATTTTTGCGTGCTGCTTACAGGACACACTTCATCCTTTTGACATAAATGGGAAAAGTTGTTTGCATCAAAGCTTGATAGGTTGGAAACTTTCCTCCTTCTACTTATAATACATAACAGAGTAACCTCCAGAACCGAAGTTGCTGAGGGCCAAACCCTGTCAGTGAGAGCTTTGCCATTTGCTTCATTAAAACCCCAGCGTGGCCCTGCAAGAACAATATACACTTTATAACTGCAAGTTAAATTCAGTGTTGTTGCGTAAAATATTTTCTCTCCAGCTGACAGCACAGGAAAATTATGCCCTCCATTGCACCTCTATATTTGTATCCTATATGAAAGTCTTTCAGACCATGCTGTCTTTCTCGTCGGGTGGTGGGCTCTGTTTGTCAGCCCACAATTTTGCAAGTGAGAGTGATGAATTTATTACTTGATCTTAACAGGCATTTGAATTCTGCCCCCTGTTAAAAGACCTTTTTATTCTCCTGCTTACGTTTTGGAGAGGACCTCACAGGATCAAACTCTTCCACCACTTTGATGGCTATTAATGATTTGCACCATCAGAAGCTGAGTTTAGCACAGAAAATGTCCTTGGATGACCCACCAGCAAGAGGTCATCACTATATATACAGCTCTTAATCCAACGCTTTACCTCTGATATGCCTGCAGAATTTGGCATTTCACTCCACTGTGTAAAACCTTTGGACTCTCTGGAATTTAGACCATTTAACTTCAAAGTTCAGGCTCATTTGCTGGTGATGGGTAGTCTCACTAAGTCACCCAGTATGTTTACTTCTAAAAAGTCTGTCCCACATCCTGTTTTCTGGGATGTTTATAAGCACTCTTGGGATGCTCACTGCATCTCCCCCATTCAGACAGAACATCTTAAGTTCAGGTCTTACCTGGGATGACACACTGGGATTTGGAAGCTGGAGGACATGTCATTACAGCTCTGTGGATGCACTTTAAACTACCCGATGGCCAAAATACTGTAGATTAATTGCCATTTACCAGGTTTCTGTGAGGATTTTGCTACCTTCTTAACCTCCACAATACCACAGCTGGACTGCTACCAGCCCCCAAGTTGGTCCACCTGAAGTTACTTCCAATATATCTGCAGCCACAGCACAACCATCACTACTGCCACATCTTGCTATGATTGGATCACCCAAGACTATAACCCTGATGCAAATCAGCTACTGCAAATACATTTATTCTCTGGTTAGCCACAGCACCCCACTGGTGTTTATAACTAAGGCCAGCATAGATATTAGCAAGTAGGCAGGTTCCTATGGCAGCAGGCTGCTAAAGGGCAGTCTTTGCTCCCTGTGGCTTAATTTGCCTGTGTGGAGCCCTGGAAAGCCAGGCTGGCTGGGAAAAGAGTAGGATAAAGGCATACTTTATGCAACAGCATTCTGAGTAGACTGAAAGAGGAGAGGAGAATGGGGGTCTGAACAGCCAGAGGCAAGGAAGCTTCAGCACTCGGATGAGTGAGTGAATCCTGGACAAAGGTAACCACCGAGAACAGTTAATAATAATCCAGCACACAAGGGCACATCAGAGACAAGCACTCCAACATGAAATGCCATTCACAAAAATCTGCAAATGAACTAACACTAATGAAAACAAGGGGCTTGGAAACTGGATGGTGGCRGGAGGAAAGGAAAGGTTGTTGTATAACTTGCTTCTCCTGCCCAGACCTGCCAATGCAGCTGGATTCTGACTTGCAGCATCATCATTTTTCCAGTCTTGGCCTCCTGAACCTGCAGGCAGCCCCTCACAGTGACCTGCCAAACCTTTGCTATCCAAACTTTTCTTCCTTTGAACAGCCTGATAAGGGGCCAACCTGTGCAGTAGCTTCTCACCATGCCCTGGAGGAAGAATACAATGAGGCCTATAAAGCCAATTGCACTTGTTACCCGAGGCAGCTTTTGAACTCTGCACGGAGAGGCTGGAATGCCCCCTTCCACTTAGCAGAACAAAGGCCAGCCAACCTGCAGGGTTTTAAATCTGAAAGTTAAACATGAATGTGATTAATGTGTGGCTTTGAATTTCATGTATTATTGAATTGTATACATTACTCCAGGCTCGGAGGTTTTTCCCTTTTATACTGCAACACAAATGTATGTTCTGTTTGGGAGGGGTGCAGAGTAGAGAACACCAGACAAAAGTATTTCCATATGTATTCCCCAAATTCTCTGCCTGAAGGACTTGAGCGAGCCCGGATTTATACTGTGTTCCACTGACCCCGAAAAAACAACTTGAAACAGATTTAGAGAAGATGCACTGGAGCTCGTTGCAATTGAAACGCTGGATACTTATTTGACATCCTCCAGGAATCCTTCCAGGTCCACCCTTTCCTGTGAATCTGCTAAAGCTCCAGAAGATTATCAGAGTTAAGCTAATGTGCAGGATGCTGGGTTTGAGGAGATGGTTTGCCCCTGGTAAGAGTCATAAAAATGACCATCTCTTGTAACCAGTGCTCCGACTCAAAAGACTGAGTCCTTGATCCTATTTAAGTCATAATCCTCTGATAGGCGCCAGAAAGCTGGACCACACCACTCCTGTATGATCCTGCTGGCTTCGGTGGAATGCTGCATGACCAGAAGAGTATCCTGGCTTTTACTACTGGGGAAAGGTTTAACGTATTTTTAGAAACAGTTAATTAATCCCATTCATTACATAAAAGGGGCAACTGTAAAGTGCACCTGGACACTTCCAGTCTGGACTTTTTCATTCTCTGTATGGCTTTGGGCAAGTCTTCTGACTTTACCACAACATAACACAAGACTAACAAAGGTGCTGAGAAATACTTGAAAATTTTATTTTAGGGAATATAGTTCTTTTTTAATTAGAGAGTTTCCCTGGAGAAATCTTAAATATAGTGTCAAATGGCCACTATCTGATATGTACTACCTGCCCTTCTGTGGCAATGGATCTCCTCCTGCAAGTCCTGTGCATTTTCATTCATTCATCCAGCCTTCTGCTGTGCTAGGTGGAGTTCTCATTCTGTTAGTGATTCTGTATAGAATTGAACATGTCTGCATAAATGATGAAGCTACACAATACAGTGCCCTGACACTTTTACCCTATGTTACAATTTTGATCTCCTGAGAAGCACCTTCAGCTTTGCCTCAAAGACAAGACATTGGTTTCTCTCCCACCATCTAACTTGGTCAACTAGTACTGAATGCACGCAGTGTAATCACAGGCCCCAGGGTGATGAGTTTATTGAGATCATTCTTCAGTATCCAGCCAGATCTTCAGAGAACTGTTTGCATTTTGATAAGACCACTGGGAGGAGGGATTTGCAATTGTATCATATACCACCAGTCACCTTGCTATGGTTAATTCTACAAGGATCATCATTAGTATGTCCAGTGACCTGGCCTTTCATGGGACGCTTCTTACTGAGTTGGGCAGGGAGGATCTGGAAGAAATGAGAGATGATAGAAAGAGTTCCCTTTTTCCAAAGCTCAGATCTAGATGGCTTCTCATAATTTTCCATGCCAATTTGCATCTGGAACTTCATTTGCTTGTGGAATGGAGCAACACTATTACAGAAGGAGAGCTCTGTCTCCAGAAATAGTTTCTGGCTTAGGAAGATGATTGACCTTTGTTCTGAACAGGAATATGAACTCTGTTGCCTTGGGACACCTTTGAATCCTTGCCTCCTATGCTTTAGCCATTACCAGCCCTATGATTCCAGGACACGAATATAGGTTTATCCTAACAGCACTAATAACTTTCCTGGCTTGCCAAGCTTATTACAGGCTAATGCTTCCTTAATTCTTTACTTCCCAATCAAAAGGTCCAGACAGTGGATATGGGAATTGTAGCAGTGATTCTTAGACCTAATATATGTCCAGTACTAATTTTGCTAGAGTCGTCCTGAAATACGTATAGAAAAAATACTGACCACTTAGGACCTTTTAGGAGTAGGGAAGCCCAGAATATCATATCATTGATCCATGGCCTGAGAGCAGCCCTGCAACTTCATCCTCAGCCTGAAACCTGGCAAATGGTGTGCACTTGCATGGAGCTTACAGAATCTCTTAACCACAAAGACTAAATCTGCCATATCTCCAGCTCACCTTGGTGCAGTACAGATGCAAACCAGACAAAGCACGACAACCACATTTCTGTCAAATGAGTGAAAATACATGATATGGTGCTTATTTCAGCTAACAATTTATGCTTGGGCCAGAAGGACAAATAAGCTTTGAGCAGGGGACTGGGCAAGAATGCTCTTACAGTTCTGTGATCCTCGCTCTGGCCATAAAGTGCTGTGGACACATGATGACTTATTAGACCGGAAATCTGCCAGATTTCTCCTCCAGAAAAAGAAAAAAATAAGAAAAAGATGCTTAAATGTTGACCCAGTTGAGAAAAGAGTCTAATGTAGGACCTGTTGAGCGCTTCACTTTGTTTGGCTGTGACAGCACTGATCTGGTTGGTACCAGGTGCTCCAAACTGTAGCCTTACAAAGAAGCTTTCTGGTGAATTTTTAATTCTAGCACATATCAATATAGCCGTCAAATGTAGCAAAAACGTAAAACACATTTTGGTCCAGCCCCCAGAAACAAAAAACTCTCTACAGCTCCTCTGCAAAATGATGCTTGGAACCCTTACATACTGCTCCCAAGCCCAGAGAACTGCCTGTTTGCTGGGGACATCTGCATCACTTTCGCTATTGTCTGCCAGCAAGAAGGCCTGACCTGCATCTAAACTCATTCCAGGGATATTTCAATAAATCTGCAGTTTCCCAGTAAGCCCAAAAGTCCTTGGTTAGGACATCCCTGTCCTGTGCAAGCTAAACCAACTCTCCCATTTTTAATTTGGCATGGCTGGCCCTCCCTCAGTCTCTTAATTAAACGCAAGAGGAAAAAATAGAACGTCTGACAAGACCCACCGAGTGGCCTCTCTTTCTGTGTGCCCATGTGGCTCCATTCTTGGAGGCTGACCCAGGGCAGAGCTCTGCTCTTCTACATATATTTTCCAGTGGAAGCATTTTTTTTCCTTCCGTAGATTTATTCAGACTCCAAACTTCAAATTCATCAAAACTGTCACAGACCATTTGCAGGATGGGAAGATATTGTGGGTCCAATCAGTGTGGGTGTCACAAACAATTATCCACTGCAGAATGATCCCAATTAGTAAACACCCTGCTAACAGGCCACCTCCCCAAGGATGCTGATTGCCTGTGACAGTGTTTTTTTCAGGATGTCTGCTGGAAAATGACAACTCAAGCCTTTGTGGGCTGGCTTCTGGCAAATTCCTTGTTAACCCTACAAAAGAATCTACACATGAATAATTAAAAATAGATTGGAGTAGAAATTTAAAGTACATTTAGCTTTGTCACCCAAACCCTTTATAACAAGACCTACTTCTCACCTGGAATAAAATGGAAATTCTATTCCCTGTCTTGGCTTGTACGAGGCACTCCGTGTTTTGATGCTTTGCTCTAGGCTTTTGGAACTAAATAAAGATTTCAATATAAACACTCCTTTCCACTTTCTCCTTTCTTCTCTCCTTTTCTGTTGGTGCAAAACTCTTAAAGAGTTGCCTGAAGGACCAAGCTCAGTGAGTGTTTGAAACCTAGCCACTTACTCCTTGCTTAAGGCATGCTGCCTTTTCTGCTGTATGGCACTATCTAAAAGAACAGCCTTTAACAATCACAGAGCTATTTTTATGGGATGAAATCACAAAGATAGGAGTAAATGAAGATACAAAACTAAGTAACCTTTTGACCACCCAGTTCTCTCCTGAAATGGACTGGGGAGTGATCAGTCACTCCTCTTCACCCTGATCTACTGTCAAATCAAAAGATAGCAAGCCTAAATCTGGTGTAACCCAGGAATAACACCAATACAAGTACTGAAGCTGCAGAGAGACTGAAGAGAGGAAGAACAGAACTCTGCTTTCCACCATGTGAACTCAGCCCCTGCAGTTCACATAAGACAGGCCAGAGGACAACTAGCTGTAGCTAAAATTCAATACATGGTAGGTAATGCTGTGAGTACAGAAGTTTGAAGCTGCAGTATAAGACCATGCTATGAACTACCAATTGCTTGGATCAAAAGATTTCAGCTGAATGGCTTTCACACTGAAAGCATCTCATATTAGCATTACTGCCTATAATGCAAAGGTTATAGTCTGACCAGCTTTGTACATCCTTCGACTAGCCATCATTTTAAATGCTCTAATGCCTAAGTCACTGTTTCACACTGCTATCAGCAAATAGACTAAAATGCCAGCAGACTATCAGCAGATAAACTAAACTATCAGCAGGTGCTGCAAAAGACTRAACTGCCAAATGCCACATAAAGCAATATAAAAAGCCATACCTCAAGCAAAATGTACTGAAGACCAGCAGTTGCAATTTCCTCACTGGTGGCTATTGAGAAGGGCCCAGGCAGCATTTGATACAAACTGTGGAAATCAGATGAGGAAACCCTTCATCCTTCTCCAGTCCCAGAAGCAGCAAGCCAAGCGCAGTGATGCAGGATTGTTCAGGTTTAGCCCTTCCATTCTCGCAATGCTGACTGTGTTTTACAGTGTGGCGGATGATGCAGGTGGAAACTTAGCTGGAGCAGGGAGAACAATAAATGAAGTATTCCTATTCTCCAACCAGGTGGTCAGAGCTTTATTGGATGCAAGTTGGATGGAGAAATACACTGTCAAGGCACACAGGTTCCTTCCTGAACTGGCCACAGTATGTAAATGACCTGCATGCATGCATCTCTCCAAGGATAGGAGCTGAGTATGGACTATGCATTAATGGTAAAGTCATCATAATTGGACTCCTTGGATCGCAAGTGGGCAGCTTTTTGAAATAAAATCTCATATTGAGCCACAATTGGTTGGGCTAGACAATATTCACATCTACTACAGGGCAGAGTAATTCCTTCTTCTGTGGGACTATTGGGTAAAATCTCATGACCTGCCTGTAGTGAAATCTTAGCCATAATCCACAGAGTCCAATTATACAGAGGTAGGAAGACTGATTTGGTCATCAAGGCTGCTTCCGAGCCAGCAGTCTTGCTCCCAAGGAATGGGCTTTAGTGCCATACTCCATTTCCTTTCAAGTGTGCCAAGTCCTCCCATACTGCTCAGTAATACTCCCACACCTCTGCGATTTTGGCAGGCTCCTGTACAGCCTCTCTCCTTCTCCTCTGGCCTGGGGTAAGCAGACTCTCTTCTTTAATATGTGGGGGGAAGCAGATTCATTTAACTCATCCCTCTTACTTTCAACTCTGATTTCAATCCAGTTGATTGGTAATTTCTTGGCAGTAAATTCTACCCCAACTATACCTTCAGCAGGGATAAACTGCCAAATCTCTATAGATTTCTGCAGAGCTATGCTGCTTACCTCAGTTTACAGTCTGGCCCAATAACCTGACTTCAGTTACCTTGTTGTTAGTCTATCACACGCACCCAAGTATGCAAGCCCAAACTATACACTGCTCACTTTGCTGTTTCTCACATTAAAGCTTTCAGGGTTCCTCCTTCCTAAAGAATTTTGCTTTCAGATGTTTTTCTCAGATAGAAAAACTTCTTTTCCTCCTCTAACATTCCATCGCTTTCATTATTTTTATCCCACCAAATTACCAAACTTCCTGGTTTCTGCCATGCTTCATGTACAAGGTACTCAGTAATGTTTGCAAAACATCACACCTAAAACTTTCATTAAAATGCTCTTTACTGCTTTGCTAATGCACAGGAGGAGCCCTCAGTAAAACGGATGAATCAAAAACTTTCATCAATCACATTGGTCAAAAATCTGCATGATCAGAACCATGTATCATTTGTCATTTCTACTAATCCATGTGACTGAGATCCTATCCAAGATAAGCCAAACAATTTTGGAGGGAGGGCAAGATCTTGTAAGACCCTGTATCAAATGCTCTACTAGGCTCCAACTGCAATACATCTAATACAATCCCTTTGTCCAATAATTTGCCTTTGCATGATTGAGGATGAAATTGCATAATTATTCCCTCCCTGCCTCTCCCCCAAGCACAATACCCTGTGGTTTGGAGCAATTTCAGACTTAGTTCAAGAATTTGTCTCACTTTTCTCCCATCCTGGTGGTCCACACTAAATCCCAACTCTTTCTCCTTTGCTTTCTTATTCCTTCTTTCCTGATCCACTATGGCTCCAGCATCCAGAGCTTCACCATTCTTTTTCTTCACCTTCAGACTGCAAAGTCATCGGGACAAAATGTGAGAGAAGATCTCCAGTATGACCAACTCAGTTTACACAAATCTTAACAGTGGTGCTATTGCTTTCCTATCCACCTCCCTCTTTCCAAAGGAGGTTAAGAAAGACTTGGAATTCCTGTCTCGGTTGAAAAGACTGTTGAGCCCTCTGTAAAACTGCAAGGGGTATGGACACTTGTGAATTTTGGAGAAAAAGCAGGCTGGCTCTCTCCCAGGGGAAAGGCTTTGCACATCAAGCTGAAGACAGAGAATCTGGCTCTGCTTTAAAGAGGAGGGACGTAGTTCTATTTCTAGCAGGGACATAGAGTGAGTAACTCCCTCTGAAGTCAAAGGATTTTGCCCTCAGATATCCAAGGGCAGAAACCTGGAGCTATAGAGTCAGCCTTTGTGCCAGCTGATGGAACAAGCACCCTCCAGCTGTCAAAAAATAGCTCTGAACACTGGGATAAAGCTGGAGCCACTGGAAGTGTCCTTGCAGCCGCAAACAGATTTACGACCCAAAATTCAAACAGGAATTATCATTGCAACCAGTGCTGATGCCAGGAGACATTCATTCCCTGCCTGTCCATCCTGTTTGGCTCACAGATCTCAGTGGTCCTCCTCAGGACAGCCACGCAATCTATGTGAAAGCACTTGGCTTCTGTGGATGCCATGAATTTTCTGCGTTCCCTACTATGCACACTCACCAAGTAAGTCTTGATTTAGCTACAGTAATCTCTGCTGCCTGTTCCCACAGAGAGAAATGTTTATTTTATAGGCTCTGATCTCAAATGGATGGTAATAAACGGCCTGCCTCTGCATCAGAACAAGGTCGCTGACCCAATCTGCTGCCCAGCAAACGTGTATAAATTCAGCCAACCCCAGAACTGCAGTAAGAGCCAAGCCTGCCCCAATCACTCTGGGCTGCCAAGCTGGCTGCCCTGTGTTGGTGTATCGCAGGCAGAGAAAGCCTGGCCTGTAAATGTGACTTGAGAGATGATGGGACATCAGGGAATTGCACCCTCAGTAGGACAGCAGGCCCTAATTGCTTTCACCACTGCAGTGGTGAATATAAGCTACACAACCAAAAGGGAGAGACTTCACAGCCTGGTCAGTGKGAGCTTCCTGAGCTATGAAGGAGCAACAGCACTTTGGCCTAAGAGGGAAGTAGCATGCACATAGCTGGAGTGGCTCGAGGCACCTCTCCTTCACAGGGAAAGTGCACTGACTAGCTGACGCACTGTAGATCAGCTTGAGAAATGGGAATGTTCTGGCAGAGCCTGCTTTCTGGCCACAACGCTTCCAGGCCAGAGGACTCAGATGAATGTTTGAGTTGGGCTTGAAGTGTTTTACTGCAAAGGGCCACTTTGACAGAACCACACACATGTATACTGTCAGGTTTTACATTAGGGCTCATGGCACTTCCAGAGCTGACAGCTTCGCAAAGCCTTACATCAAGTTAGCCAGCAATTCAGCATGTGGTCACTGTGCCTTCTTCAGCAGCGGTTCCCTGACCACACGATCCTGAGATGTTTGGGACTCTGGTGTGGGACTATGGTCTCATTTCTGTCCACTCAGCCAGGACACAGGCAATGGAGTTTTCACCAGTTTTATTAGCCTACACCAGGAGGGCCCAGCATAAAGCCTGCCACTACACCAAGGGAATCTGCCAGGAAGGTTTGAACCAGCAGAGAGAGCTTGTGCCGGACCAGCATGCTCTCTCATGTGGCTGCAGTGTTTTGGATCTAGTACTAACAGCCCTAAAGACAGTTTTATGGTATCATTGGGGTGAGGACTTTGCTTGAACTCCTTTGGTTTAAGCCTTGATTTAAGCTAATGCATAATTCATAATGGGGATGATAACAGATGGCAACTTGTTAAGCCACAGGAACTCAATCAGTTCTGATCACATGACAACACCCTAAATAATTTAAATCATATCCTACTGCAAGAGCTGTTCTGCTGGGGCCCCGTGTTACGGAGAGACACCAATGCCACACTGTGGGAGTCATCTTGCAAGGCAGTTGTTACCAAGTCCCCCTGTTTGCAAAGGGAGAAACTGAGGCACAAGAGAGAGTGGCTTCTACGTGCTTGCTCCACGAAAGCAGATCGCTGGTGTCCTCCTGCTCCTCTGCACCAGATCCCAGCCATGAGGCCCTGCTCTCTCCTTCTCTATATGTTGTGCATGTTTACAAAGATATTTGCAAGAGGTAAATTCAGACAAAAAGCATTACTTAAAAAAAGCTGTGGGGGGTGCCTGTCCTCCACAGCATGGTTGCTAACTCCAAGCAGACCCTCCAGAGAAGTTTATCACCAGACCAGATCTATTAGCAGGTACATGATCCAACCAGGATAAAGGGGTGATTCAATCCATAAGGAAATCCATTGAAATCAATGGATCTAAAAGCTAGATTCAGATCCCAGCTTTCCACTGGCAAAAACCCACCCTTGCTCCTGGTTTCCCCTGCTGTACCAGAGAGGTTGCAGGGGCAGGGGCAGGAGAGTGTATTCAGACCACTTCTGACTCCCAATTTTCATACTCTACTCAGCAATGTAGCCAATCAAAGAGCCAGTGGGAAACAAGAGACTTCGTAGAAAAGGATTAAAAACTGTCCAAGCCATCATACCCTGAAATATTAAACCCAACTCTATGACTCCTAATACTGCGTCAAAAAAGCCAGAGCTACATGATGCAAAAGTGATGACCCAACAGAAATTCACAGCTTTACCTTTTCCTGTTGCAGGCTCTATGTTAGATCAGGACTTTGCTGTCTCCCTGCAGCAAAAGTAAGAGGATAAAGCCATCTCATCTGCTCTGGATAATTCATCAAAAATGCAAGCACATCCACTCTTGCCACAGATCCCATTTGTTCTCTGGGTATGACACGGCAGTGAAATGTTGACCCTCATTCTCATGTCAGAATACCTCTTTCTTTTTCAACTATAGGAGGAAACTACCTTTCCAACACATGGCCTAAACCTCGGTGACATGAAGATCCTTCAGTGCCTCTATGAGAACCAGTAGGCCCTGCCAAACTCCTCAGCCACTTCAGGAAGCAATGTGGGATGGAGGGCAGCAGGGAGTTTTCTCTTACGAGTTTCAGCACCTTCCTTTTCTTTCCATCAATTCCCTGGCTGCCACATGCACATGAAATCTGGGGCTCTGCAGGAAAGTTTCATTCCCAGTGAGTTGAAGCAGTCTTCTGAATGAGAATACTCTTTAGGAAAGAAATGTTCCAGGAATAGTCCAACGTGCTCTGGATTACAGAAATGCTTCTACCATCACAGGGGACAAAGCACCATAAAGAATATAAAACTTTAATGAATTATTATTATCATCTCAGCATACTTATCTACCCCTTTGAGAAGACACACTGAGTTTGAGTCTTCTCTGGAATTCCAATCAATCATAATCAGCACAGTTAGTCCTGGCTGAAGCACAGGCATTGGCTGCTAACCGTAAGCATAATTAACACAGACTGCTGCCTCCCACCTCCTGACATATTACAAGGAACACTGCCTACACTACATTCATCCTTAAACATCACTTGACTGCCAGACCATTTTTACTCTTCACTTCTAAAATCACCATCCCCATTTTTAAACACTTGAAATATAAAAGCACCCATGAGCTGACCAGCTAAATTGTCCTGCAGTAACTGTTGTGGGCACTTCATCTCCTGAACAGAAAGGAAACTGCCACCTAAAAATCCCTCCCCATCACAGAGATGTTTGAAGCCCTGTTTGTTGGTCTAAGCACAATGCATGGAGTTCTTCAGCACACTAGTTCTCACCAAAGCACAAGCGTGAACTTTCGCTCTGGTGCACTATTAGCACTTGGCAAAGATGTTTGCAGAAATACCATTACATAAAACAAAGCCCTGTGTGTACAAGATGGACCAAATTCTCAGCTGGACTAAACTCTTTGAATTCAAGGCAGCTATGCCAAATGACATGAGCAGAGATACAGATCTGTGTTTCCTCTAAATCTGTGTGTTAGCAGTGAAAGACATAACAGTAGATGGTAACAACCCTGTCCTGATCTTCAGGCAATGCTGCAAATCAGAAGATACCTCATGCCATGGAGGATGCTAAAACAGAGGAGCTTCCCCTCCAAAATGATAATCATCCCAAAACTTCTCACAGACGAAGCAGTTCTACATTCAGAACAAGGCCTTGCAAAATGTCTCTGTGCTGCCTGGGGCAGGGTCCAATTCTCCATCACTTTGCTAAGTGACACCAAAAGTCTAGAGAAGTTGCAGCTGGAGGCAGGCAGTACTGAAGCAGGCCCCAAGGAAAGCATGAACCATGGGTTTAACCACAGAGAATCAGTCAAGAGTGATTTTCTCCATTTGAGTTTGGACCTAAGGAAGCCATCTCTTTGTAAGGAGCAAAATCCATTTTTGCCACCATGAGCGAACAGTCCCCAGACAAAGCTCACAGTCTCTCCTCCATTCCCCCGTCCCCAAGGCTGCCTATATGAGAGCCAGCACAGCCAAGCTGCTCGCCCTGGAGTGGGGTGCCAAGAGGAACCTCTCACCAGCAGCGATGGACACTGCCTCTCTGCCTCGCCTCAAGTCCAGGCTCAGTGATCAGCCCCTTTTTACACACAAGTTATTCAACTTGCTTTTCTCAGAAGGAAACCTGCAGGAACCCACATCACTCACATGCCCACCTGTTCAGGCTCCTTAAAGAATGCCTCTTTCCATCTGAAAAAGCAATCTGACAACTTTTTTTTTTTTTATTTCAAGCAAGTAATGACATGTCTTTCTTATTGCACAAACCATCAAGGCACTAACTTCAAAAGCAATGAACCTTACACTTCACTCTTATTACAGGGAATAGAATTATAGGACAATTTTTAACATGGGGAACTGGAGTGGTCTGAACCCAGACTGAACTTAATCTCCTAAACAGGCCCAAACACAAATCTCTACTCTGAGTGCTTCCAAACTTCAGGGCACGTTGCGTCTGGCTTATGTCTCTTGGCCCCGAGCGTGCCAAGTCCTGCAGCTCCATGCAGGTCCTTGACACGCTCCCAGCAAATTGGTGTGTTGGCTACCTGCCTCTGGGGAGGAGAGACAGAACAAAATGCAAGATACGGCAACATGGTGACCTTGGGCGATAAAATTGCCCGAGGAAAACGAACAGCCAGGGTCGCAGGGAACCGCTCTAAAGAAACCAATGCCAGAGCAAGGAGTGCCAAGGATAGCGAGCTTAGCAGAGGGTGCTGGAGGAAGGGAGGCTGAAGCTGGGAGCGCGGGATGACCAAGCTGAGACAAACCACAGAGGGAAACGCGACCTGCCATGCCGGGAGGGGGTCTATAGACTATCCAACAGTGTCCCCTGGTGGCAGCAGCTAAAGCCWGCCGCGGTGGCAGGGCTCCCGCCCGGTCACCCACGGCCGGCGTAAAATGTATGTCTCTCTATCTTCTAATTACATGAGTGACTAATGTAAGTGGATAAATAACAGTTGCTAAGTCATTTTGATCTTGCCTGTAGCTATAAGGTCAGGGTATGGTTTTGGTCAAGCTGAAGCGTGAGAACTGCAAAACAAATTGTCTGCGTGAATGCACACGCTCTGGACTTCCCCGTGGCTACCTGCGGACTTGCCCAGGCTGGTCACCGACAGCCGGACCTGCGCAAGCTAATCACTCAGCAAGGAGGTTGTCACACGTAAAATGTCTTTTGTGCAGCTGGTCAGCAGGAATCCAAGGCTGTCTTCAAAACCTGGCTTGTTGCATTGGAAAAAAAAAAAATCCTTTGGCTGTTTTTCCAGCTTTCCCTCTTCATTTTGGTTTTAAAGAAAATTCTGGTTCAAAGGCCCAACCTCAGAAAGGTGTAAATCACTATAAAAATACCAAGTGGCAATTTGGAGTGAACTCAGTTAGGCTTGGAGGGTGCCCTTCCCTCAAGCTAGCCCAGCCAGACAGCACCAGCACAGAGCAGCTTACTGCTAGCAGTGAGCTTGCAAGGCCATGGAAAGAAGCGGTGAGGCTGGGCACCAAGTCAGGAACTTTCCACTTTCAGATGGCTGGTTTCTCACCGGCATGGGAGTAAGGAAATCATAACACAGCCAGTAGACCAGTGATACACGTGAGCAGTCACTGCACAGCAGACTCCCACAAAAGATGTCACAAACCTCAGAAACCACAGAGATGACACATACACTCTCCTGAAAGGAGGGATGGAGAAGCAGAGGCAGGGGAGATCCAGCGAGATAGAAGCCATTTCTTCCTGTAATGGTAAATCTGTGCTGAATTTTTTCATGGAAAGGTTTCCCTTCCTGGCACCCCAACTCCTCCCACCATAATCTGACTTTTGGTGGTCCACAGGCCAAGACTGCCAGGTGTAGCCCGTGGCCTGAGGAAACCCATGGGCTGCCAAAGGAAAAGGCAAGCTCAAGAAGTGGGCATGGGACTTCTCTCCCACTCATCAAACCCGCATACCAGACGTGTCGTCAGCCTGAGCAGTACAGAGAAACCCCAGTGCTTTGGGGCTATGGCTGACCCATGCTCCCCAGCATTATGGGGGCAGATGTCAGCCAAGCTGTTAGCCAGCATATGCTTTCCCACCTAATGCTGTGTTTTAGCTGTCACAGGACAAGAAGAGCTGCTCAGGTAACCAGCTCCATGTTAACCCAATGTATCTCCGCACCTACAGCAGCCCCAGGATTCAGAAACCCAAATGAGGCACCTCAGCCACCCTAGCAAGCATTAGGCATAAAAAATATATTTCTTGGAGTGGGAACAGGCAAAGGCAAGCAAGCAGAGACATCACTTTGGATGCCTCTTCCTCTGAACACTACGTGCTGTCAGGCTGCTTTACATCCGGAGCTGGGATTGCTCTTCAAGGGCAGGCACTCCCTGCTGTGGGGTACTGTGGATCAGAAGTGATTTTTTCCTTTTAAAAGTATAAGAAAGAGTACCAGCCTGGCAGAGCACTCAGCGGGTGTCCTGTGCCCCAGGACAGTGGATTCCTAAAACAGAGATGTCTCCTCAGGATCTCAGCAAAAGTGTGCTGAGAGCAGAGCCCAGAGCCTGCTCCTCCTGTCCAAGTGCACAAGGCTATCTATCTCATGTGGGTAACTGCCCCGCTCTACCCCTCTGCTTCCCAGCGACAGTGCCCCAAGCCCTCCCTCAGCCTGCCCAGGCCTTCCCTGGCAGCTTGTGGTTTCAGGCAGTCTCTGGGAGGTGTGTACGAACTCCCCTACGATGCGGAAAACCCAGCTCTCCCACTCCCTGTGTAGGTGTTTAGACTTTGACTTTGCCTAGGGTTTGACTCACAACGGGGGCATAGCCCCCAGGGACTTGCCAGCAGCGGGGAGTCAGACAGTGACAGCGCAGAGCAGGCAGTACTGGGATGGTGTAGAAACAGAGCTACAGGCACATGGGGCAATTTGCAAAAACAGGAGGTGCACAGTGAGGGGAGGTGACCCCTCGAGTAAGACAGGTAAGAGAGGTGAGACATTTGGCATCACAGTATCTTTTTTCTTATTTTTTTTTAGAACTAGCTCTGCAGCTCCATGTGCATTTAGATGAAAGGAGAGATATCCATCAACTTGTGCAGCCCCAGGACACTCACCGTTCTGGGACGCTCTGACCCAAGCACTGCCTATTTCCATCTGCTGCTCCTTCAAGAGTACACGCAGTGAGTACATCACTTCCAAGCCACATTGGGTTTTCTTGCTGACAACAATTATTTTGATAAAAGACAAAACAAAAGAACAAAATCGCTCTGAAAAACAGCTAACCTTTCCTAGCCCCCCTGTCTTGCTGTAACGTGAAATTTCAATAATCCAAAAAGGAGATAGATAGTGCAGATTAATTGAGGTTYACCAGGACATAAAAAAGGTTGAACACAATGTCAGACACTGCCAGTACAAAATAACCCACACAAGGGCAGGAACAAGCACAACATGCAGCAGAAATGTGCAGATGTGAAAACATTACATCCCACTTGTTAAAATACCTGTATTGAGCAGTCCAGCACTCAGCTTCACACTAAGTCACTCAGGCAGCAGCCAGGGACAGGCTCTGAGCTAGTGTAACCCCAAAGCGCACCGCTGAGATCATCAGAGATATCTCTTTCAAACAAGTCTCTGTTCCCAGATTGCTCCCACAACTCCATTACATCTGGAAGTGTAAATTCTCTGAAATGTTTATGTCATAATTATGATTTTCCAACATTTACATAAAACTCTCATTTACAAGAAAAAACAGATGAAAGTCTTCCACCACGTGTTCAAGAATCCAGCTAGCAGATTTCTGCAGTTTCTTACATTGCTTTCTTGCATACAATGATGAAATCACTCGTAAGTTATTTTTCCCACAATTGATTTCATGCGGTGCTGACACTCCACATAAACCCTCTCGTGAGATTCTGGAGGGGTTGTTGGAATCACCTACAAAGTCTGTAACTCTGACCGAGTTTATAAATGACAGCACATATCAGATTCCCCCACAAGGCTCCAGCAATCGTCCCTTGGCCACCCCGACACTCAGGAAGGGCAGGTTTCTCAGCCCAGATCCAGAGCCCACCCAGGACCAAGAGAGGGCAGTATGTCCTGCAGATACAGCCAGCATGCCAGGAGCTCTCCGAGAAAGAAGCAAGAGTCTCACTTCCTCACTGCAACCACATAGCATTAGCCTTGTTTCTTATGGCAATTAAGCTCATGCTATCCATTTGGGGTGCACCTGTGTCTGTCTAATCCTACCTGAGTCCTTTGGTCAGCCCCAGGACACTGAGKTGCAGGCCTCAAAGGTAGATAATTTCACTCAGCTTCATAAAAACTGGGAGTCAGGCAGAAGAATCATGTTCCCACTGAGGACAGTCTGAGAAGCTTGCCTGTTACTAGTCATCAGCAAATCCACATGTGGAAAGGTAAAAGACAATCAGATACACTAGAAATCCAGCTATATTAATATTGCTGTTCAAGAAACTGCATGCTTTAAAGAGTGAGGTAATTTGCACTTTTCAGGTGAGGAATAATGAAAGCAAGTTGCTGTATCTACTTTCAGAAGAATATTTGAGAAGTACAGAGACCAACTCCCGTGTGCCTGGGACTGGACTGCTCCAGGAAAAAAGCCATTCCTCCCTGCACACCAGGCTGAATCCGCTCCAGACAGGAAGAGTAAAAGCAAGCAAAGACTGAGGCTGAATGCAGCCCAGGACAGAGCTTCGTGCATCTGCTGTGTAGAGGGAGGGGAAAACAGGAGAGGGGGCTGTGCAGCAGGAAAAGTGCCTCTCTTCACCCTGAAGATGGGAGATCATGCTGTAAAAGGCAGAGCTAATGGGGAAACAGTATGCTGCTTCTCCACTCCCACTCCTGCCCCCATAAATCCACCCCATGGTAAAGACAATGCTGACACTCAGAAGTTGATTATTTTCAACTCTGCCACTAACCTACTTTGCAGTCCTGGACAGATTCTCCCTTCCTGGTAGAGATTACCCTTAAATCAGAGCACAAGCTAGAGATGTGGGATTTCTCTGCACATTTATAAATAGCTCACCTACACATTTCACAGGAGGGCAAATGCCAGTAAGCAGCTTTAACGGCAGCCCCAGCAACGACAACGGCAGCAGCGAAAACACTACCACCTTTCTCCAATGTATCTTTATTTCCAGCATCCATCATAATTATAGGGACAATTAAAACCTGGAAGAAGCCCCAGGATACTGACAATTAGTCAACAGTAGGCCAGACCTGAAACATAGTCAAGGATCAGTAGTTATGAATCTGTGAAACAGGCCGGGCAAGTCCTATGAACTGAGCACACGACTGGCATCTCTGGTCCCCACTTCATTCTCCCCACAAGCCTGGACCACATCTCACATGTTTTCTGCACCAGGCTGTGGCCCTTCTCCTGCCCACACACCAAGCAAAGCTTTTAACTTGCCAAACAGTTTTGCGCAGATCACAGTGTGGGAGAGAGGAGAGGTTTTAAGGCATAAATAAAACAAGCCCAACCTGGCCAGTGGAAGGAAAGTGATTCATCACTACTAAATCACGTTAGGATCAGCATACTGTGGTCAGGACTCCCAGTGTTAGGGATGTGTTGCAGATATGGGCTGTGCCACTTGGCTGGACCCCATTAGGAGACAAGCATCTAGGTAGCCACAGTCTTCCCTGTATTGCATGACCTAGTGCAGCAAACATGTCCTCCACCTCCTAGCCCAGCCAAGGCCCACCCTTGAGTGTACAGATGAAACAAGTTGGATCACTGATCCGCACCACAACAGCAGGAATTGACTGCTGTGTAGGCTGTGAGATGGCATGTGTGTTACGCTGGAGTTTCTGCCCCAAATCCTACAAGTCAGGAAGGTTTTGCTAGGTCATCTGATAAGCACCATCTCCAGCAGAACCTGCTCAGATGCTGCTACTGGTCTTGCTTCCAACAGTACTAGGAATTTAGCTGATTTTAAGCAAATAAGTTTTAAATTATTGTGTTGTCTCTGCTTTTGCCCATTTGTCACTGTAAAAAAACTGTAAAACACAGAAAGTGTTTTCAGTCCTGCTGCACACAGAGCACCTTTCTTTCCACTGAGGTCTCTAGCTTTGAGAGAATCAACCTTAAATTAAACAAGATCCAGCCTGGCCAGCAAAAGGGCACTTCCTGCTGCAGGACAGGATTCATCACTGCTCAGTACCATTAGGATTTACAGACCAGTCAGAGCCCACAGCACCAGGTGCTGTACAGATGGAGTAAATAGCCCCTGCCCCATAGTTTTTTAAAAGCAGCAGCCAGACAAATGCAACAGGGAGAAAGAAGGGAAGAATCTCCATGTAGTGTCTGATGGAAATTGTCATCTTGTAGTAAAGTGATTTCCACTATGATTATTTGAGGACTGAGGGGAACAAGAGTTTATTTCATGCTTTAGAGAAAAAGTATGGATGTACTTGTGAGAGCAGTGCACAGACAGCAGAGACTGCAGCATTTGTGGACTGATGATGGCCTTGCACAATGTAATGCAGCATTAAAAAACAAGGGAAGTTGTTGCTGCAGTATGGTAACAGATCAAAGGCTGGGAGCACCCTAGGAGTGAAAGGTGTAGCTGATAACAGGGTACAGTAACAGAGCTGATACATGGGTGCGACTCAGCCCTGAAGCACTTTGCTGGTGAAGATAGAGAGCCTTCAAATGAGTCACTGACAGATCAAATGCATTGTGAAAGGGACAACATGGTTGTGCGTGCCAGCAGGCAGATGAGGCAGGAGAAATCCAAGGCTTTAGGCTCTCACAGCCTTGAAGAACCTCTTCGTATTTCTGAAAACTTAAGCCTTGTGTTTGAACCAAAAATAATCACATGCTTCCACCCCCCCTGCAGAGGGAGTCCCCCCTGCAGATCCCTAAGCACAGCACCGAGGCCTTCCTCTGGCACAGCACGGCTGCTGCCTCCTACCCAGAGCTGAGTTTCAGTTTCAGCTGCCCTTCGGTCTGCACTTACTAATCTGCATGAAATGACAGAATCTGCCCGAATGCGAAATTGAGAAATCCTGTGCAAATACAACTGAAGCAATGGTAATGTTAAAGAAATTCAAAACAGGAAAGAGGTTCTTCTATCACAGCCCCTCTGCCTAAATACCCCCAGATTTTTAGTCAGGATAGTGGTTTTCACCTCTCCCACCTCCAAACTCCTGCATGGGGCTGCTGGTGCCAAGCAGCTGCGGTGCTCTAGTACAAAACCCTGGCAGCAGGAACACGACCTTGGGTTTCCACATCACTGAGGGCAAACAAGGTGGTGTTTTGATCAGGAGGCAGAGGTGCCTCTTAAGAGCAGGAGAGGAGTTGTGGACCCGTCTTCAATATAAACCAGTTTTTTGTGCTGATTTAAGCCCAGCACCACACAGGCCTGTGTTGCTGTGGAACAGAGTAAAATAAAAAAGAAAAGGCACCAGGTCTGTAAAACGGTTTCCATTTGGTGATTCTCTCCCTCAGCAGGAGTCAGCAGACTCCTTCCTACCTATTCTGTGTTTCACTAATTAAAGCTTAAAAAATCCTCCAGCTTCACAGACTTGTTTCTCAAGCTTCAATGCAGAATTTAGGCAATGAGAAACCGAAGAAGCAGGTCTTGTTTTAAAGGTCAAAACCTAATTCAAAAGGAATATGCACAGGGCAAAAAGCCAGCAAGAAGTTCCCTGTTGCTCTATCACATTGCACCACATTTCAGCCTACACCAGGGAAACGCCAACTGCTTTTGTTCCTGGATATCAGATACACGCACACTACAGAAAACAGCCTTCACCCTCAGAGCACTGCGTGTTACTACAAGCACTGTCAAACACTGCACTGCCCTTAGCTAGACTGGTGTAGTCCGTAAGTTGAGCATATCCAGTCAGCGTTGGATTCGCTGTACTGTTTCCTACCTGCCTAAACAGAGTCTCCATGCTGTTCCCCTCCACAGTCTCTTGCTTGTTTGCATYGAATTCATACTCCTATTCATGGCTCTACTGATTATAATAAGACTGCAGAGTCTGTAAATGTTGGATTGGTATCACAACAGCCATGACACTCAAACACAGAGTGTCATACCACATCTCCCCTCCCTACAGCAGTGTGTTAACTTCAGTGGCTTTGTATCACAGGATCAGAGGGATCCCGGAGAAGGGATCATCAAGCAAGGCTGGGACAATTTGAGGACAAAATAAAAGCACCCAAAGGCTACCCTGTAAAACTGCGTGGTGCCTCGCAGACTTGCTCAGTGTAACAAGAACACCAGAAGTTTCCATTTCAGATTGTTTCGCTTCTAAAATGTCACTGCATGAGTTTGTCCCTGCACAAACTGAGCTCTACAGTCCACTATTACGTCAAGTTTTCTCAGCTAACTTGGCTGAAGGACAGAGTGAGCATTCAAGTGCCTGCCTCTGGGTGGGTCTCTCAGGGTGCTGCTGCAGCTTGACACTGAATATCCTGTTTGTATTGTTTCTCCCCTTCGCCAGCAGCTCAGCCAGGGCCACTCCAGCATCAGAAATAATTCTGTCATTGCAGTTCATCTGATACTGAGCTCACACGTCAACACGTCATTTATCTAAAATGACAGTAAAGAACTGTAACCAACATAGGGAGAGAAATGATCTTTAAAAGAAGTGATTTTACCTACAACCACACACATTAAAAATGGATTAGTCATAACTGCAGGTTTTTTCAGGGCTCTGTTCCAAATCTGATTCTGTTGAACACTTCTGCATCTTAGTGCTTTCAGCTTGTTTTAAAGTTCAGCCTTAGCTTCCATTTTCCACAGCTTGTGAAGCTTGTTTCAGGAAGAATGAACAACCTCCTTGCAATTGTTTCATTTCCCAGCCCAGAGCTGTGGAGATGTGTTGTAAGACCCACGAGACGGTCTGAGTTGAAGAGCTGAAAACAAACCCATACAGTGAAGCAGAGGGGGCAGATCTGCTCAGCCCCTGGAGTCAGCTGTTCTCTCCTTTCAGTCGTGTTTCCCTTAACATACTGTTCCACTCTTTTCACGCTCACGTCATGCTGCTTCCATTCAAGGGAAACAGTATGAAACTTCATTTTTGTATTCAGGAGACCAGCGGGTACTCAGCTTCTGCTGCAGAAAAAACAGTCATGGTTCAGCTCCTGTTCCCTTTGGACACTAGAATAACAACAGGGACAGACTTGCTGGAGCAGGCACATCAACACCACGAGATCTGTTCACCTACGTTCCGTCCCTTTCAGTCCCACTACAGTTTGTAGCAGTTGTAAAAATTAATACATGTTGAGGAGCTAATGATACCCCTCCATCCCCCTATAAGGCTTGTTAGATACCCCTCTTAAAAGCACTGTATTAGAGCTAAATATTGTAATTACGATTACTAGTGTACATGAGTCCCAGCTTGAAACAAAGGTAAACTGCCTCTTTGCAAAGCACTGCTGACAGCAGGCTTTGCCTTGGCGGTTACCGCAGTACAAATCTCCTTTCTAGCTGGCCAAAAGCTGTGAAGGCAGCAAAAACTCCTGGCGTAGACAAAGTCTAAAAGTATATTGCATGAATCTGTCAGCTGGTGCTCGTGAATAGACTCACACACTTCTTGCGCCTGCTAAAATCTTTGTTTTGTGTGAAGCTGCATAGCTACCTGAGGAGTCAAATGCCTTTTGTTATCTGTCCATTGCAGCTGTACTTTTCAGGGGGTTTACATAGTTCTTCGCTGCACAAATGCTTTTAACCCCTCTGCTAAAGGCAACCAAACACGGTTCATCAATATCTACATAGAAGAAATGTGATTTTCAATAATTCAGGGGGATTTGCACTATCTGGTCCCCGAGGCACGTTCTTAAATCCCACCTATTACATTTAGCTATAAATAAAGCAGAAGCAGGAAACTGGAAGAGACTGGGCGGGACAAGGAATAAAAGGAAGGAAGGAAAGATAAAGTCATTCCAGAAAACCTAAATTAATTCTTCACAACACTATACAAAAACTGGTTTCTACAATATCTCAGATACCCCTTCTTCAGGTAGTAAAGCGTTCCTTTGCCTCAACAGCCAGCTACACTAAAAAGCAAAAGTGCCTTGCGCATCCAAACCATAAGATTAGGGAAATCTTTGTAAACATGTTCCTCTTGTCACTGCTTGGTATGTCTAGGGGTACAGAGACAGGATATTTCTCACCAGCAAGCTACCTTCTTGTCTCCATTGGGTGATGAGATTTCCTGTAAGACAATGCCATTTGCTTTGCTGCCTCTTTTCAAGCCTACAAAAAACCATTTACCCTGCAGCCTGTGGAGAGTGTTTCTGTTCATCTGGCAGATAGGACAGAAGCCTCCTCTTATCATCATGAGATCCAACTATACGAGGTGCCTAATCCCAAACCATTAACATCAGTGAGAAAAAGAGTGTTCTTCCCCTCCAGACGAAGGAGCTGGGTTTCATACAGACTCACACACATTCCTCATTCATGCAACAACTGCAAAGGCATTTCTTCTAGCTACCGTAACTCCAGTTTTCATACAACTCCTTCTGTGCTTATGTACAGTATAGTGGTGGAGCCCTGTAATTAAATTTTGTCCGGATTTCCCATATTTAGTCATTATTTATAAAAGATGTATGAACCGTAAGTTTTAGCTCATACTAAGCTTCCCTTGGTAATATATTCCTATGGTACTTCTAAGAAAATATGAGAAAGATGCTCTTTTATCCCGAGTAAAACATATACATGAAATTAAAGATTTGGTGGCAATATAACAAACTTTACATTCCCTTCTATCAAAGTCTCTAAGTATATATGTAACAATCATGGCTGGGAAGGTACAACAAAAGAGGGAAACAAAATCAGGGTGGCAAAGGATGTTTCCCAATTACATCTGAGATTTTGGTTGGCATTCCCCAACAGCTGTAAACAACAAGGGAAATCTTCAAGTTCAATAAGTGAGAGAGTCACCTCTTAGTTTGGCTGCACGTGTATGTTCCACCAGAACAATACAGCTGTTTCTCTTTGAGGGAAAACACTGCATTCGCTGTTTAAATAGTGAGCGAGCTGTAAACACAGGACTGGCTTTAAAACAGGCTTATGAAGAAACGCATAAAAGCATTTTCAGTTAAAAAGACAAATTAACTGAACACTCCTACTGTAACATCTCTGCAGAAGTCACTGCAATTCTCCATCAAAATCTATTTTTAGGCTATCTGGCAACACCATGGTCAACCCAAAAAGCCAGGTTTGATGTCACAGCACGACCACTTACCAAAACAGTAGTTTCTGTTCCAAAATGTCTCTTTTCTGTAACATAGGGGTTCCTCGTGTGCAGACATGCTTCAGGATACATATATGATGCATTCTGTAGAAAGTAACTACCTTCTACGAAGTTAACGCGATCAAACAACTAGTAAATGTGTGTTATATCAAACTGGCAACTACACAGGCGCAAACTCCAAGTTATCCAAAGGCAGATCTTGAGGATATTTGCTCCCCACTTCAATTTCTTTCTTTGCCTTCTCTCCTTGCACCTCCTGGTGCCCCATCAGAAAAGACTCATTCGCTGCTTTTCTTGTTCTCAGTTAGACAAGTTTGCTGTGCTTCTCCCTGCAACTTTTCTTGAAGTGACAATGCATGAAAAACATTTGCAGACTGGGACTTCCAGGCTGAATAACTTCTAGAAAAAGATGCACCCATTCCTTCACTAAGCTGGAATGTACTATCTTGTCCTTTAAGTAGTCTCAAGAGAGATGCTGTCAGGGAAGTCTGTAAAAACTAATTTTAGGACCAGTACACCTCACTGTCAGTTATGTCGAGCTGCTGTGTCCAATATTAAGGGTAAATATTGGTATTTACATATTGTTAAATTCAAATTCCCTTCAAACTTCCTTCAGGACAGCTGGACTATAGAGCATAGGTAACTTAACCGTAAAGCATTCTCTTCTTTCTTAGTCACCTGGGATTACAATCAGTTCCTCCRTTACTTTTGGTATATTTTCATTAGTTAGCTCAGCACAAATTTACAGGAGCACTTCCTTGAAATAAATCCGAAACCAATAATGACATCTGATAAAAGATATTACTTTTTCCTACAAACTTTTCTTCCATTAGTAGGGGAAAATGATGCCAACTGACTTCATCAGGCTGTGAGGATTAAACCATTATTTATAATATGCTTCCAAAATGAGAAAGTGTAATTTAAATGTTGGTCATGTAAGCAAGCAGTGAGTCAATATTCAACATATTAATTGAATGCATTTGAAGTGCTGGAATTTTTCTGAAGCCTGCCAAGCTTGAGCCATAACAGTTTCTTTTATAACTGGAGATCAGTGCGAATGAAAGACCTTCCTTAGATGCAGAAGCTGAAGTTCAGAGTCATATGCACATTACCTCCATTCCACTGAATGTCAGCCTACAGGAAAAAAATCAGAGATGAATAAGCAAGATGAAGGAGTCATGATTACCTTTTGGGTCAGTATACAAGGAATGAGACCACTGATGGCATACTGCAATCTAAAAATTAATCCGAAACCTTGCCAGTCCAACAGACTGATCCCTCAGTTTGTCTCTTTCTACAGACAAACTCAAGAGCAGAGACAAGACACTGAGCTCTGAAAGTTCATGTAGGTTAGACACCTAAATATCGTTGGTGTCCCCAACACTTGAAAGTTTCCTTTACACTGAATGCAATTTGTATCCAAGACTTCAGACAGCTGTTTCTAGATTCCTAACCCCAGCGCTTTCAGTGATATCAGACACTGTTAACCCAAAATAGTTTGCCAGAAAACACGAGCCTCCAAAGACAAATGTATATATGCAGATACCAGCACTGATCCTGACAAATCTTTTATCTGTTTCCTCCTTCCTCCTCTTCTCTGGACATAGAAAACACATCATTAAAACAAGGTGATAAATTTTGCCTGGGAGATTGGCAGGAGATCCAGATCTACAGTCTTTTGTGCAGTACTGGAGTTCACTAAGTGTGTTTAAGAAATAGATACAACTTATTTTCTGCTTTGGGCACTAGCAATTTTTAAAATTTTTTTGCTATCTGATTGCACTCTACTTCATTTTGTATGGATTTGCATCTCTGTTTGCTATATTATTCGCTTGAAGAACACATTTCTACAGAGAAGTAAGCTGGAGGCTGGCAGGGACGGCAGCGCTCAGCCTGCGGTTAGATAGTAACTTCTCGGTGCGCTTCTGTGAACCACATCCTCCACTCGGGCAGGCCCACCTCCTCCGTCCCAGGACCCGCTGTCCAGCGGCCACCCACAAGCGCAGGCAGGGCAGGAGCTTTCACAGGGGCCGGGATTTCGTTTCGCCTTCCAACCGACCCTCATCACCTCAGAGGAGGACACCTGCCCACCGCCTGCCCGAGCCGCTCGCTCCCTGCCCACAGACACCCACCTGGGGCGCCAGCCCCTGCCCGCTTTCCCGCCCTGCCCAGCCTCCCCTCGCCCCCCCCGGGCCTGTTGGTGTTTCGCAGTGAAAGCCCAGCCACCGCCCCGCCGGCCGAGCCCCTGCGGGGCTTATTCACTAGTAAGAGCCGTAATTAAAGGAGGAACTACCGGCAGCGGGCAGGAGACCGGGCGTGCAGCCTACACCCGGCAGCCCGGCTCCCGCTAGGCGGGCTCCGCCGCACGGGGCCGGCCCGGCCGCTGAGGCAGCGCCAGGCCGCAGCGAGGCCCGACCCTCCGGCCGGGGTCCCGTTCCCCTGGCAACGCCGCTCCCCCTCACGTGACCCTCGCCGGCCACGCCCGCCCGCTCCCGTTGCTATGGAGACGGCCGCTCCCTCGCATTCCTCCCCCCCTCCCCTGCCAGTCCATTCATGCCCGGGCCGCGCCTCCCTCCCTCCCCTCCCCGCGCCACCGCTGCCTCCCCCCTCACGTGACGCGGGCCCGGCGTGCGCTCCCCAGCCGGGCTTCGGCCGCCGCTTCCGGGCTGAGGGCGGGGCGGAGGGGGCGCGTGTGTGAGGGCGCGCGCGGGGGGGCGGGGGCGGCCGCCGCGGCGGCGGCTGAGGGGAGAGGCGCTCCCGTCAACATGGCGCGGGCAGCGCCTGAGCCCGGCGGCCCTCGGTTCGCGGCCCCCTCCTCCCCCCTCTCCCCCGGCCCGGCCCGGCCCGGCCCGGCCCGGCGCGGCGCGGCCATGGAGAGCGAGGAGGAGCAGCACATGACCACGCTGCTCTGCATGGGCTTCTCGGACGCGGCCGCCATCCGCAAGGCCCTGCGCCTGGCCAAGAACGACATCAACGAGGCTGTGGCGCTGCTCACCAACGAGCGGCCCGGCCTCCACTACGGCGGCTACGAGCCCATGGAGAGCGGGCAGGGCCCGCCGGGCGGGCACGGCTCCCCCGCCGGCGGGCAGGGCCCCCGCGGCGGCGACGGGGACGGCGGCGGCGGCGGCGGCGGCTTCGACCCGCCGCCCGCCTACCACGAAGTGGTGGAGACCGAGGTGAGCTGCGGCCTGCCCCGGGCGCGCTGCCCCGGGGCCGGCCTCCTGTCARCGCCGGCCTCCCCGCCGGGCGAGTGGAAGCTCCCCGGGAGCCTCCCTGCTGCGGGGGTGCCGGCGGTCAGGCGTCGCCCCCGGGCGTGGGTGCCGCGGGAGGGTGCTCCAGGGGAGCGCCGGCGGGGTCGGCCCCCTCACCCCGCGGGCCGGGGCGGCGTGCCGGCGGCTTCGCTTCCCAGCGCCCTCCCGCCTCGCCGGCTTGCTCCCGTTCGGTGCCGGGGAGTGCACGCCGTGGCTGTTGGTTGCGATCGCTGCAAGGTGCAGAGCACCCAGGCTTTTCCTTGGCATTCTAGGAATGTGTGGCTACCGTAGGAGTATTTTTTTTCTCCCCCTCTTGTGCCTTCTTGCATAATCCGAGTGACTAATGACACTAATTTTTTCTAACTGTTTGCACAATGTGAAGGAAAGTGCAGTCTGGGTATTACTTTGCGTACAGTTTTATTTGGATAAGCTCAGCATAAATTCTGAAATAGGAATGCAGTGAGTTCAAATATTTTCARAACAAAGGCTTTAACTCATAACTTAAATTATATCGGTGTTCTAAAATGGACCTGAAGTATATAGAAGTGCTGGAGAACGCCAGCCTTTCCCAGTGTCTCTCCTTTCTCCTTGTCTGCCTTTTTCTCTTCTCTCTTCCATCCTCTTCCAGAACTCTGAACTCCTGAGCCAACAGATATGCTCATGGTGCTTTCCCTGCTGCCTGGAACAGTCTTGTAGCTCTTACCTGTAAAGCTTCTCCTCCTCCAGGTCTTTTTTCCAAAACTTCCCAGAGTGCTCATATGAAAAGAGCTAATTAATAGTGTCCAGACTATGGAACTCGTGGGGATGAGAACAGAAGAACAGCCCTGCTGTGCAGTACCAAAGGGCCACCTTGCATGCGCTCTGTCTCAAGAAGTGGTCAATAGTAGATGCCTAAGCATATGAATAAAACCAGGGAAACTCATGTACCCTCCCAGGCTTCAGTGAACAGTATCCTGAGGATTTCCTGCGCCAGAAGTGGTATCTTTCTGTCTATGTGTGTGTATGTATCTATAAATATATATATATGACAAATACATGCACGTATCTTCTTGTACATAGCTACACTTGCACAGACCATCTGTATCCATAGCCTCTGTATATTGAAGTCCAGTCTTGCAGAATAAAGATACGTGATCCTGTTCACTGAATTAACTGGGTTAGATCCTTAGCTCATATAAGCTGATGATGTATGCTTGTGGAGTAAGGTGATTTGTGGGACAGCAGGTGTACTGTGCAGAAGAGGAGTCGCTGTTTAACTTCACTGATTGAAGCAATAGGGAACTGGTTTCTAACCTTTGCTTTGAAGGGTTGGGAGTGAATGAGAGTTCTGCTTGTTTGCAGTCAGATCTCTGTAGCCACCAAGAGGGTGGATTTTCCTGTCAGATACAGTTATAGTTGGGACAATCTAGGTTGTCAGTGTGACATTTCAAGAGAAGCTGTCAGTGTAAACTTCAGAGAAGCACGTTTTTCCCCCTCTTGTTACTATTACAAATGACACTTTGATGACTCTGACTAAGAGGATTTTTCCCCCCTTTTATTTCAGCTTGTATGTCTGATCAAACTTACTTACACTTTATAGTTTCCTTTGCCACTCATGTTCTTGTTTGCTTTGACTTATGTTCTTGTTAACCCACAGGAGGGAAACCAAAACATTTCAATATAGGCAAATGACTGCACAAAGTAGGCATTTCAGAAGGATTGAAGTATCTTGCTACATGAAACTTTATATAAATTCAGGCCTCCATTTAGTAATTGGATTCATTTGCATATGAGCATCTGTCAATTCCTGCACATGTATGCAAAACAGTATTTTTGTAATATAAGAGTTATACCTGTAAAAATCTTAAGACTTGGGATTGTTGCCTGTGCTCATTTGTCTAATATTGCAGTACAACGTAGCAGCTTTTGACATATATTTTATAAAAGGGGAAAAATGATATATGATCAGTTCTTGGTTTTTTTATTCTTCRAGTGTAATCTAGAACTACATTTAATAAACTACAGCTATTATTTAGGTGGTTAATCAGTAAGCAGTTCTCCATTCAGCACAAGCTTATGGCATATGAAGCTGTACAGAAAGCTATTGCACAAATAGCTATATTATTCATTGTAGTCATATACATTATGTTGAAACATATTGTACCCCATACTGTCTTGTGGTAATTCAGATGGTATTTCTGTTTTTCTTCCTCTCAGTATCATCTCTCTTTCTGACAGCTCTTAGAGTGTGTATTCCTCCTTCTCATCATAATACCAGTTTTAACTTTTATTTAGTGGGGAGGTAGTGGCATGTTAGACTTCTGTTTTGATTTTTGGATTTTATATATCAGCAATGTACATGAACATATAAATCAAAAGAGCATAATTATTAGAAATTTTCCCCTAAATACAATTTTCCGGTCTAGTAATCTTCTTCGTGAACAAAAGTTGGGATTAGACTTTTTTAATTTAAAAGTAACAAGAAAGCTTTAGTCATTCTCCACGATGCGTGTGTAACAGGTCTGTGCTTTGTATTTATGTTCTTCTTATTCGTATACCATGCATATAAGAATAGATTTATGAATGATGAAACACTTTACATTTTCCCTAATCAGTAATGAATCCATTATGTTTGCATATGCTTATTTGGTTTCTATTACATAATGTTAGAATCTGTTCTGTTCAGTAAGGATGTTGATCAAAGAAAGGCTTGTCTGTTGGTTTTCTTTGAGAATAGCACAGAAACCAGATACATATCATACTAGTAAAAACATGTTTTCTTTAGATAAGGTAGTAAAACCAGTGTGAATCCTCTTTCAGTGGTCCAGACTGCTGGTCTTCAGGGGTTTTCTGGAAGTGTTACAGAAGCCTGAATTTGGAATAACTGGCCCAGAAGCAAGACAGCTGCTAGGAGCTGGCCCAGCATGCGCTCTATGCTTTCTATGTGAGACTTGAGATGAAGACATACATAAATTCATTTTCACGAGAGCTAAAACTTCCGTTTCAGCAGGCTAGTTTCTTCCAAAGAGCGTACAATTGATTCAGTTTTAAGTTAATAGCTGTAGTGTGCCTCTGGCGTTGATGCTGTTAGCATAACCATGCTTAACTCATTAAAAGAAAAAGGCCAGACAAACTTGGAAATACAAAGGGGGCTTCACGTTCGTTTGTGCAGTCTTCCTGAAGTAACAGGAAGTTCAACTTCAGGTTTACAGTTGGTTTGAAGTTTTGCCCTGTGTAGTGCCAAATCACTTCGATAGGCTGAGATCACCTGCTTTTACAAGAGGTAACTTTGCCTGTTTGACATAACTTCTATGTTTATGTCTGTCAGCTGAAGTAAATCTGGTAAGTGCATTTTAGCAAGAATTTGGGATTTCTGTGTTTATTGAGAGTTGGGCCCATGCGAACCTCATGAAGTTCAACAAGGCCAAGTGCGAGGTCCTGCATRTGGGTCGGGGCAATCCCAAGCACAGATACAGGCTGGGCAGAGAATGGATTGAGAGCAGCCCTGAGGAGGAGGACTTGGGGGTGTTGGTGGATGAGAAGCTCAACATGACCCGGCAATGTGTGCTTGCAGCCCAGAAAGCCAACTGTATCCTGGGCTGCATCAAAAGCAGTGTGACCAGCAGGTTGAGGGAGGTGATTCTCCCCCTCTACTCCGCTCTCGTGAAGTCCCACCTGGAGTACTGCATCCAGCTCTGGGGCCCCCAACATGAGAAGGACAGGGACCTGTTGGAGCGAGTCCAGAGAAGGGCCACGAAGATGATCAGGGGGCTGGAGCACCTCTCCTATGAAGACAGGCTGAGAGAGTTGGGCTTATTCAGCCTGGAGAAGAGAAGGTTCCAGGGAGACCTTATAGCAACCTTCCAGTACCTGAAGGGGGCTTGCAAGAAAGCTGGAGAGGGACTTTTTACAAGTGCGTGTAGTGATAGGACAAGGGGTAATGGCTTTAAACTGAAAGAGGGTAGATTTAGATTAGATATAAGGAAGAAATTTTTTACTATGAGGGTGGTAAGGCACTGGAACAGGTTGCCCAGAGAAGTTGTGGATGCCCCATCCCTGGAAGTGTTGAAGGCCAGGTCAGATGGGGCTTTGAGCAACCTGGTTTAGTGGAAGGTGTCCCTGCCCATGGCAGAGGGGTTGGAACTAGGTGATCTTTAAGGCCCCTTCCAACCCAAACCATTCTGTGATTCCTTAGGCAACATACAGATTTTTACGGTGTGATTCTTTGCTGAGTGTGGGGGGTGGAAGGATGGTATAGTCATATTTTCATATGACTGACAGATAAGCTTTTTTATGAACTGCTGCTAAATCATTATAATTTAAGATAAGACTATAAATGAATGTGATTACAATGTCTGTCAGTATGTCCATGAATTGCCATGAGTGCCACAAGTGCTGACTTTCACGAGTTGGGGAGGAATGGGATGGAGAAGAGCAGGCCAAATGAATGTGGGGATTGTGACCAGAGAACCTAAAATTGCAGTAAGGGGTAGGAACCCGCTTACACTAAAAATATTGAACATATAACAACGGTTTGTATAACCTTTACTAAAATAATCTTGATTTGTTTTTAAACGCCTTCTGAGAGTCATTACTATGACCTTTTGGGTAGATTGTGATTAACGGATTATATTACCTTCTAGCTATTCCTGTCTCCTTTAGCATGTGCTCTTTTGCCTTTTTTTTTTTTTTTTTTTTTTTTTTTTTTTTTTTTTTGAGTTGAACTGGATCAAAAGCTCATATACACCAGATTTTACTAGATAAGGTTTATAATAAAACTTGTCCAAGATTGCTTTTGAGGTGCTGCTTGATTTCAAGAGAAGGGGATTTTGTAAAAGAAACAGGCCAACAACTGTAATGAGTAAGAGTGCCAGGAACATTCTCACTAGTCATGCTGCAGAACTGTTGTGTTCAAAACTCTCTCTCTCTCCTCATTATTTGAGCTCAGTACTGAAAGCAGTTCTGCCACGGATGCGCTGCGTCACAGTGGGTGTGTAACTTAACCTCTGTTTTAGCTTTTAGTGTGTAAAATGAGGATAATGGTGTGTGCTTTATTAGGAGTACCACAGATGTTAGGCTCATGAAGTTCTTTGATCCTTGAATGGAAGGAGCTGTATTTATTTAAAGACAAAAAGGGTATTTAGCCTTCAAGCAAATGAGATGGATTTCTCACTACAATTTTATAAATTTAAAGTCAGTCTCCTGTCTTGTAAGTAGTGTTGAGCTTTGCAAAATGAATATTTCTGGCATTCTCATGTGGAAGTTTTACAGTGTGGCTTGTCTAGGAATTGGCCTTGTAAAACAATTAAGCAATCAAATAAAGCTCTGTGGTGGATTCTGGCATTGAGTCCCTGGCTGGATGCCATCAGAATGTCAAGCAGAATTAGTATTTTAGCACTCCTGGTTTTCAGCATCACTGTTTTCAAAAATTAGTGTCCCTGATGTAGAACCTCTTTTTAGATTCTGGTTACGTTAATGCTTTCTTGGATTTTGAAAGAAAATACCCTGTTTTTCATTCTTGATAGACTAATAGAGATGCTACATGAAGTTAGGGAAAATAGGGGTAATACTGAGAGATGCAGTTGGTTAATTTTAAATGTAAGCTTTGTTTCAAATAACGTACAAACTTATTATCATGTAATGTGATTTAGAGTAATATTCAGATTGAGACAAGCACTTTATAATTACTGGTTCATCGGTGAAGGTGATACCTGTGGTGTCAGTGGAGGTAGGAGAGAACTGTATAGCCAACTTCTCAGCTGGGCAGGAAGTGTCTTTGATATAATGTTCTCTGGAGGCATTTTCTGGTCATCTTCCCAGTTTACAGTGCTATTCTGTGGCAGCTGTTTAATAAGGAAGTGAAATACTGAGGAAGAATGAGAATAAAAACAAATTAGCTAGTGTTGGAAGTTAATTCCAGCAAATCATTTGGATTGCTTTTGGATTAAGGAACAGTAGCTCTTTGTATGAGGAGGGCAAAGATGGAAAGGAAGTGCCTGTTTCTTTTATAACCTCCTATTTTGAAAAAAACGCTTATTTGTGCTGCCATAGGAATAGTCTTTGGTATTTATGTTTCAGTTATGCTTCATGGGCCAAATTAAAATTAATTTAAAAAAGCCAATGTGCTCAATGTTTCTTGCCACTTGATCTTCCTGCTCACTACTTTACAGCAGTTCTAGCTTCTCTTGTTCTGATGCCCAGCAGAGCGGTCTTGAGAGGCATTTAAAGATTTTTCATATTAGTTAATCACAGTTTTGTAATTACRGATTGTAAAACTTGACTTCAAACTCATTGTCAGCTGCTGTGTCAGTTCTAGTTTCTGTCTCACTATACATCAGTRTGTATCCATAGAACAGAAGTACAGGTGAGTGTTCAGCAGTGTTACTGAATTAATTCTCCCTTCCAGAGCCTGACCTTTGGTCACTAAAATGTTATAATAAATACTTTATTTAGTGTTTCTGCAGCACTTCTCTATTAATGCCTGGTGTTTTGGCAAAGGGAGATAGAAGTATTGATTTAATTTTAAGTACTGAAATGCTAAGCATTTGTGATTCATTGTTTTATTGTATTAAAGCACAATGTTTATCTGATAGCACACAAAGTTATTTTGAGTTATTCGGAAATAAGCATGGGGTTTTCTGCTTATGAAAACTCAAGGGTTGGGAGGAATAATGGTATCAGCTCAGAATCTGGCTGTTTGCAGTTACGCTAATGGGGTAAGTTTTTTAAATATATCCACAGACAATACTGAAAACACATGCAAGATAAGTGTGTTTTTCCTTGGTTCCTTATGAATGGCATTCTTAACAGTGCTTTCCGTGACCTCTCCCTGGCCTACAACTAGTTATCAAACTTTAAAATACATTGCCAAAAGTGGGTGTAACAAATCTGTCTCAGATTCCACTAAATATTATGGTAATAGTAGTATAAAAGGGCAAAGGTGTTCCTCTTTTTTAAGTTAAATGAATCTTTTAATTCAAATGTGATTTTTATAGAGCCTYGATTATTTTGTTTTGCTGTAACGCTTAGTACTGTGTTTATCTCTGAACAACTAGGCAAGTACATTGGGGAATATTGCGTAGTAACATCGTACCACCACCCTGGAAATCAGGGAGACCAGTACAAGCAATGTTTTTAGAAAACCCTAGTTAATGTCTAGCTTTGCTGAATTTATTTTTATTTTTCAAATTCATATTGTGTTCTTATTCCCAGTGTTATACAGTTCTTGCTTGTGAGAGATGGGGGAAAAGTGGGGAGCCATGGGGTTTTTGTGGTTGATTTGTTATAATCCCTTACAACTACTAAGAAGGGTTTAGTCTAACCGTGCGTTCTTGATAATGCGCTTCTACTCTCAGTTAAGGTCAGTGTCYAAAAATTTCTGTGAGAACATTCACTAAATAAACCAGAGTTTTCTTAGGGCATCTTTATGGTGAGGTGAGAGTCCAAATCAGCTTCAGTTAGGTGGAGTCTGTAACATAGGATTTATTTTCCTTTAGTGATAGACTGGTATCATTCCTTTATATTAACATGATGAAATACCAATATTTTTTCTTATGACAAGACTRCATTTGCTTGTGTAAAGTAGTGCATAGTAAAAATTTGAACTAAAGAGCTTAATTTCTATGCAAAAAGAATAAAACATCCATATATCTCCCCAAAGAGCTTACTTTCTCTTAGCAGAACATAAATAACAAAAAACATTCCTATCTATCGCTGTACTTAGAAATTTTGCATACAGGTGTTTTCCTGTGGATGAAAATGCAAGGGCAAGATGGTGTATCTGTTTAGGACTTAAAGCAGTTAAAAACTGTTACTGTATTTCACAAATAAATGTCTGTTGGTCAGTAAAACATTTAGGAAGTCACAGTGGGATTTCTTATTACCAAATAAGAAACATAAGGTGGAAATTCCATATATGACACCATTTTCTGAGGCTTACTAATAGTGTCATATTCACGGTAGGATACCAAGCTTGCTCTTAGCAATGTGGGTTGAATGAGTTTGATCTGATGGCAAGAACAGCCAACTGGGAAATACTCTTCAATTTTGTTCCCACATCTGCCACTTATCATGAGCTTAAAGAAGTCCTCTAAGCTCCCGGAGCACCAGTTTGTAAAAAGCAAGTAGATTACAGGTATGAAAATGTAACAGTTTTTTTAAACATTCAATACCTCGTGCTTAGTGTGTTCAAGTGTAAGTGCAAGGTGGTAGCTTTGATTTATTTGAAAGCCTTTTAATTCTTACCCCTGTGATTTGGATCTAGGTAACAGAATATCCTCCTTTTAGGAGTTAATCAAAAGAAAAAAGAATTGACATCCAGGTGTGAAAGTAAAAGCTGCTTTAATCAGTAGTCTGGCAGATGGAGGGACTGTCAAGACTTCAGGATTCATAGCTTCTCCCACAAATTGATGGACACAATAGATCAGACAGCAGAGAATGCTCTGTTTTTATGGGTATTTGATGTGTTTCTCTTACATTGCCTCCACCTGAGCATCTTGCAGTACTTTGTAAACATTAGTGAATGGTGCATCATGCTGTGGCAGAAGGAAGTATCACTGTTGACACTTTACAGCTGGGGAAGCCGAAGTATCGAAAAATTTATTTCATTGTTATTGCTTAGTATGTCTGTGATAAAAACTGAAAGGTGGACCTAGAATTTTTGGCTTCTAATTCTGGCCTTAAGCATTTTTTTTCATTACTGCTTTTCAGAGCAATTAAATTTGGTCCTGTTTGTGGGTACATAGTAACAAAATACCGTTTCTTTTTTTTTTTTTTTTTTTTTTTTTTAGCAATACAGTGAAGCATCAAAAATCTGTTTTCTTGGCTATAAAATGGTGGTCATTTTGTGAAAATCACTTATTAGAGATGCATGAGGGTGAAGGGAACTGCTTGGTCTGCTGGTATCTTAGAAAGTCTGATCCTGTTGCTTGTTGAAAGAAACATGACTTTGGGTTCTGTTTCATAAGTTATACTAGATTCAAGAGCACATAATGTGTCTTAGCTCTGGTGATAATGAATTCTGTTGGTAGCCTTCTATCAAAATCAAATTAATAAATTTAAATTATAATTTGACTGTAATTTCATTACTAAGACTGCCAATTAGCATCAAAACACTTTCTCAAACTCCTTGTTATTTTGTGTAAAGTGACCAGTGTGGTAAACATCAGTGGCTTTAGTTACAGTGTTTGATGAGTTAATTAGCTGAATACTACAGGAATACATTTTGAAGCTTTCAACTGTGACCTTTTGGCAGTTAAAGTTAATTTATATTTCCCTTTTTGTGTGAGGGCTAATCTTTGTTAGTCTTCCATGGAAGGTTGTATACTACAGACTCACACAATGCTTTATTGATCAGATATTTAACAATTTTTGTTTATTCAGCCTTGCAAACAACGCTGGGAGGTGCAAGGTCCCCAGAGTGAGAATCTTGAATCAGTGCTTGAGACTGTTCATGTGAGGATGTTTTTCTTGGGAGCCTGTGTGTGTATGTTTGGACATAACTGCATTTTCACACCTTGAAAATAAGCCAGAAGAGTCAAGTAATGCTGTTAGAATGGGGGGGTCTCCAAGGCTTTTGTGTAATAAGAGCTATATCAGAAGGCATGGAAAATTATGTTAAAGGTTTGCCGGCAAATGTTTTTTGGTCTCAAGATTTCGGCTGCCGAATGGAGAATAGTCAGAGGATGTGTGATGTGCACCATGATTTCCTATCTCAGAAAACAGGTGACTTTTACGGACTTTTTAAACAGTTTATCTTTGGATGACCTGTTGGCCGCCAGGAATAGTTTCTTTGCTTTTTACTATTCTATTTGTGGAGAATATCCCTACAAATTCTTAACATGTCAGGTGCCAGTCCAGTATTAAGTCTGTTCAGCCAGAATTGCATAGTCCTGATTTAGGTCATCATCAACTGGCAGACATCATTCTTAAGTCATCTATTTGAGGGGAGGGAGGGAGGGAGTTTCTATATATATTAAAAAAAAAAGTATGTAATTCCCCAAAAAAGAGACCCAGAAAACCACTTTTTGGGAGGCTGACATGGCCTTATGTACTATTTATTTTCATGTATAGCATACTCTTTCTTTAAAAGCTTTTATTTCATCTGTGGACCCATGTCAGTAGAGTCTGTAGTGACAATTCCTAGCTCCTCAGTTACAGAGTGTTAATTGTGACTACCTGTTCAGAGCTGTGATGTGTTGCATTTGTGAAAGTCAACAGAGCAAGTAAGATCTTCAGCCCGTGTTGGTTAGTGAGCCAACTTAACATTATGCAAGAGCTGAGCTGACATTGCACCTTGCTACAGCAGCTGCTACTGCAGTTAATAAATCCCTCACTTTAAAGAGCCGTACACAAATCGATTTAAAAGTTGGATGGTGAACAGTTTGGGGTTTTTTGTACGGAAAGACACTAATTGTGAAAGAGCAGCAAATGTCTTTGAAGAGACTGTTACTCATACTGGATAGTCATAAGAAACAAGACTCAGTCTGCAGTAATATAAACTGAACATAGCAGTAATCTCCAAAAAATGCAGGGTATTAAATTTATTAATGGTTTGAAGAGGAATTTGAGTTTTAAACTACCTGGGCATTTATTTGAGACTGTTGCAGGTTTCACAGTAGCTGTGAAGCTACTTGTATGTGATAGGTTCTAAAATTAATAAATAATTAAACTTGATACTTTCTGGGCAGGGTTTTAGTAGCAGAAAACTGACAATTAAGATGACTTGTCTCTAGTTCGTGGAATGTGCCAAAGATGTGCTCCTTCAATGCAAATAGTTCCTATTGTTATTAGGGCAATATTCCCAGTACAGCACCTGTTGTTATTTCTTGTGTAAAAAAAAAAAAAAAAAAAAAAAAAAAATCTTTTCACTACATTGTTGGTAGACTCAATCCAGCAATAGGCCATACGTATCCTTAGCGCAATTTATGATAATGCCCTTATTTGTGGGAGCTGAGTGTACAGTGAAGAACATGTGTTATTTCAGTCTTTCCTTATGAATTTCCATAATATTATAGACAATGGCAATCACTTGTGTGGAAAGAGGTAGATAAAGAGCAACATTGCTTAGATGCAGATGGGGAAGCAGAACAACAGGTGGAGTTTTTCAGCAGCCGTTGAACGTCTGCACTGCTATTAGACTACACCTCTTAAACTAGTGTTAGCAAAGGGTATTTTTATTTAACATGGACACTTTCCTCCAGGGAATGGAGCAATCGTAGCTCAGTTACTGTAATCATTCGTTGAAATGTTGCTTTCCTTTGCTACAAGTCTAGGTTGAGCTGAAATGTGGGACCTAGCAATTGGGTGTTTATATTATACTCAGTCTACCTTTATTAGACTAATCATTGTATCCCATACTATTACTGTAAGGGCTTTCTTTATAACTGCACATTTATTTTCTACAGGAAATGGATTTGTGTTCTGGATGGGTGTCCTTTACAAAAGCTGTAAACTTAACTGTTGTTTGTTTAATCAATACAACAGGTTATTTCCTAGAAAACTTTTGCTTTTAAATGCTTTCAGTGTCTTTTCATTTAGACCTTCAAACATCTGTTTTCCAAAACTTGAAGTATTTAAACAGGGCATGATTTGCTAGATGTGAATTACATTAGACTTCCATGCACAGCACTGCATCAGATGACTACAGTTTCAGAAGTTGATATTCAGGTCTGTTAAAGTACAACTTCCCATAATGACAAACTTCGGACTAAATGTTTAGTAGAGGGTTGGGGGAAGGTGGCACCTTACTTCCCAAACACTGACATGTTGTTTTTTTCTGAGCACTGTTTTGTGTTCCATTCCTATAAATTTTACTGCTGCTCTCCAGAACCTGTTAGTAAGTCCAGCCACTGTGTGCTATTGTCACCTGCACCAGTGAACTTTAAAGGGTAAACTCTATACAATTGCTGTTTCCGTGGCTTAATATTTTTGAGTCATTGTGAAAGAGAATATGACACATTTACTTTTTAATAAACAGGTCTAATCCTGCAAATAGCAAGTGCAGGGAGAGAGCTGGAAGCACGCTTGTCTGCATACATTGATTTCATTCTTTGTATACCATGTCCTCCTGAGTTCAGTTCTTTCTTTTGGTTTATTCCTTTCTATTTGTTCCGTTCACTTTCCTGACACTGTTTTTTTCACTCTTGAATGTGTTTCCTGCTTGTCCTTCATCCCTACATGTCCCTGGCTTCTCTCTCGGGGGGGTCTTGTTACCATCACTGCACTTGAGTTTTCCTCTGTCTCTGACAGTTGCTCCTGGTTGCTCCCAGGCCTGATCCAGACATTCTGTCCTTTCTCCTGCTTGAGTTGTCTGCTCTTGTCAAGGCAGGGAAAGTTAGTCCATGTGAACTCTTTGACACATTGGGTAGCTAGTGTCTATGTGAGGTTAAAAAATAAACAAAAGAAAATAAATGGATAACTTGTCTACTTGTCTAGTCTTTCATAGCGCTGCTTTCACTGCGCTACTGAGGCAGTTACTTCATATGGCACTTAACAAAGAACATGGGGCTAATTCTGTGTTCTGCCTGTGTGCAGAAATAGCTGCTGTTTAGTGGCACTAGCGAGGAAACCTGTAAAGCTGAGCTGCAGACATCTGCTTGCTTTTTCCCTGTTTGCCTTCCAGAACATTTTCCAGTAACTCATTTTGGCTTCAGGAGAAGGACAATTGTAGTTTCCTTGTTGGACAACTATATTTGAGATGTAAATTTTTCTTTGGATAATTAGCTAGTAAAAAAATAATAATCCTGATGTACTGGATTAGTCTTTTTTGTTTCTTAATGTGATGGGGTGAGAGGGTGATGAAATTGGCCTCCCTTAGAATAAACTATTCCATATTCTACAGCAGTTGTTGAACAGTGGGTTAATATGCAGATCTATGAAGATCACAGTTTGTACTCTACAGTCTCACAGGGACTGGAAGTACTTATCACGTGGCTCTAGGATCCAATATGCTAAGGAACAAGATTTGCCACTTAAATAGGCAATTAGTTAGCAATTAGTCATGTAAACATAGTAGTTATCACCTACATGAAATACATAAAGGTATGTAATCCCTTCACTTCAAATTGAAATACTAAATTCTGCTTTGAAAAACACAAGCAGTCTCAACCTCAGGGTTGTTGAGAATTTGACATGCTTATTATAAGCACAGCCGCTTTTTCTGAAGCTACTAAATCCTTTAAAGTGTCTAGGAGAGAGAGGTAAAAATTGTTTCACTTGAACTTCTTTTTTATTCACAGAAAAATGATGAAAATGGGAATTGCTCTGGTGAAGGTATTGAGTTTCCAACAACTAACTTGTATGAACTGGAGAGCAGAGTTTTAACAGATCACTGGTCCATACCTTATAAGCGGGAAGAGTCTCTAGGCAAGTGCCTGATTGCGTCCACCTACCTAGCAAGACTAGGTAAGTTCTTTTTCTACACATATAAAGATTATCTGTTCAGAGGATTTCATAGTACGGTGAGCAGTTATGTCTTTCGCATTAATCTTGCAGTTGTTTACTTAGCACCCTGCACAATGATCACATCTCTGTGAAAGTGGTTAACAGTGAACTATTCTACACAGTGCTGTAAAAAGATTGTCGGTCTCTTTTTTTCTCTAAAGTAATTTGTTTACTTAAGCTTTTTAAAAAAGTGGAGCACGTGTTTCTTTATGTTCTAATGATTGTAGGAATTACTGTTTTTCAGAGCTGAATTACTGAGTCTTTTTTTCATTCGTAAAAACAAGCTGTCATCTAAATCCATGCTGTACCATGCTTGTATAACTGGTTGTTTTTCCCTAGTGAAATGCTTATACTGCATTAGACCTGAATTTGACTTTTCTGTCTTCAGTACTTTGGCTGGGGTTAAGAGTGTTACGGAGGCATCATGCCCAACAACTGGTATATAATAAGAGTGCAAGACAGTTTTTTCCATCATGCCTGATGGCAGACTAAAAGGAGGTTATAATCTGTTGGAAGAATGGAAGTTTTTAGGTGGTTCTGGTTTGCTGCTTTGTTTCTAAACTGTGTTAATAGGGTGTACTTAAATTTGGTTTTGGGAGGAGGCTGTGAAGCATCAGAAATGATCAGAAGTTAGTATAAGTTATAAACTTCGAAGGGATAAATACTTATGGTGCTAATAATGCTTGAAGAAGTTGTAAAAGGTGGAACATTGGGAAACTTCTTATTTCTAAAAGACAGGTTCTCTTGACTCACTTTTTTGTGGCTAGAAAAGCATGCTAGTTATGAATGAACAGTAGTACTTTTATTACTGCTCATTTTGGTTGGTGTTCCCAAAAACTTGCAACAAGCTCCCTGAGGTAATCTTAAAAAGTATTTTTTTTTTTTAAATACTTTAAAAAAGCACTCTCCTTTCTGTAAAGGTCTTTCTGATTCTGATGAGAATTGCAAGAGATTTATGGACAGATGCATGCCCGAAGCATTTAAAAAGGTAAGTAGGTACAGCAGACCAATTCAATGTTTCTTTGCATTGTTCATGGCGGAAATAGCATCTTGTAATCCAGACTTCAGAAACTATAGTAACTAGTGAGTATGTTCTTAGATTAAAATCATAGATTATTCTCCTGGATTAAAATCATACAAAGTCCCAGTTCTGCAACTCTGGCCAATTCTGGCACATAGCTTTCCTTTTTTTTTCCTCCCTGCCTCACCCCCTACCCCCCACCCCACCCCCCCCGCTTTTTTCCTTTCTTAAATGAAGAGCTCTATAGTAATTAGTGGAGCCTAAAGACAGGTTTAAAGACCCTTGGATACAGCCATTAATGGCAAGTTCAGAATCACATTTCCTTTAACTCTATTCTTTCTGCTCCTTCTTTGGAGGGTTGCTAAATTCTTTCTTACTTCTTTGCATGATCTGTTTAGAATTTGTCCTTCCCCTCAGTGCTTAATGCCTAATGTGCCTCTCTGGCTGTTCTTCTCTGGGTTATTGTGAATTTTCTCTACAGAGCTCCCCAAATCAATTTACTTCCCGCTATTCTATCCATTTTGGATATTGCCTAAATTTCTTGCCCAGTTTTTAGACCACATGTATAAAAACATATATACAGCTTTTAAAAAAGTTACTTAGTCCTAATCTTAAAATACTGACAATATAAATATATTTAAGGAAGATAGAAATTTAAGGGGAAAATTATTTTTCCATTTGGCTATTACTATTAGAGTAATAACTTTACATATAATGCTTTTAAATCACTTGGTATTTTTTGCATATTAAATAAACAGTGTAGATTGCTTCTCCAGAAGGATAATCTGTAGAAATCTAAGTTCAGAATGTGCTGAATTACAATTTGCTGAAATATTTGCAAGAAACTCTCTTGTTTCTTAAAATGGTACAAGAAGTAATTGTATTTAAAGTATTAAGCTTTTCAACTGCTTATGTTCAGACACAGCTAGCAGAAATTTGCAGATGAAAGCTTAATGTCCTTTTTAAACAACCACATTAGACCAGATTTAAAGAACATGTTTCAGTAGGTGGGAAAACAGCATGAAATACCTCTCTCTTCATGATACATGTTCTTTGTTTTCCAACAGAAATTGCTCAAAAATTGTGAATTGGTAAATGGTTATTACAGCTGAATCAGTGCAGCTTTGCGGCATGCCTGCTTGAAGGTTTAATAGTTCTGTCTTCAATCTGCAAACAAATTGTTTGCATATTAGTTGTTCTTTGCAAAGGTTACAGTCTTTACTAACACATGGAAACGGAAAACAGTTTGCTTTGCTACATTTTATTTTCTGTCATAAACTGGGATTTAAGGTGTTCTTCAACAAAATGACAAATTTAATTAACTCTTAAGCCATTAGTGCAGGAAGAGCATCTGAAAAACACACCAGACAGTGTTTGGTACACTCTAAGGAAACATTTGCTCTGAAAACAGTCTCAGGGATTGATAAATTTCTCCTGTTTTGTGATTGTGCTCAAATTTCAAAAAATTACTCTTTTTTTTTTTTTTTTTTTAGCTGTTGACATCCAGTGCTGTTCACAAATGGGGAACTGAAATCCATGAAGGAATATACAACATGCTTATGCTGCTAGTGGACCTGGTTGCAGAAAGAGTAAAACAAGATCCTATTCCTGTGGGCCTGCTCAGTGTACTTACAATGGTATTTGACTCTTTGGCATTTCGTATTTATGCTGCTGCTGCTTTTTCTAATTATATTTAAGTTGTAGTATATTGTCTTACAATCTGCAGCCATTGCTTGCTGCAGATTTTTAACATCCAGTATGCAATTCATAAAGGAGTGAGTAGTGTTGAAAACTTGTGAAAATCAGTGCTCTCAAAAAAAAAAAAAAAAAAAAAAAAAAATCATCACATCTGCTGTCACTTCACTGTTTATTTTTTAAAACTGGTACTTCGAGTTCATCTCCCCCTTTATACAGATATCTGGCTCACATGGGTATTAGATACTGTCTATACAGAACGGAAGCTTCAGAATGCTTTATACAGTGAGAACTGAGAGGCAGGAGCAGGGGTCTTCTGTTAAACTTTATTTTTTGCTAGATCTTTAACTGTCAACCAGGAGAATGCTCAACTGAAAGAGTCGGACGTTATCAAGATAAGTTTTGAGACTGGCATAAGCCATGCTGTTCATTGCAATGGGCTTTTCTTTCAAGGCATTTAACCCCGACAATGAGTATCATTTCAAGAATCGAATGAAGGTATGCCAGAGAAACTGGGCAGAAGTCTTCGGGGAGGGGAACATGCATGCTGTCTCGCCCATATCCACTTTTCAGAAGGTGAGCATGGCCATGCCCTAAAATCTATTTTTACGGTAGATGTGTTTGTTTCAGAGAAGATTGATTAGTAGGTATTTATAACACAGGAAAGCTTAAATGTGTCGCCAAGAACTACAGCAAATAGATCTTCAGTATATGTTGGTCTGTAGAAATGAATTTGTCCTCTCAAATTGTCCCAGTTCTCTGTTAGAGGCTGGATTTAGAAATTGGTGTACTTTCATGTCTAAAGTATCACAACAATTAAACAGGTAGATCTGTTATATCTAAGGACTGAAATCTGTTTGGCTGTTGAGTGTGAAATGACCAGGTAGTGTACAGTTCTAGCAGAGAATTCATGCTTTTCTGACAGCCACGGATAGGATATCTTTAAGTCGGACACGCTGGCAAGGAGGCAGTTTTTGAGGTTTGCACTGTCTTGTCGCAGTTGTTCCAGATGGGTGGGTCTAAAAAAGGAGCCTCGGTGGTGTTGATCTCTCCTTCAGGAAACAAGTTTGTGGCCGTAGAAAGAAAATTCTACATCTGCTGCTTTGGGAAAGGTTCTTTAGTAACGTTCCACGCTGCTAATGTGCTATAAATACAGTTGCTTGTGAGTCAGCAGCCACAGTGTGTACTGTTGCCACAGCACGTGGTCAGTGATGTCAAGCGGAGTCCAAAAAAGGGTGATGCTAATGAGAACCTCCCAGAGCTCCAGCTACAAGCTTAGTAAAGGAGCTGTTAACAAACACATTGCTGTTTTCTTTGAAATAATAGTGCATGCGTTCGGGGTGTGGGTTAATGGGCTGAATGTGTCTGTCCAAATCTCTGTTTCAGAAGACAAATGTTTGGCATTGATTGTTGCAGCTACTAATTTGTTAATATTTTAATTGTTCAAGGAACCTCATGGGTGGCTGGTGGATCTGGTAAACAGGGTAGGTAAATGTAAACCAAGCAGAATTGTTATTTGTCACTTGAATTCATGGGGCTTCAGAGATAATTTCTTCTTCCTCCTTCCCCCCGACTATGTTTTTCCACTCTTCACTTTTGTGACAACCACAAAAAAAAAAATAGTTTAAGATTTTAATCCTGCCTACATGTAGGGAAGGGGCCTTGCTAAATGAATCTTGTTGAGTTGCTGCCTTCTCCCTTGAGCACCTTTACCATAACATGATAGCTATGACGAGAGGAAGTTGAGAGCTCAGCTTAGGCTGCAGTGCTGTTTCCCAGTCAAACGTGCTAGGCCAGTCAGCTGTTGCTATATGTGGTCTAGCTTTCTTCCCTATATCCATTTTTACCTAAGACAGAGTTTCTAACTTGATGTTTAAACTGGTACCAGGTATAATTGCATTTCCCAGTGTGCCCCTGAATTCCCATGAAAACATAAAGCTTATCTTGAATGTGATGTTCCACGGTAAAGGATACTTGTTGGCATCCCAGGAACTCTTAATGGAGTTTTTTCTATAATAGCTTATTTAAAAGATAAAATACTGTAGTTCACTAACATAATACTGATTATTTTATTTCAGTTTGCAGAGTTGGGTGGATTTTCAGCAATTCAGTCCAAACTCAATTCAGAAGATATTGAACTTGGGGTAAGTTCATCTTCTGTCACGAGACTTCTCCATTTCCATTACACACTTCATGTAGAACCAGTAGCGTCCCCTTTGGCAGTGCTCTTACCTTTGCTTTGGTACCAGAGCAACATTCCCACAGAGCCCTGGAGAAGTGCTGTCAGACTGGAGGTCAAATGAGATTGTGCATAAGAATCCTGACTGAAGAGCTTTTGAGACATCACAGAAAAGAGGAAGGGTTAGTGTACCTTTCTGGCTAACATGCAGCCTCCCAGTTAGACATCAATCAGTCTAGTTTCACTGTAAATTCACAAGTATGTCCCTGGTTTTCTATTTACTTCAGCTGTAGCTGCATTTAGCTGCAAGTGAATTGACTTCTGTCATTTATTATAGAAATCATTGTTTAAGGAAAAAAAATTCTTAGGAAGACAGACACTGTCTAATCCTAAGCAACTTCTCAAGAGCTGTGTTGAAAAACTGACTGGTTCAACAGTTCTAAACTGGTTTTGGTGACAAAGCCTAACTTGTTTAGTTTTAGTTTCTTAACCTATATTCAGGAGACTTCATAACCTTTCAAGCTTTGAAAAACAAGGAGGCTACGGGAAAACCATGTCATTTAGCATGTTGTCCCTCAGTATAAAATCAGTCTGCTTTCAGTGAAATGCCATTTGGAGAGAATTCAACTTCTTTTCTTGGGGTATTGATATTTGCTACTTTATAAAGAGATAGGTTCGTATATGAGCATGTCAGAAGAATAAGGAAACTTGATTTAAATCCTGGACTGCAATAGAAACTTTGACTTTGTTTAATGACTAACAACTGCTTGCTTAGGAAGGGAAGCCTGATTCAGCATCACTTAATTTAGGCCTTTGATTGTAGTGGTGCACACTCCATTTCACAATTCTTGAGCCAGTGTGAGAAGAAACCAATTTTGATATTATTTATTGGCAAACAAATGTCTTTATACGTTTAATTTCTTGATGATAGATATCAGTTGGAAGAATCATAGAATAGTTCGGGAATATAATCCCAAATATAGTTTGGGTAGTATAGGTATATAGTTTGGGTATAAAGTAAATAAGAATAAAATCATGCATTGAAGAGATCTTGCCATGTATATGACACATTTACAAAAGCTTTCTCCCACTTAATGCTTTGGGGAAGAAATTTGCCATATGGCTTTAACCTTAAGTCTTGCATTCTCACTTCTCATTTCTGTAGAGAGCAACCAAAATGTGATGTGTCCCTTTCTGTCTGTTTACTTCTGTGACTGAAACAGGATTAGACAGAGAAGACTGAACAGAATGATGAGAGGACCAAGATTAGTGAAAACTGGGAAGGCATTTTTTATTTCATGCAAAAATATATAACACATACTGTATGCCGTAGAGTAAATCTCTTTCCTGAACCATGTGTTGTTGTAAAGGAGTTGCACACCAAAATAGTGGTGTGCAAAAATAGCAAAATAGCAAAAATATGTAGCAAATGACTGGAAATTATCATATGAGATAAATAATACTTATTCACCTTCATTTGCCTTTTAAGGTAGCTCTGAAGAGGTCTCTTATATGTGCACCTAAATACTTGCTGTATTTCTTTCAGGCAATCTCTGCATTAGTTCAACCATTTGGAGTTTGTGCAGAGTATCTTAACTCTTCTGTAGTACAGGTAAAATGCCTTTGTTACAAGTTCTTTTCAGCAAATAGTAAAGCCTTGAAACGTGATTGTAGTAGGTTGCTCAAAATTAGATGCAGCTCTCTGTGTTAAAGTAGATCTTGAGCAGTATGATATCAGAAAGACAACTACATGAGAACCTGTTCTTTTTATCGTAGGAATTTGAAAAACCAGAGGACTGAAAATTAGTTTACAACTGTGTTGGTGTGAAACTGGTGACTAATTCGGAAAGCCTTCAAAACTCACTTTGCATAAACTACAAGAATCATTTTGAGCATCCTGAGGGTGATGGATAGAGGGCTCAGACAATGTTCAGATTCATTTTCTAAGCACAGTGATCTGTAGTCACTTACCTGCATCTGCAACAGTGAGAAGCTTTGCCGCTGCCGTTAGTAAGCTTCATCAGTGTAAAGCATGTGGGAAAAGAATCTAGCTGGATGGATGGATTTTGTTTTAAATTTAACTTTCTGGCTGAGATCAAGCACATGGATATGAGAGTTTACACTGGGAAAAATTGTGGTACAGGAAAAAAAAATTCACCATGATATATTTGTACGTGCAAATACACCCCAGGCTTCACACCTACACTCACTAACAAAAACTATTAAATTAATAAGTGATTGAAAGTCTTTATTTGAAGAGGAGGTAGTTTAGAAGTCACTGGGAGTCAGAGAGGCATATGCATCTAATAACTGATGCATTTTGAAAGATCTGTTTCTTCTTTTTTTTTTTTTTTTTTTAAACCTGTTTTGTGGTGGTCTGCAATGGCTTCTTACTCTAACTGCTTCTTTTTCTGGATGTACCTAGCAGGATAGTTTTATGTATGCGGTAGGTGTTGCTTTATGTCCAAGATAGTTGTGAGCTTTCAGCTACGTATTTCACTTTGCTGCAGCCAGATCTTCTGAGTAATGTAATTGATTTCAGGAAACATAAAATGATTGTCATGCCTTTTCTCATGTTCTTTAGCCCATGCTGGATCCTATCATTCATAAAATGATTAAATATGTACAGAATGTAGAAGAGAAGGACTTGAAAGACAAGGTAATGTTTTATATATTAAATATTTAGGAAGAACTTACTGTGTGTCTTGGAAATGCTGGCAATGTAGACTAGAACAATAGCTTTATTTTCACTGGCAAAAATACAGCCTGTTCTGAATTCTGACTGAATGACATAAAACAAAATACATTTACCCAATTCCATTCAGTACTCTTTTCAGCAGATATCTGGTGTCATGACCCTTTTTAAAATACTTTGCTGCTGTTGCTATCAAATATGGTTTTGTTTGTCCCTTTCTGAAGTGTACGGAATGCTCACTTCTCTAGCTGACTTGATGATGCTTACTATCTTGCCGTCTGTTAAATTCTTATAACTTCTATGCATATGACTGTTGCATTAGCTGTTTGCTTCTGAGAATTTGGTAATTGTTGATAAAATGTCAATGTAACTTGTGACTACTTCCTGTATTACCCTGAATTTGGCATTCAGTTCTATTAAATTTTTGCATGTTGCCTTTTTACTTAGACTTAAATTGTTAATTTTAAACTGGAAAGTATGCACAGGTTGTGTAACTACAGAGGAGCAATTTAGTATACCAAATCTGTAGCAGGAGAGTCCACTTTAACCAAAGGTTTTGTTGTCTTAGAATTTCCAGTGTACAAGTAATACTTTCAGATGTACATGGTACTGCATTTCAGAGATTAAACAGTCTGTATTGGGTCACTAAACCTACTCTTTGTGAATCATTGAAGTCTGAAACAGAATAGCAAAAATAGCAATGCTTCTATTTGTCCTTTTTTGTTGTTGTTTTAAACAGAGACTAGTCAGTATCCCTGAGCTCTTGTCTGGTATCAAACTGCTGTGTATGCGTTTCCAACCTGATTTGGTAACTGCGGTAGATGACTTACGGCTGGACATTCTGTTGCGCATGTTAAAATCTCCTCACTTCAGTGCAAAAATGAATTCTCTCAAAGAAGTAGGTTTGCTTTTTGTGTGTGTGTGTATACGTGTGCATGTGTGTAGGTGGGATGGGTTGTTAGTAAGTCATTGAAACCACAACCTTAAAAAAGAGATGGCGCAATATTTCCTGACAAATTATGTTGCCTTACCAAAACCTTAGTTTGTAACAAATACCAAAACAAGTTAATATGACGAGTTGTTTGTAATATTAGTAGCCACTGCAAGGACCATGGCCTCCCAATTAGAAAACAACTAGACATAGTTTGAACCTTTTCTAAGAACTGCAATTTCAGATTGATTTATAAGCAATGGTGTATGCCATTCATTGAGTATTCACTCTGAGAAAACCCTGATAATTCAGAGCATCCTATAGGATATCCCTTTTCTCTCCTCCTCTCATTGAGAGAAAAGGGGAAAAAAAAACCAAACGGGACTTAATCCTAGATTGGTGTCTCAGTCCAGTTATATCAGATCGTTACACTATGTAATTTTTTTTTTTTTTTATTATGGTTGTATGTGGACACTGTAGTAGCACCTAGGGGCTGGAGTTTATGGACCAGGGTTCTTTATGCTAGAATCTTGTATCTAAGTAGAAGAAGAAAACAGTTTATTTTTCATGGGCGTTGTGGTTTAATTATAGAGTTGTTCATTCATCTCTTCCTTCCAGAACTTGTACAATTTAAGTGTCCCCAAAAAAGGCATTTTTTTAGGATGCAGACATTGTAAGGTGTTTTAGAGTCCTTCTTTTGTGCTTTTTGCTTCTTTGTTTATGGGAAAATTGAGATGTTAAACCTCATTGCTGTTTGGTTCTTAATCATAAATGCCATGTATCCTTGGTGAAGTTATAAAAGTGCAGCTTTTGAAGGCTTTTACAGAAATGTACTCTTTCTCCCTAGAGTGAGGAGCCTGTATTGGTTCTGTGTTGGATAAAAAATAGGACACTGATTTGAGTGTAACAAGCAGAAGCCTGAGATAACCTACTTCTGGTATCTGTAGAAATATACCTGGCAGCAGAGGCCAGCTTTTCTGTGCCACACTGGGAATAAGAATACTGCATCAGAGACTGATGACAAGGAGGTGTTTCTGGTTGGGGATTTGCCTTTAAACAGCTTATTAAAAAACAAAAGCAAACAAACAAAACAAAAAAAAAACCCAAACAAACAAAAAACCAACCAACCAAATCAACCAAAAAAACCCCCCAAAACCAACCAAACAAATCAACCAAAAAAACCCCCAAAACCAACCAACAAAAAAACCCCCAAACGCCTCCTGTGCTCAAAATATTTCAGGAATCACACTTAAGCTTCGCAGTAAGCCTTTTGAATAGATTTCACTGTGTGCATGTATAATGCATGTGGGAATCATTGTTAGAATCTCACATTTTGCAATTTCTAGGTAACGAAATTAATAGAAGACAGCACTGTATCCAAGTCAGTGAAGAATGCAATAGATACAGACAGATTACTAAATTGGCTAGTAGAAAATTCTGTCCTGTCGATTGCTCTAGAAGGTAAGCACTTTCGCAAAGACTTTTGGCATGTGCTTTGAATGTCTTAAATTTAAAAATTTTGTCTGTCCCTTTCAATATGTTTTAATGGAACACAAAGGAGTTCAAGGTTTTTGTCGTCTTCAAAATAGAGTAAGGAAAACCCTGCAAATTCTGCTACTATCATCTAGTCCTCTATTTGACATCTGTGCAGATGTCTTCTGCTGTACCTGGGGTTTTTAATGTCAGTTTATGTTTGTATATTGTTAGCCCCTAGAAAAGAGAGAAAAGAGGTTTTGGGTTTTTTTCCAAGTAGTAAGGCCCTATAGGTGTGAACTGCTATCAGACGTATGAGGTAAAACAAAACAAAAATGGAAGGAGCCTTTTCTTTTTCTTTGAACTGATAGATTTGTCTGTAACAGTAAAGGAAGAATTTTCAAATAAAGATAACTTTGTTCTTCTCCCTTTTAAAAGAACTTGTTTATTCTTATGCATTTAATGTATCTAATACTGTTTTAAATTTATTAATTTAGTTGCCTTTCTTTGTTTCATAGGCAATATAGACCAAGCGCAATACTGTGATCGTATAAAGGGAATTATTGAACTGCTGGGCAGTAAATTATCTTTAGACGAGCTCACTAAAATTTGGAGAATTCAGGTAAGCAACCAAGACTAGGCAGGTGCTTTTAGACTGCCTTAAAAAAGCAGACATTCTAGTGGTGGGGTTTTTTGGTTTATAATACAGGCATCTCTTTATTGCGAAGTGGAGGTGTTGAGATTTTAACAGTATAATTAATGCAAAGGCTTTCTTCTACTTCTTCCTTTACTGTTTAAAATCAAGTGTTCTGGCAATTTCTTGTAACACAGCTGTTCAATCTTATGATGAAGTTCAGTTCTTTGCAACAAGTGTTAAGGGGCTGCAAAAATATTTGACTTGGAATAAGAGGTTGTCAGCCTGAAATAGGTGATAGAGTGTTTGTCTAGACCAAAGACCATGCCTAAGGATATTAATTTTTGTGGCTGGAGGTATAAATTTGAATGCAGCTCACAGTGTGACTTTAAAGAGAGTGGGCTCAAACTGTATGAATTCTCATTTAACTTCCTGTACATACATATAATTGACTACAAGTCATCTTTTCACATTCACTTTATGTATATTCAACTTATCACTGTGTAGGATAGGTGGTTTGACTGCTTAATGCAAATGACATGTGGAAATTTTGACCAGAAACATAATCTTCTGCTGCAGGAAATGGTTTTCTTCTCTGTCCAAATGTTGAAGTTTTAGACTAAACTCATTGGACGCTGTCAGATCTGCAGTATGTGTGGGCATGGTAGCAAGTCTTGTGTGCTTAGTAGAGCTGAAGTATGATTCTAGCTTGCTCATTTTATTCTTTAATAAAATGCAATACTTCCTCCCCGCTTCTGGCTGTTGTTACCATGGTGCTCCCATCAGTGTGGGAGGAGGTTTTGTATTGCTCACTTTTGAGTAAAGCCTTAAAGAGTGTCAGGGGTGGAGCACCCCACACATGAACTTAACCAAGCAATAAAAATGGTGATGTTTGTATGGCTGGCACCACACCTTACAGTGGTACGTGCCATTGCAGCATCTTGAAGCTGCTGTAATAATGGCAGACTAACTTGTTCCTGCTTTAGAATTACTTCCAAAGACCTCTCTGCCAGTGAAATGAGGAGCAGAGAGAGTTATTCTTACCTTGTGTTTCTAACATGTCAAAAGCTGTTATTCTTTCTCATTAGTATGAATAGTAGGATAATGCTTACATAAAGATTTTTCTCTGTCTCATTTGGGATAAAGACCTACCTTCATGTGTTTTCCTTCCTCTTTTCAGTCGGGACAATCCTCCACTGTGATTGAAAACATACATACCATTATTGCTGCAGCTGCTGTGAAGTTTAGCTCTGATCAGCTCAATCATTTATTTGTCCTAATCCAAAAGGTAAGTTTTCACATGAATTTACATTCCTTAGGAAGAGAATTAATGAGATATACTTGTGCATCCAGCCTACCAAAAGGCAAATGCCTTGAATACATTTATATTTTCTATATAAAAATATAAATATAAAATTGGCTATAAAATAACATTTTTAATACTGATTTTTTTTTTTTGTTAACCCAAAAGCCTGATCTGCTGCTGGTACTGCTAATTGACTTAGGTTTTAAGTACATTATATAGGCAGTGCTAAGGTACTTTAAAAGTGAGATTTTATTATTATATTTAATCTCTTCTAGTTTATATTTGAAAAAGAGTTGGGCAAGTTAGTACTGTAACTCCCAGTAACAAAAATAAGGAAATATGCATGATGGAAACATATTTGTTTGTATTTTGATTTTCCTGCAGTAAAACAATTGTAAATTGTATTTTTGTGTACACTTGAGACTTAACAGACTGACAGTGCTTGCTGCTGTAATAGTGAACGTTATTTCTTTGCCACACAGAGTTGGGAGACAGAGAGTGATAGAGTGCGACAGAAGCTGTTGAGCCTGATAGGGCGCATTGGTCGAGAAGCACGGGTGGAGACAACCACTGGAAAGGCATGTGAATGTGGGGGGAAAAAAAAAAATCTCTTTTTTTTTCTTTTTTTTTTTTTTCTTTTTTTTTCCCTTTATTAAATGTAGGGTTGCTAGTCGCTGTACTTCCTAGGTCCTGACTAATCTTGCACTTCTTCCTCTAGGTTCTGGAGGTACTTTGGGAGCTGGCTCATCTTCCAACATTACCATGTAGTCTTATTCAGCAGGCCTTGGAGGAACATCTGACAATCCTCAGTGATGCCTATGCAGTGAAAGAGGCAATAAAAAGAAGCTACATCATCAAATGCATAGAGGATATTAAGAGGGTTGGTTTATTACATTATCTTTGCCAAAATGAAATGTTATCTAGCCTTGATGTTGCCCTTCCTTTCAAGATGCACAAATTGCGTGTCCCATCTGTAAGTTCTTACCTTGGGGAGTCCATGAGAGGGGTAGGCTTTGTGTGAGCCAGTTTGTTGACCATGAGACTCATAGTAAGTCTCTTGCCTTTGTTTTAAGCAAATTTTCAGCACAAGGAGTGATCAGTTTATGGGAAACTACCAGGATGGGCCCAAGGTTAGAATTTGCAAATGGAACCACTATAAAGGTATGTCAGTATTTTAACTGTCCCTTTCATGTGAAAGCCTAGATTAGCTTTCTTTGAGTTAAGCATGTGTTCTGGCATGGCCATTAAGTCTCAAAATGCAAATCGATATTTAAATCATAGTAGTTTTGTATTTTAGTAAAATACTTAAACTCTTTTCATCTAACATAAAGAAGCCATTCCCTCAGCTGCCTGTGCTAAGATGTTTCCTGGCAGTAGCAGAGATGTGCATGGCTGTAAAAGACTGTATATACTCTATCCTGCACTGTTCACATAGCAGGCAGTTTTTCTTGAGGTCTGCAGGAATGCTTCTGTCTCCTTTTTTTTCATTCTGAAGTATACCCGTAAATAAAGAAAAAGGCTTGTACTTTTTTCATTCGTTTATTTCACGGTAAATTAAGTTTTGTCTGTGTTGCAGCATCTGTAGAGGATTTTAGTTGTTTAGGAGGCGTAGTATGTTGCTTCTTGATATTGATCACACTTTTTTTGTGTGTGTTTATGAATACGGATTTCAAACTTTGAGTTCTCAATCTCTGTAAAACTTGCAGTCTTTTCTTTTGGATCTTCTCTTGTTCTTTCCTGTTCTTGTGTTCTTTTTACTTACATTCTGGCAAGGGCCTTAACAGAGGTGCTGCAGTGGGGAACACTAAAGGAAAGCTGTCATTGTAGGCTGGAAGGGATTGGGGTAACCATACAGCAGATGTTTAAAAATACATCATTTTCTTATTTCCCTTCATTAGGGGAAAAGAAGACATAAACTGGGAGGGAATGTAATACTAAGGCAGCATTCTCAAATACATGAGGGAGTCTTCAGTAGAGAGCTCTCTGTTATGGGCAGGTTACTTTTATCTCTCTGAGTGTGTAGGTGGTATTGGTTGTTGTCAGTATTTAAACCAGACATCACTTCTCTGAACAAGCAACCTCAGTACTGGTTTGTGTGGTCAAACTTTACAGAAAACGAAGCCTCCCAGAAAAGTGATGAGCAGTTCTAACAATGAGGTAGGAGGGTTATTCTTTGTAGGATCTCTTTCAAAATGCAGCTTAAGTATCCTTTGCTTCCTGTCAGAGGGCTCCTTGCAGCACCAATCAGAAATTTCTTCTTGTCTCTTAACCCTCAGTAGTATTTCAGGTTCTTTCTTCTATTATTCTTGCTTTAGCAATAAGTAACATCATTTGACTGGATTTGCCCTTCTATGCCCTAACAGGCCTGCTTCATCTCCCATAATCGAGAAAGGTGGTGGTTATCATCTCTCCCTGGTGCAACTGAGTTCTTTTTGTCTACTTAATTTGCATGTTCTCTAGCAAGGAGGTGGTACTTTGGGCTGCTTAATAAGGATAGCAAAATGGCATATGTGTGTGTCAAAGGACTTCTTGCAGAAAGTGAAGAAGGGCACCTTAAGTGTGTTTGGAAAGGGACCAGGAAGAAGTAACTGAAGCCTTCAGAGCTAGTAGCTGTTGTTTTGAAACAGTGGCATTAATAGAAATCATTAGGCTTCTAGGAGTCTAAGAGGAAAGTTAATCTGTTGTTGAGCGTGTACACATGTGTAATTGTTTTTACCTTTCCTACTACTAGTCGTCCCAGCACAATAATCCTCAGTTTGTGTGGGTGGTGCCAGCATTACGTCAGCTCCATGAAATCACACGTTCATTTATTAAGCAAACTTACCAAAAACAAGACAAGGTAAGAATATATGCTGAGATGATTTTTGAAGCCCTTTTTTATGTCTGTGTGGCTCTGCTTCTGTAGAACATGGAAGTTTGAATTTAGAAGGAGGGGGGAACAAACTAAAAAACACTTTAAGTACAGTTTAGTGATATAGCATAAACAAACTGTTCAAGYAGAGATGCTGTGTTGTGTGCCGTCCATTTGTGTGTGCGTGTCTATATATATATATGTATAAATCTATTTGCTGTGTCAGGACTAATTTATTTTATTCTCAGCTTTTTGTAGAATAATTAACAGGCATGTCTCTGTTAAGAAATGAACAATAGCTAATGTTCAGACCAGCTGCTTTGTAATTGAATTGACATTGACTCTTGGAAAACAGACTAAAATACCAGCAAGTCACATGTGTTATACAGTGGCTGAGCGGAGGTGTGGGACTTTGTTTGCAATCTGCAGCACGTGTATTGCAGCACATGCTGAAAACACTAACGTCAGGGGGCTTTGGATGCTTGGAAGGGATACAGCTGACTCTGCTGAGGGGGGAACATTACTCCTTCTGATAAGAGATACATGTCTGTAGAAGAACAGACTGCTGTGTGCATGTGCCTGTTTATATATTTTCTTAAAAACCTCTTTTCTCAATGTTTGTTTGTTTTTTGGTTTTGGTTTGGGTTTTTTGTTTGGGATTTTTTGTTTGTTTATTTTTTGGTTTGTGTGTTTTGTTTTTTGTTTTTTTTTTTTTTTGTTGTTTTTTTTTGGTTTTTTTTTTTTTTTTTTTTTTTTTTTTTTTTTTTTTTTTTTTTTTTTTTTTTTGCCAAGAGCATTATTCAAGATTTAAAGAAAAACTTTGAAATAGTGAAGTTGGTGACAGGAAGCTTAATATCATGCCACCGTTTGGCTGCATCTGTGGCAGGTCCAGGAGGGCTTGTTGGAGCAACATTAGTGGATGGCCGATACACTTACCGGGAGGTACTGAATCCTGAATTTCTTACTACCTTGTGTTTTTGAAAACATGATGTAGTGTATCACTGACCAAGTTGCTAAGATTAGGTGATGTTTCATGTTTGGAGTTCACTGGTATGTATGTTCTGTCTGGTGAATAATTACACTACTTTTTATTTATAGTTATGACACTTATCTATTAGGGCTTGTGGTAGCCTTGTTATTATATTATAGAGCAAGGGTGGGCAAACATCACAATCTACAAGTTTCTTAGCAAAGTCTTTAACTGGTCAAGAGCTAGATCTCCCCACCACAGGACCACCTGTCTCCAAGCTTGTGCAGCTTCTAGCTTCTCTACCAGCTTTCATTTCAACTACCCTTGTAGAGACTATACCTTTGAATTCGGTGTGAAGCGCTTGAAACCTGAAACGGATATGCTAGTTAGGACATGGAAGCCACACACAGAGATAGCTTGTAACAGTTTGTTGCTAAGGTTTTGATAATTATTTTTTCCATGGTAGTTGTGACTTAGTAACTAGTGTCAAATAATATCAGTATCAGGAAAGTAATAGCAAATCCAAGGGGACTTCAATGTTCCTTTTTAGAAAGGTAATCAAAAAGAAGTACTGTTAAAAATTGTGTAAAGTAGAAATAAATCTCACTGCATAAACAATTTCTGTTTTCCAGGCTTTGCAAAGTGTACTGTTATTTGACAACTAAGTTTGCAAAACATAAAAAGAATGCTCAGAGTTCTTGTTTCAGAAAGAAAAGTCTTAAGCTTGAGTTTTTGTTTCCTCTTTCTCAGTATTTGGAGGCACATCTAAAATTTTTGGCATTTTTTCTGCAAGAAGCCACCCTTTATTTGGGCTGGAATCGTGCCAGGGAGATCTGGGAGTGCCTTGTAACTGGCCAGGATGTTTGTGAGTTAGATCGAGAGGTAAGAAAAACTTGAAAAGCTGGTGTCTGTGGTTGCGGAGTGAATCTTAATGGATCATGAATAGCACGTGTATTTGTTGAGACATGTGAAACATAAGTAGCAAACACAAACTAACAATGCATTATATGCTTTGTGTAAGCTAATGGAGCCACTGTTACATGTTCACTTATGACTAGGATGCTCTTTTAACATTAAATTTGACTGAAGGAGGAACGTTGGCCGGGAGATTAGTTGCAGGTTTATGGATGCTGGTTTGAAAAGGGGTACATGCAAGTTTGCGGAGTCATAAAAGAGACATTCAGCATTATTTGGGTGAAAGATGACTATGAAGATGAAGTACCCTAATGCTGCAATACAGCCTGTATAATATGTGAGGTTACTAGGAGATTAGATTTTGAACCTCTTGCTGTAGATAAAACTTCTGTAACATGAGTTACTGTAGAATCTGACATAGTTTGCCAATGCTGTGTAAAACTAAAATATTTGCCATGACAATGGGGTAAAAATATATCTGCCTTTGATTCACAGATGTGCTTTGAGTGGTTCACAAAAGGACAGCATGATCTAGAGAGTGATGTACAGCAACAGCTCTTCAAAGAGAAAATTCTTAAACTAGAGTCATATGAAATTACTATGAATGGTAAGAAAATGGCTTTGGTCAACAGATTTGTTTTTGAAATATATACCAGAAATTTGCTTCCTAAGCCTTCAAATTAAATTTCCAAACAGTTCTGTAAATCAATATAATAAAGGGGTCTTTTTCTATCATTTTGAGTTTTAATAATTGTAGAGGGGAAAAGGTCATCTCCTGTATTTGATATCTTCTTTTTTTCAGAAAAACATAGAAACTTAGCCTGACCTGAATAAAAAGCTTGCATCTTTTTTTCACTTTCAGGTTTTAGTTTATTTAAGACCTTCTTTGAAAATGTCAACCTGTGTGACCATCGACTAAAGAGGCAAGGAACTCAATTGGTGAGTGTTCTAGCAAGTTTGTTCTTGTATACTACCTGTGGCATCTTGGGGATGGGAGGAGGTGAGACAAGGATTCTTTAGCAGCTGTTTGACATGGTCATGTTTGTATTAATATGCAGATCATCCTTCTAGCATTAACGTTGTTAAATTCTGAAACTAAAACTCCAGAATTCTGACAGTTAAAATTCAGCAATTGGAAGCTGGTACATAGCTCCTAAAACTTTGCAGGAGGAATGAGTGGACTACTTTTTTATTAATAATCATGAATTCTAGTGTGCATTTTTTGCTTCTCCCTAGCAGGGAAATATTCCTTTTTTTTTTTTTTTTTTTTTTTTTTTTTTTTTTTTTTTTTTTTTTTTTTTTTTTTTTTTTTTAATTCTAACCTACAATAATTTTAACTCTATGATCCTTTAATGTTTCTGTTAAATTAATGGTTATATGTTAAGTAGTTTTCCATAGGCATTTTAGATCTTTATCACAGAGAGTTAACTTACTTCAAATGCATAATTTTTTGCCAAGTATCATAGTAGGTTTTGTGATGGTTTATTATGTGGTTAGTTACCATGTTGACCTTTGTGAAACAAATTCCATTCCCGATTAAATTTCTCCGTGCTTCTGAAGTTTTTAATTTTTCAGTTGGCTTGACTGAGAGTGTTCTTTGGAACTTGTTCATCCACCTGTAAGCAAATTATTTTTTTCCTAGTATAAATATACAAATCCACAGCTATTGATTTCACTTTGCACTGTGCCAAAGCTTGGTAGCAGGTTGGAAAAGAAAATTTTTAAGATTCAGTCAAAAGATGGTTTTCCAGCAGATTGAAGACTGTTTTGTTCCGGTAGTTCAACTGACTATTGTGTAAGAAATCCAGTCATGTTTTACTGTTGTTCGTTCTTGTGTAGAGTGTAGAAAAACTGGAATTAATAGGAATGGATTTCATTTGGAAGATTGCAATGGAGTCACCTGATGAAGAAATTGCCAATGAAGCTATTCAATTGATAATAAATTACAGCTATATTAATCTAACTCCTAGATTGAAAAAGGTAGGCATATATTTGTACATGAAAGTGCTTTGACATTCATAGAGCCTTGATACTCTGCATGTTAAAATGTGTAATTTGTTGGGTTCTGTCAGTTTGAGTAATTCCTATGATTTTGGTTTAAGTTCTAATTCATTTGTACATTTTATCTTCAGGATTCAGTATCACTGCACAAGAAATTCATTGCCGATTGCTACACACGATTAGAGGTAAAGGACAAATTTTAATTGTTCTTGTACCTATGGCCTTTTTCAGTTTTGTATCTTAGAATTAGAATAATTAACTACGATAATTCTATTTAAAGAAAAAATTTCTTTTCACAAATATTTCTTGTCCTCTTAGCTCTCCAGGACATACTAATTGTCCATGTAAATCAGCACTTATACTCTGCTTTGTATTCTAGGCAGCCAGCTCTGCACTCGGTGGTCCAACGTTAACCCATGCTGTTACAAGAGCTACAAAAATGCTTACAGCAACTGCTATGCCTACGGTAGCAACATCAGTTCAGTCTCCTTACAGGTAGGCCTGCCTTTAAAAGAATAAATATGACAGTAGACATTTGCTCCCATCTGCTTCCCACGTGATTTTGAGTGCTAACTAAAATTCTCAATATTGGTAGTTGTATATTCTGGTGCTTTCTCAACGGAATATTCCAATTACAATGCAATTTGAGTTCCAAAGAGACTTTGAAAAACCTGTGTTTTTTAAAAAAAAAAAAAAAAACACAAACAAAAAACACAAAAGTGCACATACAGTAATTGGTAGGAATTAAAAT
>JAYKAV010000333.1:631154-689035 GCA_035582835.1 Phoebastria nigripes
AAACAAAAAACACAAACAAAAAAAACACCACATACACAAAAAAAAACCCCAACACCCCTCCCTCCAACCCCCTAAAACCAAACAAACAAACAAAAAAAACCCACAAAAAAACCCCACAGACTATTACCAGCCTATTAGTCATGTAATATTTCTGGGGCAGCGGGGTTTGTGTTTGGTTTTTTTGTTGTTTTGTTTTGGTTTTTTTTTAATTGGGAGAGAAAAGGATGGGTTTTCATCCTTTAGCTTAACTTACGCATACCTAAATGTATGTTGCTTAAATATATGAGCATAGGGTGGGACCTTTAGAAACATGAAGCGTCTTCTGAAGCTGGCTACATCTCAAGCAGTATAACGCAAGCTTCTTGGCCTGTTTTACTAGTTAATTTCAACTGAATTAACTCCAGGTTTAAGGAGTTATATTTGAAAACAGCTAATTTATGGTAGTTACCTGTGGACGTTGAAAATTAATCTCTTAGACAAGTTACTCTTGTTTTCAATATTTATCTCTAGGTCAACTAAACTTGTAATAATTGAGAGACTGCTGCTGTTGGCAGAGCGTTATGTGATAACAATAGAGGTAAGATATGTAATTTCTTTCTAGGTGAGGCTAAGAACACAACTTCCAACATTGTTAAAAATAGTAAAAGTTATTTAAACCTATGCAACTCTAGTAACTTTGTTACATACCATCATAGAAATGTCTTTGTTTTCAAGGGTGGTATTTACTGTCATCCTTCTCTTTCTGTAGGACCTTTACTCTGTTCCCCGAACGATTCTACCTCATGGTGCCTCTTTCCATGGACATCTTTTAACACTTAATGTTACGTACGAGTCTACCAAAGATACCTTCACCATAGAGGTATGTGTGCACAGGTTATGTGTGTCATGCGACGTGATCAACACCGCTACTCTTGGGTTTTTTGATGCCTGGACTAAACGGAGTAAGCTGGTTTTAAGGACTCCAGTCAACCTGAAAACTCTATTTGAAAATGTTAGAAGTGTGTATAAGGGTACTATAATGGAGGTATCAAGGAGACTTAAATGTATTTTGATCATCATTCCGGGGTGGGAAGAGGAAGTTGTTTGCTTACTGTCAGTGATGGAGCATTTCTACTGCTGTCCTACCCTGTCAGTCTCTTTTGTGGACAATACCTCTACCACCCTATGCAGAGGAGTAGGAAAACTTTAATGGAAGATTTTTCTTTTTTTCTCTTGGAATTTACTGTTTGAGCAGACTTACTGAACCAGTGTTGTTTAACTTTACAGGCTCATAGCAATGAAACTGTAGGGAGCGTCAGGTGGAAGATAGCAAAGATGTTGAATTCGCCTGTGGATAATATACAGATATTTGCCAATGACAGCCTGGTATGTTAACTACAAAGAATTCTCATTCTTTATGAAATTGAGTCTGTTTTCCAGAACTAAACGATAAATATTTTCTTGCAGCTAACCGTAAACAAAGATCAGAAACTACTCCACCAACTGGGCTTCTCTGATGAACAAGTCCTTACAGTAAAAACATCAGGAAGTGGGACTCCATCAGGGAGCTCTGCAGATTCCTCAACCAGTTCCAGCAACAGTGGCAGTGTATTTAGTTCATCCTATGCAATGGAACAGGTACAGCGTTAATAGCCTGAAACCTTCCCTCAGACTTTTCCTGGAACCAGGAATAGTTGGGGGAGACACAGCTGGGGTGGAAGAGGTAAAGTAAGATGAGACAGAAGCTGTTCACATCAGCTTGAGTATCCAGTCTTTAGTAGTCTGGTTTTGCTTTCAAACTGCAATTGAAACAAAGCATTTAAATACACAATTGCCTTATGCATGCAGATTGGACTTTATAATCTGTATTCTGTCACCTATTGTAGCCTGCTTGGTGTTTATTAATCTCTTTGGGGTCTCTTAAACAAACAAGACCCGTATGATTTAATTTTGAGATTGTATATTTGTTGGGGGGAGAGATTTCCAGATTTCCACTATTAATAAAGCTGCAGTATGAAAATAAACTAAGCAGCATCAACTAGCACGTTCAGACCACTCCTGGTCTGCTTTGTATGTCAACCCTAACTAACAGTTGACTTCAAAAATTGATTGTTAAAAGGGAAATGGGGTAATGTAAAAATTCAAATGTTGTCTCAGTCTAGGAAGTGGCTGGGATTTCTTCAGGCCAGGTTGGCATCTGGGTCAGTTGCTTCAGTGAAGAACTCTCTTAAATTACTTGCAACAGAGAGGGGAGAAAAAGACCTTTGTATTTCTGCTTAATTCTCAGGAGAAATCCCTCCCTGGAGTAGTCATGGCTCTCGTGTGTAATGTGTTTGATATGCTTTACCAGCTTGCCAATCTAGAGGAGCCAAGGTAAGCAAACTAAATGGTTATTAAATATTGAAGAAATGCTCACACTGCGAAGTTTGAGTAGCTACTTATTTCGCAGTGTGTAGGCATCCACTAGGCCGCAGTGTGGCTGAGCCCTGTTTTGCGCAAGTAACTTTTGATAACTTTTCAGGATAACACTGCGAGTGAGGAAACTTCTGCTCTTGATTCCCACTGACCCAGCTATTCAGGAGGCTCTTGATCAGCTTGATTCCTTGGGAAGGAAGGTATGGATTAAACAATAACTAATCTTGGTGAGCTTAACAAGAAGGATTTTACTAACAGGTTTCTTAAATTCTGTGTCAGATTATAATCTGTGAGGGGTTTGAAACTCTACTGCAAAATAATGCCCATGTTAAGGATCATTGACTTATTTCCAAGCAGCTGGAGGCGAGAGGGTTGTTACAGGGATTATAGGAAATGTCTTGCCAATTACAACAAAATGCAGTAGTCTCAAAATATTTCTTCTGTGGCTTATTCCTCCTAGAAAACACTGCTRTCAGAACCAAGTTCTCAGTCTTCAAAATCACCGTCCTTGTCTTCAAAACACCAACATCAGCCCAGTGCTAGTTCAATACTAGAAAGTCTTTTCAGATCTTTTGCTCCAGGCATGTCCACCTTCAGAGTGCTCTACAATTTAGAGGTAAGAAAACGAATTTACTTCTTTCTACTTGTGTTGAGCACTAAGGTGTAAGTAGTTCTAAGTTTCTTGGGCAGGAGTCCACCATGACAGGGTCATTATGCAGAATGCAAATGTCATGTCATAGTCTGCTTTTATGTATGTGATGAACAGAACAAAAGGGGTAAAAAGTTCCCCTTTAGAGACTTTACTGTAAAGCTAGGCCCCTCTTTTTGTAATTTGCAAGGTGGAAGGAGTATTCTGAAGTAAGTGGAGAGGAGCAAAGAAACAGCAAAGTCCTTACTGTTTAGGAAAAATTCCTGCTTGAATCTCCAGAAACTCTTGAGTACGTGATTTTTAGTATATATATTAAAAAAAAAAAAGAAAAGTTGGCTCTCTTAAAAATTAATGGGAGCTGTTGTTTAGTTTGGTTTTGCTTGATTCAATTTGAAAGAAAAAGAATGCTAACTTCCCTTCTATACAAGTCTACCATATTCTGTCTGTAGAGGCTAAGGAGGAATATTTTTGAAAAGCATACAACTGTGAAGAATTTTCACTATCCAAACATGCAGGGCTTTTACCCAGAAGCTTCTGGCCTGTTTTAGCTGTTCATGTGAAGTGAGTGGAATACATACAATTTTTTTATCCCGAAGTATTCTCCTGAGTAAGTTCTTCAGCCAAAACACTGGATTGGACCCTGTAATAAGGTTCTTTCCAAGTGTTCCGTGCATGGATTTTAAAGAGTATAAGAGAGTTGACCTAGTGTCGTTGTCAGGACACTGTAATCTGCACACTCTAGGAAGCTGGACAGTTTCTAGTTCCACTCGCAGGTCCCACTGTTTATAAGGACTCATTACAAATACGGTTTGAACAACTTGAAGTTGGAGGACCAGTTGCCAGCAGCTTCAAAAACAGTGGACAAAGTTACTCTCTTTCGTTCCCGGTGTGTGCCAAGATTACTGTAGGAATTTTCTTGTAGTTGCTTTCCTTTGGGTTTCTGCAGTCTAATGCTAGCTCTTTGTCTTCCTACACTGTCATCACACTGCAGTGTTAGGATTCCCCCCTTCTCTGTACAGCTGGAATGAAAGATATTTGATGATGTCTTTGAAATATGTTGACAAGTTCTACAACTGAAAGCAAATGGTTTAGCATATGACAGCAAGGGTATCTTGTTGAACTGGCAGGTTATATTACAGCATGACGAGACAGTTATCTGCTGCTTCTATGCCAGAGAAAATAATAAAAGCAAGTAATAAATTGCTTGCTTTTCTGGCAAGGGATGAGAAGTAGTAAATTGGATTAGATGTGTAGATTTATATGAGTGGACTTGTTCGTCAAGTCCAGTCAAGCCAATTGGAAGATGATTTCTGTCAGGAAAAGGATTATGTGCTTTTTTTATCCCCTCAACTGGTGATCTGTTGAAAATATGGGAACCAGTCTGAACTGCTTTCTGAAAAAATGTGCACAGGAAATTTGCAGAGAATGTGAAAGAAATGAAAATTAAATGTTGCAGATGTTCAGGGTTATATCATTCAGTGTTGTGATAAGATTTCATGCCTGGAACTCTGTAAACCATTCTTCTGACCTGTGAACCTGGAAAAGATGTATTTTGTTTTCCCACATGCAGCGTTGTTGGCTGTACATGCCAAAGAGACTTTTCAAGAAAGTAAATAACTTCTGGAGGTTTTCTGGGGTTTTGGGAGGGGCTGGGGTTTTTTTGTTGTTGGGTGGTGTTTTGGTTTTTCTTTATGTAAAATGAAGGGAAAATGATTATAAATGTACATGAGATCTGACCCACAGAGACCGCAGACTTCCATATGGCCATGTTTCTGAGCGTAATTGCATTCTGTGAAGTTTAGTGCTGACTTAAAACAGGAGGGATGATACAGTGGTGATGTTCATAAGGCCCGTAGAATTACCTGGACCATCTTTTACAAAAAAAAAACAATAATAGCGATACGGTTATGTTTCAGAAGGCGTGAATCAATAAGTAAGCCATCTGTAGGGTGTTGTATGGGATACTGTCAACTGAAAATCTAGAAGGGAGAGGGATTTGGGCTCTTAAGGAGCACCAACTGAGCCTGAAGACAACATTTCATATGCTAGAGTATGTACTTTATCCTTTCCCTTAACAAGTAAACTGCAATGAGAAAAAAATGCCCTTTGATACAGAATAAATATCTATAATAGCCATAGTTGTCCTGAATATTTTTAATGTGATTTCTCTTTACTAACTACAGCTTTACATGAGTGTATTGTTAATTGTTTCATTTGTAGTGGATTTTTTTCTGTTATACTTTTAACCTTCAGATAAAGAATACTAAGGGCAGGGGGGTGTATACATGCTTATTTATTCATTTATTTTAGGTACTGAGCTCCAAGCTGATGCCAACTGCAGATGATGAAATGGCAAGAAACTGTGCCAAGTCTTTCTGTGAAAACTTCCTCAGAGCAGGAGGTTTGAGGTTAGATTTCAAAATTCTGACTCAGTTTATAATACTTTATTTAGTTAGCAGTTCTGCCTGTTTTCTGATTTCCACACTGTAGCACACTAGTACACCTGTCAGCTTCTTTTTCAGAGTTAAAAAATCCACCCAAAGCTGTTTTTTCATTATCCAGTGTCTGAAAAGCTACTGTAGCTACCATAGTAATGTGACAGAGCACATGTTGTTAAACCCCAAAATAAAGTTAGACACAGATAAGCTTGTGAAGTGTAGCTTTTACTAAGGTGGTTGACATTTGGATAGTTAGCATTTAAGTGTTTCAGTTCAAGTTTGCAAGTGTGTACATTACACTATGTCCTGCGTAGATACCAGTGGACATCTTAAGCAGTCAAAGCATAGATAGATGCAGTGGGAACCAAGTTAAATTTTACAGCCTCCAAAATTCAGACCCTTCAGATAAGAGTTGAGGCACAGTGTGAGTGGTTTGGAAGACCTGGCAATGCTGCTTGTGCTTGTGTCAGATTTATCAAGTATATGTTGCTCTCCATAATTCTATCCAGCCCACCACTACCCCCACCCCATACATCCTGAAGGATTTTCCAGCAGGAACAGAAAGTGTCCATCTGTAGATGTAGGAAATGTAGGAGGGGAAAATGGGGATGTTAGTCTCTAAAGATGCCAGTTTGGCAGTTTTGACTGGCACTCAGCTGACTGAATAGGAGGAAGGAAGGATAGAGATAAATTAATTGCAGCTCTCTCCTAATGTAAAACATTTTCAAATGGAGTCTCTTATTGATTTGTTTTTAAGTTTGGTGGTGAATGTGATGCAGAGAGATTCCATCCCATCAGAAGTAGACTATGAAACAAGACAGGGAGTCTATTCCATCTGCCTGCAACTTGCAAGGTATGTAATTGCCTTTCATTAGAGAAAGTGCTGCTTTCTTGGCTTTTAGAGTGCGGCTTGTAATATTTAAGATTAATTGGTACTTTGAGTTCTGTTTCATTCACTTGCTGTGAACATTCAAAAATAAGCCTGACGTTTTTGCTCTGTGAATGTAGGTTCTTGCTTGTTGGCCAGACTATGCCTACCCTACTGGATGAGGATTTCATTAAGGATGGGGTAGAAGCATTGTCCTCGCGCCCCTTCCGTAATGTCAGTCGACAAGCAAGTAGGCAGATGTCCATTTGTGGAACACCTGAGAAGTCATCCTACCGACAGCTCTCTGTGTCTGATAGATCCTCCATTAGGGTAGAAGAAATCATACCAGCAGCAAGAGTTGCCATACAAGTAAGGAAGTGTTTGATGATTTATGGTGATGTAGCAGTGCCATCTCCAGTATAACTCCTGGATTTTTAATCAAAAGTCTACCTTTTATACAGGTTCTTGCCCGGGCCTCTGAAAATCCTGACCATCAGTCTCTCTTCCTGACCTTGATCTGAATTTTAACATAGTCTCAGAAATTATTTTGGCAGTACAAAGGGAAGCAGTACCCCAGAATTGCTTACCAGAAATAGATCTACATAGAAATCTTACTTGTGATGTATTTTCAGTCACGCTTAACTCTAAGATCTTATTCTTGTTAACTTTCTGTGGATAGAAAGGTGAAGGTTCCTGCTTGAACTTGTGGCTTATAGTCCATGTTTCTTCGAATTAGAAATTTTGGGCAAGTTTTTTGTTTTGAATAGCTCATTAAACATTAAATTTGCTTGATGGTACCCGGGGGAAAAAGGAAACTCTTATTTTCAATACTTTAAGAAAATGCTATTTTCCCCTTTAATAAGCATGTCAACATAATTAATCTGAGACTGGCTATTTACTAAAACAGTCTAATCTGACAAGAACTCAACCCACTTGAAAGTTGAGTCCAGTTGAAAGAAACTTCATAGTTAATGTAACGAGTATGCTGTGTTAGGTTCTTGGGCCGTGCTTCCCAAATGGATCAATATGATTGAAATCAGTATGCCTAACTCCAGATAGGTGAAAAGGGTATCTGCCCTACTGGAGAATTTAAAAACGAACTACTTCCTATTAAGGGAGCAATACTAATCTCTCCTTGGGAACAAAAAGACTCTTGTATCCTTGAGCCTGCTTAGAGAAGAGAGAGGAAAACAAATCCCAATGTCAATTTGACGTGACCCAGAAGATACATTCCTCTTACCCCTATGATTAACAAAGGCTGTTGAATATTGCAGAAGTAACTGCTGTTTCTTGTTCCTTTAGACTATGGAGGTGAATGATTTCACTTCCACAGTGGCTTGCTTCATGCGACTCTCTTGGGCTGCTGCTGCAGGACGACTGGACCTCGTGGGAAGTAGTCAGCCAATAAGAGAGAGCAACACTTTATTTCCTGCTGGGATTCGAAACAGACTTAGCAGCTCAGGTAGGTTAACTGTGTCTTTAAACCAATTTAAAGAAAGCATTTGGTTTATTCTTGATGGAACACTTTCGAAGCTTGAAGCTGGATTCATTGGAGTTGGACTTGATGATCCTATTGGGTCCCTTCCAACCCAGGATATTATATGATTGAATTACACAAATCTGAGCAAAATGCTGTACTTTCATGCATCTGGAGATGTGGCATTTGGAGAAGTTTTTTAAATTGCAGAGAACTGACCAGAAGCTGAAAACATCTGAAAAATGTAATGGATTACAGCACTTGTTCGTTTCTTAATGCAGGAAGTAATTGCAGTTCAGGAAGTGAAGGAGAGCCAACTGCGCTGCACGCTGGTATCTGTGTGAGACAGCAGTCCGTATCCACCAAAGATGCTCTGGTTGCTGGAGAAGCCTTGTCTCTCTTAGTAACCTGCCTTCAGCTACGCAGTCAGCAACTGGGTATGAAATAGAATTGGATTACTCGCTATTTGGAATATAAGTAAGGTGGGGGAAGGCTTTTGGAGACAGACAAGTACAAAAAAAAATCAAAAGAAACTTCTAGCTTTGTTAAACTCAAGCTTAACTTGAGACAGCTCAAGTTAAAAACACAAAATTTCATTTAAAAATACAGGTTTTTTTCCCAGGACTGAAGAACAGGTGGCATGAAACAAGGCATGTAGTGCTGTGCCTTAGTGAAGTATTTTGGGGAAGCTGACTTACTGCCGTTATATAAGTATTTGCACTGGCTTTGAAGTATGTAATTCTGTAAGTGCTGCAGTTCGCATAGCTAGTGTTTAGTACTTGAAGCTTTGTGTACAGGAAGTGTAAACGGTGGTGGTGGTGGAAGGCAAAGGAAAATACTGTTAGAATGCGGTGCCAGTCTCTGGTGAGGGAAGGAGATGGGGAAATATGCAAATAGCCATTACTGCTTTTCAGTGTCAACGGGGGGATGTCCTCTAGGTCCTATGGTATTTTAATGCAAGACTGTAACTGGCTTATTTTAAATGACTACTTTAAGAAAGATAGCCTGGTACTCTTTTGTTCTAGGATCTTTTTACAATTTGCCTTGTGTTGCCGATTTCATCATTGACATACTGCTTGGATCACCAAGTGCTGAGGTGAGGGTCTTTCTCTGAAAACTTCTTAAATGTTATACTTCTGAAATGTGTACACTTCGATCATTTAATATGGTCTGAAGATAAAATTGTTCATTACAAATATTCCCACAGTTTTTTGTATTTGAATGAATAACCTTTGTATAATTGTTAGTAATTCCAGTATCTAGTGATGTGTTGATAGAAAATGCTGAAGTATTACATTCTTTAGGCTTGTTTAATCCATGAGGTGCACAGGACTGTGCTGTGGCTAGTCTAAAGAAAATACTCTCATTTTGGTGAGACAAATTCTGTAWAACTAGTACTTTAGGGAAAGTTCCAACTAACTTTCATCTCAAAAGATTTGGGTAAGATTTAATGGACTCTTCTGAACTTCTGAAAAATTCTTCCAAATGTCAGAACCCTCCTAAAATTCATTCTTTCTGATTTAAGATTATTCTGGATATTCTAAAATCTAGAGATTTTTCAAGTCATGCTTACTTCATTTCATTGCATCTCATATATTTTGCATGAAGTCATTGCATCTTTTCCCCCTTATCTGAATTTATAATCTGTGTTTAATAAAGCATCAGAGCTTTTAGCTCAGGGATGAAAGTGGATTGCTAAATCCCTGTAAATAGAGAAACCCTGGCTGGCGGGTGCAGAGCTCATAGTCTGGTTTACGCAAGTTTTTCAATGTCTGTTTTTTCTGTAAGATTTCTAACAGAACAGAAGTGTATTTTTTGCAACCTTTGAGCAACTGCTAGTGTTTAACAATGACGCTGTTTCAGATTCGTCGTGTTGCCTGTGACCAGTTGTACACCCTTAGTCAGACAGACACATCAGCTCACCCAGATGTACAAAAGCCAAACCAGTTTCTCCTGAGTGTTGTTCTGGGTGCCCAGCTGCCTCTTTGGTCACCAACCAGCATCATGAGAGGAATCAACCAGAGGTAAGTCAGATGCGTGTTTATTGAGGAAGCAAATCTATCACATTTTTAAATGAGTAGTGCTGTGGAAGCTCTGAGGCACAAGGGGTTAGGACTTTGCAAGTCTGTCGAAAGTAGACGTCCCTGTCATGCCCCAGATAGTTTTGGAAGTATGTAAATTGAAGGGAAATAAAGCTGAATTCTCAAGGTACAACTCTTCTTCTGTGGACCCTTATAGTTCAGCTTATTTGTGTTCCCATTCAGGAGGTGGTAATTGCTAAATAGRCCTGCTTTTTCTGGGATGTGGTCAGGGCAGTCAGAACCTGGCTGGAATCCTGCATGAGGCATAGAGGCGATGGGATGTATGACAGTAACATTGAATTTGTTTGATTGTATTGCATAGATCCAGATCAGAAACCAATCCTAAAGGCTCCAGCCTTTTCAGTGATGTCTGGACCCATGACTTCACCTGATTTCTTGTTGCTTATGTTACCCATTACACCCGTAAAGACTGTAGGTGTCAGTCCTGTTAACTTGTCCCCGACTGGCCAAAGGTTGATGAATTTAACAGTAACTTTAAACAGCAATTTCTAGAGGAATCTGAATAGAGGAGTAACTGAGAAGTTAAAACATGTTGTTGTTTTATCATCATCTGATAATTAACTAAAATTGTTATGAGGCGAAGGAAGAAAGCAGTATTAAATGTTATTCATAACATTCAGAAGTAGCTGTTGGGAAGGAGTTTGTTTTAAAGCTACAGCATGTGCATGCAGAAGCATACCTAGATAGCTATGCTATTTTGGATTAGACGGACAGAGCACACAGGCCTTAAAGGCAACTGCTTAGAAAAAAGTTTCTGACTTTAAATTAAACCTTTCTTTTATTTGTACCTGTTTCAGACTTTTGTCCCAGTGTACGGAGTATTTTGACCTGAGATGTCAGTTACTGGATGACCTCACATGTAAGTATGTACAGGCACACATGTCATTCTGATTACAGCTTCCAAGCATGTCTTCCTTCTGTAGACAAGGTGTAGAATTGCCTTCACAGAGGGGTTACTACACCATGAACTCAATGTGACCTGCCAGTGTGCTGGCTGTCCTGTGTTAATGCCTGGCATGACTGTTCCTGGCGTTCAGTAATAGTAAGGCAGCTCACTCCTTTTGGAAAGTGAAATGAGTTCCTTTGTGGAAGGTATACTTTGTACACATTGTGGAGGAAACTAGACCATTACCAAAATGTTTGAAATTCTATGTATTTATATTCTACATTTATAGAGCTGTTAATTTTTCTGGGTTTTCTTTTTCTCTTGCAGCATCAGAAATGGAACAGCTAAAGATAAGCCCAGCTGCCATGTTAGAAGATGAGATCACTTGGCTAGACAATTTTGAACCCAACCGCACAGCCGAGTGTGAGACCAGTGAAGCTGATAACATCCTGTTAGCAGGACACTTGAGGCTCATCAAGACTCTCCTTTCACTTTGTGGGGCAGAGAAGGAAATGGTTGGTAAGTATTCCTTTTTGCTCTAAAGTGACTAGACTAGTGTGAATTCTGCATAGCACTAACAGATGACTTGTCTTCACAAGTACTGTCTACTGATCATTATAATACATCGGTAGAAGTGATACAGAGCTGTAAGGAGTAATTTTGGCAGTACCTTTGTTGTACCTTTGACATTTGATAAAAATATTTGGATATGTTTTTTGTTGATGTGGTGCTATTAAGTGATTTTGCTGTTATGGAACACCTTTTGACATTTGCAGTGATAATGTAAGTATTTAACACTAGATGTGGATTACTGTGTTACAGGTTCATCTTTGATTAAGCCACTGTTGGATGATTTCCTCTTCCGAGCATCCAGGATTATTCTGAATAGCCATTCTCCAGCAGGCAGTGCTGCAATCAGTCAGCAAGACTTTCATCCAAAGTAAAAATTGCGTTGTTTTGTTTATGTTGAGTTTTGTCGTAGGTCTCATGAATGCAAATGTAGCACTGGGGCTACAGATACTAGGATTTAATACCAATGTTGGAGCACTTCTCCAATTCTCTACATTTCCTACATAAGTGTCCAAATAACATTTTTGTAAGTTTTTGTGTGACCCAAAGTCTTTGCTTTTCTGTACTTCCAAAGTCTGTGCTTTGTTAGATCAATGATGAACTGCAAGCACAACTGAGTGCTGATTTCATGAGTCCAAAGAGTACTCCTTTAGCTCATCATCGCTTGGGAAGTTGGCTAAATTGGAGCATGAGCAGGAAATTAACTTTCCAAGCCCCTTGTAAAGGTGAATCTCAAAAGTTCCGCTGTTTTCTTTTTCCCTTCAAAAGAAGTGCGTTTTGCAAAAAGCTAATGACGAGCAAGTCTCCTTGCACCTGAGATAGCTGATAATAGCCCAGAATATATCAAATGGGGAAAAAAAAGTGGGCTTTCTCTTTCCTGTCACACCTGCTTTCTGTTATTGCCATACAATATCTGAAGGCATGGGTAAACTAGCTCGTGTGGAGTTTTGTGCTGCTGCAGCTGGATTGCTTGCATTACACTGACTAGTTGGTGTTAGAGTTGGATCAGGCATATCCGCACTGCCTTTCCACAAACCCTAAAGAAGGTTCCAGTGGAGCATTTAGCAACCCCTGAACTGAATGGGACTTGCTACACCTTAGTGTTTTGCTCCAGCTTTGCTCCGTTGCAGTTCATCTCAAGCACGCTCTTTTGTTTGCTTAAAGTAAATAAAGCCTTTTCTTTGGCCTTTAGAAGAAAGGGCTAGTGTGTTTGATGATCTGCTGAAAAGAGCTAGGTAGAAGTGTTTTGTACTGGTCTAACGCAGCTTAGGTCTAAGGTCATCTCTTGTAGCAAGTAAGTTATCTGGTCTAGCTCTTTCAAAGCTTTTCTCCCGGTAAATAAGTCATTATGTCTCCATGAGTGTTACAGTGATAGAGAGTATCTGTCTGTTTGTCCTGAGACGTACAACCAATTCTGTGTCTTCTTCTTAGGGCACCTACTTTTCCTTGCTACTGAATGTTAACAACAGGTGTCTCCATGTCAGTAAGGGAGGCTTATTTAAAGGAGTGTTCCTGGTGCTGCTCTTCTGATTTGATTCTTCCCCATTCCCCTTCCCCAACAAAGAAAAAACAGCACTCTGCAGTCTCTCAGGAGTGTTTCGTCATTTAAAGTGTTCTTTTTGAACATTAATTGTCACTTGTTCTGAGTAATGTGGCTTTCTGGAATTAGAAATAATTGAGTCATCTACAAAATAGATTTCAGATGTGGTTTTCTTTTTAGGTGCAGTACAGCAGATAGCCGATTAGCTGCTTATGAAGTGTTAGTGATGCTGGCTGATAGCTCACCTTCCAATCTCCAGCTTATTACAAAAGAGCTGCTTTCTATGCATCACCAGTGTGACCCTGCACTTACCAAGGAGTTTGATGTAAGCAAGAAGCCTTTTTTGATTTGTATTAGCATGGTTTGGAGTACTGTGTATGATGTACTTAACTGCTCCATTCATGAAATTTCCATGGTCTTCAATTTAAAATGACAAAAAACAGATAAGAGTAAATGCAGACCCATTTGATCTTCCTCAGAAGCAAATACTCCAGTGAGTCTTTGTCAGTTATTGTCTGGATAAGAACTAAGTATTTCCTAAATATCACTAATTTTATTTAGATACATTTGAGGCCATTTTTAACAGTTTTGTGCAAAGTGTTAAATATCTAAATGACCAAATATAGTGCTTTTGCGATCTTCCAGAATTTATATTCCTGGTTTTCCATTAAATTGATCTTAACAGCTCATATAAAGGTGATTATAAAAGCTATAGTATGTTGTTGGAGTCTCATGCTTTTTATAACTGACTGGGACAAAAAAATGTGTTTGCCATTCTAGTATCTTCCACCAGTGGACAGTCGCTCCATTTCAGGATTTGTGGGACTGAAGAATGGTGGTGCTACTTGTTACATGAATGCTGTCTTCCAGCAGCTATATATGCAGCCTGGTCTCCCGGAGGTAATTGATTCAACATCCAGTAAAGTCCTCTTTTTGGAATTACTGTCACCTGAACTGCAAGTTCATCTTAGCATCACTTGTAAATGAATTGTTTAAAAAAACAAACAAAAAAAAAMCACCACCAAACAAAACAAACAAACAAAAAAACACAACAACAAAAACTGTGTATGTACATGTGTGTGCATAAATATATACACACAATAAATACATAAATTATAAGTTGTTGTGCTGTGTGTCATGACAACTTAACAGTAATAATTTTGCCAAGAACCAATTTAATAAAGTTATTTGTCTCCTTCCAGGCCTTGCTTTCTATTGATGACGATACAGACAATCCAGATGACAATGTGTTCTATCAAGTTCAATCTCTTTTTGGTCATTTGATGGAAAGCAAGCTACAGTATTATGTACCTGAGAACTTTTGGAAGGTATTACGTCTTTTTGTTTAGAATATATAGCTTTCCTACTTAACTAGTAATCATTTAGTCAGCCTTTTCTCATTGCAGAATTTCTAGAGATAAAGTAAGTTCTACTTCAAAAAGTCAAAACATGTAAAAATAACAAATTTCTTTAAAAAATCAATTTCTTTAGTGATATGTATATGGAACAACCACCTTTTTTATATATATTTATACTTTATATAGATTTTCAAGATGTGGAATAAGGAACTTTATGTTAGAGAGCAACAGGATGCTTATGAGTTCTTCACCAGTCTTATAGATCAAATGGATGAGTACCTCAAGGTAAAAACCTCAGGGATTTCTTTCCTTGTTTATATGCATCTCCTTGGTACCTTTTCTCTCTTTCTCCTTTGTTCTTCAGAAAAGAAGGCAGAGAGCCATTTGGCTTATTTTATAATCTACATAGTATTCAGAAGTTTAGAATTCATATTGCTTTCTTGGTCTTTCACTCTGCAATATATCCAACTGATGTCTAACTTTACATCTCCAACAGAAAATAGGAAGAGACCAAATATTTAAAAATACTTTTCAAGGAATCTTTTCTGATCAGAAGATCTGCAAGGACTGTCCTCACAGGTAATGTTAAATTAAGTGCATTAGTTAACAGGTTATGTGCTCCCATAACTATTAAAATATGTAGGTCAAAATAGCACAAGAAGGTACACACATATGCCTTTGTGAGCATCACAGCTGTTGATAGCTATGGGGCAAATGCAATATTCTTTCCTAAGCATATGTCTTGTTAATGCAAGTTGGATAGGTTCTACTCTGTCAATGCCTTGACTRTTTTTCTTCTTGAATTTAGGTATGAGCGCGAGGAAGCCTTCATGGCTCTCAACCTAGGTGTGACTTCATGTCAAAGTCTGGAAATATCATTGGATCAGTTTGTCAGAGGAGAAGTTCTGGAAGGAAGCAATGCATACTACTGTGAAAAGTGCAAAGAAAAGGTATTGGTTCTTAATGCATGTGAAAGAAGGTTCAGCTGTAGCTTGATATTTTCTTAAGCATGGTCATAGAAGCCATGCTTAGATACTGCTTACTCTTTCTACATTGAAGACATAATCAAAAGGTTAAAGCCATAAATCCATGCAGATAGCATTCTTCATTCCCTGTAACTCATATTGTAGACTGAACATTTAGAGGGACAGCAGGATGGTAAAATGTTCTGTAACATACCAGCCCACTGCACAAACTCTGTAATACCTGTAATAGTACCCTATCTGTACGTGTTATAGTCTCCTGTGGTCATCCTGCCTCCCGTGGCTGTATTGTACATCAGTTCAAGATGGCTGGAATTGTGCATCTGTAGAAGAATAGTACAGAATGCTTGAGGTATATAGATAGAGGTGATATTCTTTTTTCTTTTTAAGAGAACTACCGTGAAGCGCACATGCATTAAGGTCTTACCTAGCCTGTTGGTGATTCACCTGATGAGATTTGGCTTTGATTGGGAGAGCGGACGTTCTATTAAATACGATGAACAAATAAGGGTAAGAAAACTTTTCTGTGTGCACCACCCCTGCCCCCACTGCTTTGTGGAGTGGACAGTGGAGTGGACTCTCATTCTTCTTATTCATTCTTCCTTCTTTTCCCCACATTTTGATACAGGGATTTTGAGTATGTGGTACACTTACAAACATGATCATGCTACAGAAAATAAGTCTTTTTCCGTAGGGCTTTCCATGTCTGCAACATTCTCGGGGTCCTTTCAGAAAGCAAGAGCAAAAACCTCTGTAAAGATATTTTATTTAACTTCTGTGTCTTAAGGATAAAAGTTGAAGTACCATGTTTTCCTTTGGTGTTCCCAATGTGGGAAGTATTGATACAATTCTCATAAAATTACACTAAGCGTGTACACAATATAATATCTCAGTTAACCTGAAATATCTCTTCAAACAGTTTCCCTGGATGCTGAACATGGAACCTTACACTGTGTCAGGGATGGCTCGGCAGGACTCGTCCTCGGAAGTAGGGGACAATGGTAGAAACGCAGATCAAGGAGGCGGAGGCTCCCCAAGGAAGAAAGTTGCCCCTACAGAAAACTATGAGCTTGTTGGTGTTATTGTTCACAGTGGCCAGGCACATGCAGGGCACTACTACTCCTTTATAAAGGACAGGAGGTAATGGCCAAGAAGATTTGCATGGGGCGGTTGAGAGCAGTCTAAAGACTACTTCTTTTGGGAAGGTATAGTGAGCCATTCAGAGCTCTATTGGAAGCACTCTTCCCTTTCTTGACACCCAACATTGTGAGTGTTAAGACAATAACACAATAATATGGGACACCATATTATAAAAGTCTCAGCAATTGTTACGTGCCTTGTATTGCAGTTTGAGGGCTTCCTATGACACTTAGTTGCAGGTGATGTGCTTCTCATATTTTTAATCAAGCTTATTTTTTTTAAAATGTAACTTTGACATTGAACTAAGCTTTCTATTTACTGTCAAAACAAATGTGAGGTTAGGGTTGTCATTTCTAGGGTATTCAGGGTGGTTTGGTTTTTTACTAGACAATCAAATAACTTTATTTCTGTTGTGTTTCTATTCTGTTTTGATCACAGAGGATGTGGAAAAGGAAAGTGGTATAAATTTAATGACACCGTTGTTGAAGAATTTGATTTAACTGATGAAACCTTGGAATATGAATGTTTTGGTGGAGAGTATAGACCTAAAGTCTATGATCAATGTAAGCAGAAGTACAGATTGATTTACAGTAGCTTTATATTTCCTACTGGTTCTCAATAGAGGTAGAGCTCAGTCCAATGTATCTACTTTGAGTTACTTGGTCTAATAATCCTTCTGAAGCAGTTTCTTCCTAAAGCCTTCTGTTTACTGAAGGACATAACAGCTTGTATACGGCCTAATATTAATTGAACCATATTCACTGTTGTTCAGCACTTTATAGACTTAGTAGCAGAGGAGATTCAAAAGTAAAATGGCACCTTGTTGAAATAGTTAAAAAAAAAAAAAAAAAAAAAAAAAAAAAAAAAAAAAACACCAAAAAACAACGCACAACCACAAAATGGGCCTTATTTTAGGCTAGTGAAAATGATTGTGCATAGAACATGGTGTGGCGTCATATAGTTAAACTTTTCAATGCTTTAAGGAATTAATTCCAAATACATTTCTACCAATATTCACTTGTTTCATAATTCTGATAATTATCCTTCTAAAATACATATGCTTTTTGCAAAAATATTTTAGAATTCAGGTTTTTGTTATTGGCTAACATAGACTGATGTTTTGATCTGACAAATGACTTATACTGCCACAGTGTATATTACTTGCACACCCAGTTTCACTTCCCTAGAGGAATGAAAAAGGTACTAAACCTTCAAAGGCCTTCATCGAATGCCTTTTTTCCCCATCAGCTAACCCTTACCCTGATGTGCGTCGGCGCTACTGGAATGCCTATATGCTGTTTTACCAGAGAGTGTCTGATCAGAACTCTCCAGTCTTGCCAAAGAAAAGTCGAGTGAGTGTTGTGCGTCAAGAAGCTGAGGACCTCTCGTTGTAAGTTTCTTTTATGTCTCTAAAAGTTTCTCTTATGTTGATATCTAGACCCTATCTCCAGAACTAAGAAATTAATAATTACTGTTCGAYAAAGGAGTACATTGACCCTTCTGTTGTTTTGTTTTGTTTTTTAAGCTGCTTAATGAATGGTCTTTTATTGCTTTTATAATTTCCTCTTCCATACTGCTGTCACTATTGCAGTAAGAATTCCAAGCTGACTGACAGCCTCAAGAAGTATTTAGACTGTCATCTAAATTTGCCTTAAGATTATACTGGCTGTACCGGTATTTTAAACTTGAACTGTAGATTTGTCATAGGATTTCAGTGTTCACCTTGAGCTTGTATATATTTCAGATCTGCTCCGTCTTCACCAGAAATTTCACCCCAGTCATCACCTCGACCCCATAGGCCCAACAGTGACCGCCTCTCCATCTTGACTAAGCTGGTTCGAAAAGGAGAAAAAAAGGGACTTTTTGTAGAGAAAATGCCTGTGCGGATATATCAGGTAGAGCTCTCTGAAAGCGGCAACTAAATCCTACTCATATGAAGTTTAAGCACATATTAAGAGTAACGTGGTAACTTTGAAGGTGGCCTTGAAGTAATTCCTTTCTTGAAAGCAAAGCTAGAAAATAATTCTGGATTCTGACATAAAGTTATTAACAAGCTGTTCAGTGGTACATTATTGTAAGTTTTGCTGTCCCTTCTCACAAAATTGACCCATCATTCTTTGCTTTGAAGAAACTGCAAGAAAATTAGTCAAACATGAGATATGGCAGCAGTCAGCATGCAAGCAGGGAGAGATAAGAGCAGAGATGCTTCATTTGAAGTACACTTGAGGAATAATGGAGACGATGGCAAATTACAGTCATCCTCAAGTTCTTGAGTTCACAAGAATGTAGAAAGGGGAGGAGAAGTAAGAGAAACCAAAACCAGCCTCAATTCTGTTCACGTCTGTTAGCTTATGTAATACTGAATATGATCTCAAAGGGGAAAACATGGATGTTGAAGGCAACTTTGCAAGTCAGGACTGAAAATGGAGGTGTGATGGCATTGGCAGAGCAGTGAGAGGATGGTAGAACCTGGATATCGGTTAGCTGTCATAAGAGGAAGGTCTCAGTCTGCAGGCCTGCAGCTCTGGTCCGTACAGGAGARGGTACAATCTTGCATATATTTGGCCTTCTGAACACACACCACCCTGCTGATCTGTGCATGTGCAAGAGAGCCTACATCACATACACAGAACAAACTGTGCAGGCTATGTATGGCCCTCCACATGGGCTGTATCAGGGCATTAATAGTCACTTTAGGCATTCTTGTATCCGGGGTTGTATTATTACAATAAACAGAACTTGGCTCAAATTTATTGAGAGTCTTTCAGCAAAATCTCATTTGAAAAAAGAGGGACTTGGCATTTAAGTACGTTATTGTGGCTGCAGCTTGTAATTATACCATGGCTCCTTGCTCTGTACATGTAAATGTGCTAAGCAAGTCTTTCAGGTTTGAAGGATGTTCTCTTGGCTTTTTTTATTAAAAGCAAGCAAAAAATGGAACTTATCATCAACTTCTTCCTTTTTCTTTTCCCTTAATGGCCAAATGATTAAGTCCCTCATCTGTTGTCTTGTGCTTTGCAATATCCTTGGAAGAAAATCACTGGTTTTATACAAATAGAATTCTGAGTCTCCTATATGTATTTTCCCCTCTGCTGAAGTAGTGATTCAGAACATGAACAGAATAGGTCTGACACTGGTTTTTAAACACCACACATATTTACATAGAAGATGGAATTTTAGAGAAATGTACTTTGACAACATTTTAATTTTTTTGGCCTTCTTTTACTTTTACAGATGGTGAGAGATGAAAACTTGAAATTTATGAAGAACAGAGATGTATACAGTAGTGACTACTTCAGTTTTGTTCTGTCATTAGCTTCACTGAATGCTGTAAGTACCTACATTTTAATCTTAGAGTATTCAGAATATGTTGGGTAGAAAGGGCCACAGAAGCTATTTGGGTCATAACCAGGAAACTGCACGAGAGGGAATGGCCTCAAGTTGTGCCAGGGGAGGTTTAGATTGGACATTAGGAAGAATTTCTTTTCTGAAAGAGTGGTTAAACATTGGAACAGGCTGCCCAGGGAAGTGGTGGAGTCACCATCCCTGGAAGTATTTAAAAGACGTGTAGATGAGGCACTTAGGGACAGGGTTTAGTGGGCATGGTGGCGTTGGGTTGATGGTTGGACTCGATGATCTTAGAGGTCTTTTCCAACCTTAATGATTCTATGATTCTATGAACTGGAAGAGAAGTGTTGACGTGATTTTGCTTTTCTAGCTGAGCAATTGATTGTCTCCAATAATTTTTCACACTGATAACATCTGTCTCAAAGCAGACTCCAGCCTCCTGTTCTAGTAGTGGGAGAAACATCATTGTGCCATAGTAAAATTTATGAAATAACACACACCTTTTTTAATGATGCAAACTGAGCTCTAGAGGGACAGAAATTCCTCTCTATATGGAAGATCCAAAAGTTGGTGTTAGTCACCTCAAAGTTGATAGACTTTCATTGGAAATACAGTTTACTAATTAAGTTTTTCTAAATGGAGTAATAAACAAACCAGCATTTATTAAATTTATTAAATCCAACGATCTAGTGGGCCTTACAGCAAGTTTGTTCCTGTTTTAGCATATTTGTTGACTAGCGTAGTCAGCACAGGAGACTGTTTCTAGCACAGAAAAATGCTTTGGTTTATTTTTTCCAAATTAAGTAAATTACTGGAATAGAACATGTTTGGTGTGTTTAAGAGACAGCATATGTGCTGCTGGCATACTTCTGCTCTGAAGTAAATTTGACATTTCTTTCAGACTAAGGTAAAGCATCCTTATTATCCATGCATGGCAAAGGTGAGCTTACAGCTGGCAGTCCAATTCCTCTTCCAAACCTATCTCCGAACCAAGAAGAAACTCAGGTACGCCCTGTTCTGGGTACCGTAACAACATATTCTGAGGTTTTCATGCTTGTTGTACCTACAGCACCTTGAAATACTGCAGGTATAGACATTCAAAGGAGTAGCAATACATTTCTGCTTTGCATTGGAATCCCATCACAAAGAAATCTGAGAGAGGAAGGAGGGTCATGTATAACCTGCCAGTTTGATGCCTCTCCCAGCTGTCCATTATTTCGGTGGTAGTGGAAAGGCTTTAATGGATTTAAAGACGGCAAGTTGTTCCAGAATATTCCTCTAAGTGTTTTTGTGTTAAGCCATCTAATGTATGTTCAATTGAAGTAAAAAAAACTTTCTATTTGGCAAACAAGAAACATGGCTTATGTTTTGGAGGTGTTTTTTCTCTTTCGTTACTGACAGTTGTCCCTGTTTTGTTAAAGGGCTGATACAGAAGAATGGATTGCCACCATAGATGCACTGGTCTCCAAAAGCATTGATGCTTGTCAGTGGTTAGTTGAATATTTCGTCGGGCCGGAGGGCCGGGAGCTTGTAAAGTAAGTACTGGTAATTCTGTCTTAGGTGTTTTGTGTCTCATTTATGGATAAAGCTTCCTAATAACATGATCTGGCCTATACTGATGTATTCCCAAAGAGCTGACTGCACACGTTCTTTAAACAGACACTCTAGATAATCACTTAAGTTTTTATTTCTAGTATTTTCTCTGATTGTGAAGCTTTCTGAGTAATTCTGAAAAKCTAATAAAATAGTGCAGCGTACGTGGAGGAGGATGCAGATGTTTAATTCAGTGGAGTGCCTTGGAATGTGTTTAAGTTTATGTCTAGTCRCTCCTGCAAGTGGTGGGAAAGGAGAACGTGGTGAAAGTGTTTGTGGTAAGTTAAATACTTACCTGGCAAAGACCACAGATAAACTGGAAAGAATTTTTCTTGCCAAGCTCAAGATCAGCTAATAGGTGTTTTGAAATCACCCAAGACAAATTCTTGGAGAACTGACACACTTAGAGAGGTGTGTCAATGTAAAGAAAATCTTATCTTTGAAGGTGCCTTGAAAGACAGGATCCTATGATAGCTTTTAGTTTTAGTTTTTTTGTTACTTGAATGAATAAATATAAAGTAATATTATAGGCCTTACTAGTGACAAGCAGGAGTGCAGGAAAATAAGTTAAAGCTTATCCAAGAAGTACAATACAAGAAGTATCTAGACTGTTATCCTTTTTAAAATAATAAACACCACACTTAATCATAGGAACCGTGTGTACACGTTGATTCCAGTTCTCTTTGCAGCTTCACCTTTTATCTTCCAGGACTTTCCTCCTGGAATGCAGTGTAAGAGAGGTGCGAGTTGCTGTAGCCACTATTCTTGAAAAAACCCTCGACAGTGCCTTGCTTTATCAGGAGAAGGTTAGTGTCACCTCATCACCAAAGACCCTGTTGGTTGCCTCTACCTAATGGCTCTTGCTGTGTTTGCAGACAACGCTGTGTGATTTGTAAATGACAAGGTGAAAGGCTCTTGTCTTGATCATGCTTGTAGCTCTTCATTTCTTGAACAGGTTAATGCTTGTCTCTTCCTACCCTAGGAGGTAACATGCTTCTGTAATTCTCAGAATTTAAGTTCAAAGTATTACTTATAAAGAATTCTGCCCGATTTCAGCTTGTCTTATAAACTGGTATCACACATTCTTTTAGTAGTTTGGAAACAGTGTTTTCTTAAGATTTATTCTCTTTTTTTGATTCCAGAAATCAGCTTAATTTTTAACTGATTCTCCTTCCTCACTTAGTCAGAAGCCTATAGCAGTAGTAACTGAGTTATCTTGTTCCAGAGGGAGGCCATAAGTATGGTTATTGTTCAAAGGTTTCATTTTCTATTAGGATATCCTGGCAAGTAAGTTTGGGAAGTGCAGCTTTGTTACATTTTGCTGGTCTTAATATTCTAGGAAAACCCAGCAGGAAATTTGTGAAAAGGAGTCATTTGTAGAATGTTTGAGTTGTACCTGTTTCTCTTGGGATACCTGAACCAAATCATTTGTATTAAGAGAACTCAGACAGAAGTGTTATCTGTGTTTTGGCGTGTTCCTGTAGGTTGTCAGTGGGCRCTTGGACACTTTTAAATGTCCAAGTCTTGTTTAGTCTGAAATTTTTTTTTTTTTACATCAAATTTTAATATTTGATGCGATAGGATGTTTTTTCTATCCAGTTTCTGGAATCTGTCTATTCTTTTTCATCCAGTGTCATGGATGGAAGGCACTACTGGCTTCTGTTAGGAAAGTTTGTCATATTTAGAGCTTTAAGGAAAGATTGCTATGAGGTCCAACAAGCTGAATACAGTAGTAGGGAGATGAACATTTACAATATAGTTTGACAGTTTTTGATTACTTCCTCTTGGCTGTTAGTTACTATCTGTTAACTGAGATGTAATAAATTACATACCAGTGTATATACCCTTAGTGTGCTTTGATGSAAACTAAACACTAACATTGCTTTTTGCATAGTTGAGTGTGATAACATGAGACCTTGAGTGACAGTTTACTTCTTATCTGGTTTGTTTTGTATTACTGTAATGACTGGAATGTTTGAACATCAGTTCACTCTGAGGAGTAATTTGAATTGCTTTAAAAATATTGCAAACTTATGTAACTGCTGAGTTCCACTTCTTTGAGCAAGTTACCTATGTGCCAATGTTTTCATTACTTTCCTGTTTAATACATGTAGCATTCATTCAGAACAGTTAAAAATGGGAAGGCTGCAATCCTRTGTTAACTATTCATATTCATCACAGCAAGTGAATCTGACTACACGTATGATTTTGTTAACCATACCTTAACTCTGATATGTGAAACACTTCCGTTTTTTTTAAGTAGTAGACAACTCTTTAAATTCAAATTAATAATTTTTTCACAGTTAAAAAGTCTACATCAATTATTGGAGGTGCTACTTGCTCTACTGGATAAAGATGTACCTGAAAACTGTAAAAACTGTGCTCAGTACTTTTTGCTATTCAATAACTTTGTACAGAAGGTAAGAAGCTTTTTTTTTAATGGTAGTTTAATTTTAAAGGACAACAGCAAAGCAGCTAGTGATCCATATTCATAGAAGGTTTAAGCAGCACAATGAAACTCTTCCAGAACTTTTATTAGAGAATTCCTTTTTTCTTTTTTGAAAAGTAAATGGCTTTGAACACTGGATTAGGATAACATCACACAAAAATATACCAGCAAAGTATACAAATACGATGTCATTTCCAGAGTCTGAATTTTGGGTTTCTGTTTTGGGGGGTTGTTCTTGGCTGTTATTAAAAAAAGAAAATAAAAAAATCCAGTGTTCAGGATTTTTGTCCTATAGGAAGCAGTATAACTGGCTAGACTGTACTGTTCACCCCAGTATGGTTTCTCTCTATTCCCCTATTCTTTTTTTCTTTTTTTTATATGACAGTTATTTTGCTTATGCTGATTCTGGTCTGGTTTATATAATGTCCTTTATATAGTAAAACAGCTTTTCAGAGGTGTACCTTATTGATATGTGTGACTTGTTCTTTTAGAGTAGAAAATGCAGTGTTTAGCCTATGCATTTTACTTTTGTTCCCTAGAGCACTAACTCTTTAGCTGCACAGGAATGTAACTTTTTATTGTTGTCTAAACAGCAGGGTATAAGGGCTAGCAGTCTTCTTCTCAGACACTCTGCTTTGAGGCACATGATCAACTTTCTCCTTGGCCCCAACCGGCAGAGTAATCAGGTAAAGCTTATGTAGCATGTGTTTTTGTGCTGTAGTTTGTCCATCCCCGTGTTTTTATGATGCTTAAATTATGGATAAATACTTTTCATGTGGTAGGACAGACTAATCCTTGGATTATTCTGTAAAATTCATGCAAGTCTTAGTCTACCTATGTGTAGTTAACATGGAAACAGCTRTTTTGGCAGAAGTGAGTGTCATGGTTTTGATAACAACAACATTTTCACCAACTTCAAAGTATTAGAATATGGTGGTGGACTGTTAAGGATATTGCTTTGTTTTGACTTAGCAGAAGTTGGCTAAATCAACCAATCAAAAGCTAATTAAATCTCTCCTTTGGCTCAAGCAGAATCGCAGGTGGAGTTCAGCACAAGCACGTGAGTTTGGATATCTTCACAATACTGTAGCACTACTTGTTCTGCACTCTGATGTCTCCTCACAAAGAAATGTTGGTAAGAATTGAGTTTTTGCCTTTTGGAGACTTTGCATTTCAGTTACTTTTGTTGGGAGTAACTTAATATCAGTGAGGAAGAATGCAATCACTTTGAATTTAAGGCAGTAATGGTTAGCATACGTTTGATTACTTTCTTTTTTTTTTTTTTTGCTGTAAATGTACTGAGAGTCTGTGGCAAACAGTATTACAGGCACTCGGCGGGGGGGCAGAATCTTGATATTAACGTTATTATGCCTTCCTCCCTCCCCCATATGCCTAAGAGTCTTTCCTCATGTGAGTGAATTAAGCTGTGTCATTGTTGTCTGGAACAGACTCACAGCCTAACAGGCTGTATTTTGCTTAGATTTGTTATGCCTTTTGCTAATCTGAAGGGGAGTATTTAGACTGAGCTACTGAATAACAAGCAATGAAATACTTTCCGAGATATTTCCTACAAGAGACAGAGATATTCAAATAAAGATAATGAAGGAATAAGTTGAGATCTTCAGTTTCCTGAAGGAGGAATTTAAAGTTGTCTTTTTAAAAGAATAACTTGATTTCTGTCTAGGGTTAAAAGTTTCTGGAGTTGGAGGCAGTCAAAAATCATAAAGTAAAAGAAGGATGATAAACTTTCTGAATACGATGAATATGCAACAGTGATTGGAAGTGAAACTAAAGCTCAAAGTACTGATAGTACAGTACATTTTGCTTTGGCTTTCTTGCAGTTCGTTTGCCTATGTTGTCACTAAAGTAAACGATACTTTAGTGTGCAAGAGATTGTAACTTGGAGTGGTACCGTACRAGCTATAAGCTAGTTGGGATGAATGTCATTAGAGATTACATGGTGCCAGATGAGCAGCAGTGTCTTCAAGGTGTGTACAACAATCTAATTTATTAGTGGATTGTTTTTGTATTTGCTATTATAGCTCCTGGCCTCTTTAAGCAGCGTCCACCTCTAAGCATCACCGCATCAGGTCCGCTTTTGACGCTCCATGAAGAAATGGAAGCCTTATTATTCCTGTCTGAGGGAAAACCTTACTTAATGGAGGTATCTGTTCTAAATTCTGCCCTGCTTGAACCTAAAAGCTGATCTGATGTTAGTTCTTTGACATATCCTTACATGAAAAACACTGAATATTGAAAAGCAGACAGCTGGGGAGTACGTGGTTGTTATTTTGAGCCTAAACAAGAAGGCACCTTTGGTTTCTTCTTGACACCTCCTTATTTTCCAGTATATCCCTATGCTTAGGGGCCTGCTTAGAGAGTTTACGAAGTTAGCAAAGGCAGCTGAACACATTTTGCAAGTGCCCATGCAGTCAGTTACTGTATGTCAGCTGGAGGTGCTAGCTTGAATTGCTCTGACTTAATGGATCATGCTTGACCAGGCTCTTGGAGGTGGGCAGCAGGAGCTATGAGGGCAGGGGTTCAGCTCACTGGGCCATGCAGGGGCTGGGAGGAGAAAACTGCATCCTCCTGGAAAAGAATAACATTCTATTATAAACTTGATCCATCTCTTAGAAATAATTACGTGGCTGGGTCTGAAACTGTTTGCATCTTTCCATTAGGTGATGTACGCATTACGAGAGCTAACTGGATCTCTGTCAGTTCTCATTGAGATGGTGGTCTACTGCTGCTTTTGTAATGAGCACTTTTCCTTTACTGTGCTACACTTCATCAAGGTATGGAGATAATCAAGATAAGCTTTTTGCATAAGTTTTTCTTCTAGGCTTTGGTCATACTGTATCTGGTGGGTTATAATGGCACTGGGATCTGCAGAACAATCAGTACAGTTTGTTGGATTCAGGGCGGGGTTGGTGGGTTTGGGGGTTGGTGGGTTTGGGGTTTTTTTAAGCTTTTACTGTTTAAAACAACAAATTTTCAAAAATCTGTAAAGCTGTCTTGTAATTCTTTGCATCATCAACATATTTTACTATCTAAGTAACTTTATATTTCTTACATGCAGACTCAGCTGGAAACTGCTCCGCCTCATGAACTGAAAAACATATTCCAGTTACTCCATGAGATACTGGTAGGTGAAGGGTAAGGACTTGTACAGGATAGATTTTTGTATCAATGCACAATGAAAAAAATTAGGACTGCATTGGTAATTTCAACATCCACGTATCTTTTAATCCTTCAGTTTGGAGTTTTTATTACTTTTTAAATTGCTGTCTTGATAATATGCTGGTGATACATGAAACTTCACGAGTCTTACTTGTTTTTCATGTTGAGGTAGTTAAAACCATTTCGTAGACTAGATACAGGTATCACACACAACTTACTTCTGTGGATCTTTTTCTTTCCTAACAGGTTATTGAAGACCCATTACAAGTAGAGCGCATCAAATTTGCCTTTGAAACTGAAAATGGATTAATAGGCAAGTAAGCCAGTGGGTGAACGCTCCTGTCTCCTACTGACCCTTATGTTGATGATAGTTCATATCATTTCCTAGTTTCTAATCCTTCTAAACTGTTTTACTTCTCAGGGAAAACAACTCGACATTATTTGATATAGCCACCACCACACCATAAAACGCTCTAAGAAAATCCAAAATAAGCATTAGAATATTATAATAATGCGTATTATATATAATAATGCAATTATTATAAAAATAATTTATATAATAATATAAATATATATAATATTATAATAATATAATAATAGATATAATAATAAATAATTATTATAATTATATATACATATAATAATATAAATAATAAATATAATAATAATAAATAAATATAATAATAATGCGTATTATATATAATAATGCAATAATTATAAAAAACTGGAAAGGAATTTAACTGGGAAAAATTAATTATCTCCAACAACAGCAGTCAGTGAACGCAGAGAAGGGTGGTACTTACATACTTAAAGTGACATTAAGGAACCTTAACCAAGAGGCTGGCAAGAGAGAGAACTTTTTGAAATAAGAGGCAGATCTAACTTTTAAAATAAGTTAATGTGGGGGAAAAAACAACCTTGGATTAACATAACAGAGTAGCTTTATGGATCCTGTAACCTTAAAATTAAATTTTATCTCCTGCATATCTCAAGAAATTGCCAATCTTTTTGTTTTGTCAGCATCCTAATTACCATGAAAAGAAACTGGTTCAGCATGAAAGGATGCTAATACTACTAACTGCAGGATAGCCTCATAACCTGACAGGTGGCTCCCATTTGTTGCTCGTCATACAAAGTGTTGTCTCTCCATTTGATACAGAAACTTTACTGAAGTGAAGTTACTAAAGCATTCAAAAGCAACAGAGAAGTCCCAGAAATGATGAGAGCGTACTTCATATGAATCAGGAGAAGAGGCTTTGTGTGCAAGAGAAATGTGGGGTAGCCACATGGTGCTCAAAGAGCACCTCTGACAAGTTAGTGCAGCTTGAGCATCTCTTTCATAGCTGTTTGGATTGTGGCTTTCACCTTATTTTGGATTCTGTTTTAGTGAGAAGAAATATTAGGCTTTGTTCTTTATTTCTCTCTTATACTTCAGAGCTCTTCTGTTTAGTAGTTTCCATGTATGACTGATAGAAGAGAAGATAAGATGCAGCAGTGTAAGAGAATAGCTAAGTGGTTATTTTATTTCTGGGTAAATTGGTCCCGCTTGGACCAGTTCTGTTCTGTAACTTGGGCAATACATGACCTTTTTTCCTCTACAGCGGAGAGATGCAATTATTCAATTGGATTTTTATGTTGAAGGCTTTTTGTGTGACGTTATTAAATCATACATATTTTACAAGAACTGCTATGAGTTTCAGGAGTGAAAGTTGTAGTTTTACCTTGTCCTTGCAACAGCACTGAACAGCATCCAGTCTCACTGCACGTGGACTGTGACCTATCCATCACGTTGGCTAGTTTTAGTCCAGGAAAGGAAATCGGCAAAAAATAGTTTTCTGTGGCCCTCGAGGGTGTGTGTGCATAATTTGCAGTACACCAGTGCTGTAATTTTCATCATCTGCTGTGCTTTCACGGTAGAAAAACTGGCAATTTGCAGTTCCCTAGCAATTGTTTGTGTACTTTAGAGGTTTCACTACAGTGTTCTTTGCTGACTCCTATGGACAGAGCAACTTTTGAGTAACAGATCTGATTGTGGCAGCTCCATGGAAATCTTTGCGCTTCTCCTCAGTCAAAGAATTTTGTTAAGACGTGGGAATTCACGGTATAGAAAACTTCCTGGTAGGAATGGCCTGGGGTTTTGCGCAAGTCTCCCATAGAAGATATTCATGGCTGTTGAATTTTGCTATGCTTGTTTGTGTGAAGAAGCTTTAAACATTCTTCTAGCTTTGCAAGTTTTGATCCAGGTGGGAGCTGGTGATCTGGTCCATTTATGGGGGTTTCAGACATTTTTTTTTTTTTCCTTCAGATAGATGTAACCATAGCGATTATCTAACATAGACTGGATTATAGGGGAAGAATTAACTGCATTAGGAGAGGACTGTTTAAAATTCAGGTACCGCATTTGAAAGAATTACTGCATTTTCACTTTGATCTATTTTTAATCCAATAGAGTTGTGGAAGTATTCAAAACTGCCAGCAGTACAATAGTGTGTTTAACACAAATACTCATGCTAACATCTATAGAAATAACTTCCAGCACCTAAGTTAAAATTTTAGYTTCATCTTTGTTATGTTTTCAGAGTGGCTGGTACACAGAAATCTGAATTGTGGGGTTTTTTTAATCCATGCGTTTCTCCCCACAGCCTTGATGCACCACAGCAACCATGTGGACAGCAGCCGTTGTTACCAGTGTGTCAAGTTCCTTGTTACTTTGGCTCAGAAGTGAGTAATACGGGTTTCAGAATCTAACCTCATCCCTACCTTAGGCCCCTCTGTAACTGTTAAGGCTGCTGCTCTTTCTACTTTTGATCAGCTTTATCTTTTGTTGCTGTGATGTAAGTGGTGCTCAAAGGTCTTGATAGTACATGTGTCAGTATGAAGTGAAATCTTTACTGATTAGTACCTGAGATGGATTTCTCATATAACAACCTATAATTGCTGTTTATAAAGGCAAAGGTCAGCTACATTCTGTAGAGCAGGAGCCTAGGATTAAGACCAAGATAAACATAAGGAACTGTCCCAGACTTTTGAAATATTATGATTCCTAAATTCTCTTTGTTTGGAACTTGGCGTAYGTCCTGATAAAGCATAGTTCTGAAGTACGTGAACCTGTGTAGTAGACTACTTCGTGTAAACTTTACTAGGCTCTTGCTAATTCAGTTAATAATAGGGCTGTACAGTTTAGGTCAGAGTCTGCAATGATAACAGTGCATACAGAGGGCAGCAGCACAAAGAAAGAGAAGTCTTTGGATTTTTTTTTTTTTTTTTTAAGTTTGCCAGAATGCCTTGTTCATGACTAATGAATATAATTTCAATTTCCAAGGTGCCCTACTGCGAAAGATTATTTCAAGGAGAATTCCCACCACTGGAGTTGGGCTGTGCAGTGGCTACAGAAAAAGGTAGTTTGGCTGTAACTTTACGGAAAGACTGCCACTTTGTTTACAATGAGAATTATGAAATCTCCATCCTCTATATGGCTCTTTGAGATGACTTTTAAGACAAAATACAAGCTACTTCATTTTTTTACAAGGACAGTTTGGATGCAGCTAAACCTGGTGCATGCAAGAACTTCAGTAGGCCCCCACGTTTCAGGCGCAGATGTGTGTACAGTGAATAAAACCAACTGTGAATGTCGTAGCGATTATCATTCCTTGCCATGTGGGAAGCTTTCAGTGCCACTGTATTCATGTTAGAAGGTTTCACTTTTCTAAAAAAGCAATTTTCCATTGCCTGCATGTTGATGCAAGGGGATGCGTAAATGAGTGGATTCCTTACAGAATCACTGCAGCTTTGCACAAAACATAGCTGTTGACAGATGCAGCTTTTTCCTCCCACACGTGTATTTTTTGTTCTTCCCTCTAAACTTAACATAGGTTGGCCAACACATCTTTAATAAATAGCCAAGGACACTTTGGAAACTTAAAGCTCAGCAGAAAGAACAGGTTTGCCTACAGTCAAGCAGGGCAATGCTTGGTCTCCCAGCACTGCATGTACAACACGATAGTATCCCAGCTCCAGGCTGCCTTTCTGTCCTGACAGCTGCTGCCAGGCGGATGTCAGATGCATAAACCAGTACTGTACTGAATACTGGAAGCAGAATTAGAAGGATGCTTGCAGTGCAGCTGGCACAACTTGTTGCCACTCTTCTTCTGAAACAGCAAACTGACAGGTCTGGATAGTCCTGCTGTACCCATTTTTACTTTGTACTAGCTCATGTAAACCCTGAATCCACCACTCTTCAGCTGGCATCCAGTAAATTGCACGCATGTACAGTTACCAAATAAAGGGAGTTGGTTGCTAGTTTTCAGCTGAGGGGCAACAGCCTCTCTGTTCTGGCTGCATTAAAAGTGCATGCTTGTCTATGCCCCAGATCTCCAGCTCATTGCCAAAGGATTCAGGAAGCTTGTTCCACACTTATTAGTTCACCTACCATCACAAGTGGATGAGGCTTTACACATGTAAAACTCGTATGGCAATTTTATGGCTTTCTGGGCTTTTTATGCAGATGTCTGAACATTACTGGGCTCCACAGAGTAACGTATCCAATGAAACATCAACTGCAAAAACCTTCCAGCGCACTATTTCAGCACAGGTATGTGTCACAGTCTTGGGAGGCAATGTTAAACTTGTATTATTTCCTTTTTTGCTTTTCAGTTAGCGTTTTTGGTTTTGGCAACTTTAGCATATTCCAGTGCACTTAAGACTATTCTTCCTTTAGAAGTCCAGACCCTGTGGTTGTTCCTGAAAAAACTAACCCTTAAATGATATTAGTCAATACCTCACAATTACCTGTGGTGACTCAACTATCTCTCTACAGCAGCTATATTGTTTCAGAATCAACTTTAAAAAAAAAAAAAAAAAAAAAAAGATTATGAGATGAAGGTATCACCATGGCCCCTGACACTCTCTTGGACTGTTTCCAACTCAGGACACACTGGCCTATGCCACAGCCTTGCTGAATGAGAAAGATCAGTCTGGAAGCAGTAACGGGTCAGAAAGTAGTCCAGCCAACGAGAACGGAGAGAGACATCTGCAGCAGGTAACGATAAAATAAGGGCATGTCTATTTTCTGTTGCATTGCTCTGTTAGACAGCTTGTTCCTGGGGCTCGGGTCAGAACCATYACTGAATGTAGACACAATAATTGTGCACCTTACAAAAATAACGTGCTGTATCTTTCTCTCCCCATCCCTTGTGTGTATTGAAAGGGCTCAGAGTCTCCTATGATGATTGGTGAGCCTAAAAGTGACCTTGATGATGTTGACCCATAGAGGATACCTATGAACACAAAAACAGATCAACTCAAACATTTAATGCCTGGTACCTACTGAAACTGGAGCCCCATTGCTTATGCCGTTAGAAGAGTCTGGAACAGAAGTGGCTTTATAGGATCGGAGGCAATGCTGGAGGAGGTTGTTTCCCTGAAAGCTAAAAGCATTTTTTAGCCACGAAGGCTTCAGATCAATAAATGCTCTAGAAAACTGCATCTTCACCTGCAGTAGCTTATGACAGTCCAGACACCGAAAACAGTTTGTCAAGAAGATTTTATCAAATACACAAACGCTAGTGGTTGAATTTTTATGTGAACATTAAATGAGTGAATGTAAAACTGTTGCTTTTCTGTGATGCTGCAAAAAAATTCTTTTGGTTTTTATACAGGAAAAAAAACCAGACTGCCCTTATGTATGGAGGGCAGATTTTTAATCTTTCTGATAATATTGAATAGGAATATTCAAATTTCTGTAAAGATGTGTGATGACTTACATTTCATTGTAAAATATTAGTTAAAGAATGGGTTTACATAAGGACTTCTGTATTTAATATGTCTCCCTGCTAATTTGTAAAGCTCTTTATGAGAAGGATCAGCAAGATTGCTCTGTAAGGAGAGCGATTCCTTACAGAATGATTTGGTCAAGGAGCTCTGGAATGGGTCGTCTTTTCTGGTACCATTCCGAAAACCACAGACAATTGGGATGGGCAATAAAAGAAAAGCTTTGTTCTCTAGGTATGCAAGTGTTCATTATTAAAGGAAGTTGGTGGATTTAAAAAAAAAAAGTTAATGAGTAGTTTAAAAGAAAAAAAGCACTTTAAGATGGAATTCTGTTGCAGTTTTACTCATTAAATTTTTTTAACCTTTGGAGACATATTGAATAAAGTGTGGTCTCAATCGTGTGATCTGCAATCACTTGCTTATGCTTTGAAATTACTGAGAAAGTTGGTATTGGTTGTATATGATGAATAATTCCTTGAATGAGCTGGGGACACTGTTGTGCAGATTTTATAGCAATTTTAACACGGGGAAAGAATGATTTGGCTTTGTTTGTATTTTCACTTGACCAGGCAACGTTTAAAATACCACAGCTCTTTTGATTTGCTCACAAACAACTGGAAACCAGTTGGGATGATTTGAGCACAGTTTTGTTTTCCATGTCAAGTGCAGTTCAGTGATTTCTGGCTCTGGATACAAGCTTCTTTTGTGCCAACTAACTCTTCATCTTTTGTACATTTTGCGTTTGTCACATTTTCTGCACTGCTTTTTGCCTTTATTTATGGATTCTGCCTTACTTTAAAAAAAAAAATTATATAAACAAACATGCACAGAAATGGGGGACGTCTTAAGGAGTGCCTGGGTTACCTCCAGAATAGATAAATTTGCCAAGTTAAAGGCACAACCAGCCAAAAAGTGCCTTTTTTTCTTTTTACATACTGTTGCTGAAACAAGAAGCAGCAGACAGCTTTTCACTGTTGTGCACTAATATTGAAATTAACCAGTCATTTCACTGTTGGAAGTAAACATCCGATCTGATTTCAGCTGTACAGCTTTATAACTTATTGCGGGTTAAGAGAGCCGTTGTCATAAATTGCGCGTGCAAAGAAGTAAGGGTGGCATTGTAGTGAATCTCTCACTTTCTTTTCCAAACAATGTCTTCATAGACACATGGCAGAGTTAGCATTTTATAAATGTTTCTGATAATGTGCTGGGACATTTTAAATGTGATGTTTTAAATTAATTTTGAATAAATCATTTCTTACAGATACCCCTTCTTCCTTCCCCCATCCCTAATACTTTGTTAATGGGTCATAAGTCATCACAAGAAGTCAGTACGCAGCGGTGATGGTGATGGCAGAAGCTGGTAATGTTCCTATGGGTTGGCACCACTTGTCACTTCAGGTTCCTGTTATTTCCTATGGAAACAATGTCCTCGATTACCGCAGGCCCAGAGAAGCATTGATAAGAGAATTGCATCGGCATGGCTCATCACCACTGTATACTTGAAACCAATACAAACTTTTTCATGGTTCTGCTCACGCTTGTACAAAGTCAATGGTTATAATTTGCAATAAGATGATACTTGGTCAATTATTTTTGTTTCCAGCTGCTGTCATTTGAACCTGCTGAAGATTATTTTTTGGAAAACAGAGTTCAACAAAACTAGTTTTTGTGTAAATTGTGATGCATTTCTATGTTGTAATTTTTACTGCCAATCTTTTTGGATGAAAATGTTTTTATACAGCTTACAAAATGTTCAGTGAGGAGCAGCTGCAGCCTGCCTGTGAGCATTTGGGGAGATACTGTCTGATTAATACGTAGACATTTGGCACTGGAAAAATAGGCAGTCTTGATGAACAGTCTTGGGATTCCTGGTCAATGGAATAAAGTTATTCCTTTCACAGAAAACTAGTGTAATCTTTAGACTGCGCATACACTGCTACGCTGTTGTCTTGTTGATCCTCTTATCCTGAAACTTCTTAGGCCAGTCCTGCAGATGATAAGCTCTGAGAGGTTGCCCTGATTGCCGTTTTGGCTCCTGTCCAGAGTAAATCGAAGCAGCTGAATGGCCCTGGGGGCCGCGCTGCTGTATATCCTTATGCCTTGGCATGTTCTGGTGCGCTGTCAGATTTGTATCTGTGTGCAGTTTCTTCTCCTGACCTTCTTAGCAGAATGATTTACCCTGGCTACGCTTGCAGTCATGGATTAGACTGGCTTTTGTGTGTCGGATAGCAAGATTTGCAGGCGATCTGGACTTGAATTAATACTGCCTTTTCTGTTGGTGCGAGGTGCAGAAAGCTGGACACGCAGCAGTGTCACGGTGCTGGTATTCCTCTGCTCACCTGTCTGCTGCCTTCGTAAGCAGAACTAGGAGCTACAGACAGGGCTGCCGCCCCAGCTCTGCCTTCCTGACAGGTGCCTTTGTCCTCTGTTCTAAGGACAAAGACTTTTACATTTCAAGTGTGACCYGGCCTGTGCTCACCGCTGGCAGTGCCAGTCCTGGGAGTGTGGACTGGGTATTGCAAACAGTGTGCTAACGGGACTGTCTGCAGCCTACCTGGGATCAACGCTGCTTTCTCCTGAATGAGAGAGGCTTTTCTGCCTACCCACATATAAGATACTAAGCCAGGGCTAATCTTCTTTTAATACTGTTTCCTTCCACCAGGATTATGCATGCCTGAACTAAGCCGTGAACACTGTATCTGGCTTATTGTGCGTGGAATGTGCTCACACCTTCTGCTGGGAGCTGCCGGGTGAGCAGGCAGCAGGATCTTCCCCTCTGGCAGGGAAGTCGGCAGAGGTGAAATATCTGAGGCGTGTTTTGAGAGGTTACAGCCTAGTAAGTCTGCTGAAAAATTACCAGCTGTGTCAAAGCTGTTCAGGAGCTCTTAGGCTAACATCCCTTTCTTTTTTCCCCCTTTGTGCAAAATTCAGATTATAGCTGATAAAATTATGGGCTGTAATTATATACATGTAATGTAATTACATGGTTAGATTAGGGTTGGGCTTCTGTCATCTTTAGCTAACAAGTTAGGAATAGTTTAAACCTTTAAAAGTGGCACTTCCTACTGGGTCTCTGTCTTCTCTTGCCAGTTAAAGCTGGAGTAACAGATCTGCAAGTGGCTTTTTGATGGGGAAAAACACCCAACCCAGAATAGCTGAAGTGTGACAGGTTAACCTGGTGCTTGTATCAAGCTTTATTTTTTCATCTGTCTTCAGGTAACACCACATAAATTATATATTGTAGTACCAGGAGGCTGCTAATCACCCAAAAAAAGTGAGACCCAGCTTTGGTGGCTTCTGGTACTTCTCAGCCTTTCTCTGCTGCTGTGCATCTCTCTCTGAGCATCTATGCTTTATCTTCTTTCTGGGGCTTCAATGTTTACCAAGTGAAGCCCAGTGTTACTAGAAACAGCAGCAAAAAGCACAAGGGCATGTTYCCCAAAGCTGGATGACGGTTTGTTTCCATAACTGGAAGCTCTTGTCCTACACCACTGTTTTAAAAACAAACTTCTGTTCTTGCGTGTGCGTGGGACAACAAGGCTCAGCCCCTGGTCTCTGCACCAGTCCCAGAGCTCAGGCCAGCTGTGGGTGAGGGGAGGGTGCCCACGCTGTGTGCCCTTGACCTCTGAGGATGCCAGCGGTCATCCAAGGGCACCTCCTGCCAGAGGCAGGGATCAGAGCCCGAGGTGGTGGCCTGTGGCTGGCTCACGAATGAAGCAGAGCTCGTCTGGGGGAGCAGCATCCCTGCCGGACGGGTTCCCCCTTCCAGACTGGTTCCCTGTGGGCATATACATGAAGCCAGACGATGGATCATATCGACTGAGCACTGGTCTATGAATTTTATTTTAAAAAGACATTTATAAAATGTTTATTTATAAAATTTCAAATAAATATTTAAGGTACAAATGTAAAAACCAAGGTACTATGAAAGCTTTTTCTTCTTTCATTTTTTCTTTAAAAAAGAATTACAGCCAGTTCTATGTGTCTTGGGAAGCCCTGAAAGGGAAACTTAAAGTAGTGCATAACACCAGCAGATCATTAACTTTGATTTAACCACAAAAAAAAACACTAACAAAGCAGTAGCTGACTCCGTAGCAATGCAGATTAAAATCTAATTAAACAAGCAGACTGTTTAAACTAGAGCCCTTACACTTGACTAAAAAGTAAAGAAGTCTCCTAGGTACATGAGTAGGCAGTTATAAAAGTGTCCAAAAATGGCTAAACTATGATTTTCCAGGCGCTAAGCGGCATTAGTTGACATCTAACTAGCAACTAACCAGGAAAGAAAGGAGCAATCCTCACCACAGTATTTTTTTTTTTTAAAAGGTGGTGGGTTTGTCATATGCCGGGTGACAACGCAAACAAACAGCTTCGAGACGGCTTGTACAGTCAGGGTATTTATAAAAAGACCCGGTGTGTGGTGGGGAAAGGATGCCGGGATGACTCGTGTGATGGGGCAGGGCTCCGGCTGCACAGGTGCTGCTTGGAGAGCTCTTGCCGAGCCGCCCTGGGTCTCGGCCCCACTGTGTGCTAGAGAGTGATGAGCTTGTACCCCACCATCACAGCAGCCCAAGCATGGAGGTCATTGGCAGCTGCATGTCGGAGCGTGGACCATGCCAGCAGCGGCAGCTCAGCCCTGGGAAGGTACCAAGCTGGCAACGCGGCAGTCCAGCAAGGCACCCATCCCTGCTACGCCGGGCATGCCAGGCCAGGGGAGCCGCGTCTCCGGCTCAGCCCGTCCCTACTGCCGGCTCCGGCAGCAAATGGCGATGACCGCAGCCATGCTGCTGCCCGGGACGCTGGCTGCCACGCAGGTATTGTCCACAGCGTAGGCTCCCATGGTGCCAGGGCTCTGGGAATGGGCATTACAGCCCGTCAGCGTCCAGCCATCGTCACAGGACACCGTCACCTAACGGGGGAGAAGAGGTCACCCTCCCAGGGTCAGCAAAGGGGCAGGGGTCTGCCCCTCCCCAATAGTCCCCGGGGCTCAGGGTGATGTGGCTGTGTCACACTGAGCTGCTGGACCAGCTGGGGGAGGGTGTCCCATTACAGGTGGGCGACTGGGGACACCAGTGAAGGCTGGGGTTGGGGCTATGGTAGCAGTAAGATGCCAAAGCCAACCCAACCCCCCATCGGGGTGGCAGAGGGACAAGCAGAGGCGAGGACAACACCACGACAGAGGAGTGTGCRCTGTCCCTACCTTCTCCGCAGAGCCCAGGGCCATGTGCTCCTTCACCCGGCACTCAAGGCTGGCAGCGGGGCAGCACAACGCGTGTGCCATCACCTCCGTCCTGCCGGCGCAGCGGCTGGGCCCACTCCCCGGCCCTGCCATGGGTCTGCCGCCATCACCCAGCGCCGTGGCAGGGGAGTGGAAACTGCACCCTGCCCAGGGGAGAGGGGCTGTCGGTGCGGGGCGGCCGCGGCAGCATCCCAGTGCACACGCAGGCGCTAAGGGATGTCCCCGCTGAGCTCTGAGCCTTCCCTGCCTCCATGCACGCAGCACGTGTCCCCCTTCCCTGTCAGCTCAGCACTCGCACCCACCCTTTTACCCCCAGGACCCAGAGTTTTTCTGGAAGAAACACCCTCGGCCATCAGTGTGTTGGCTTAAGGCTCTGTAACCCGCCGTGTCGGGCATTACCGGTCAGCACGTGGTCCCGCGGGGAGCAGCCAGCCCCCTCAGCTGCTGGGGAGCTGGCGTTGATCCGGCACTCGGCCCTGGGCCACGTGCAGCACCTGGCGATGGCATAGACACCCCGGCCCCGGAAAGCGTTGTGGGCCACACACTGCTTCTGCCCATCCTTGTCCTGCGGCCGGGACAGCATGGCATCACCGGGGGTGCTYGGGGGCCTGGGGATGCCCCTCCGAGGCTGGCGGGCACCCCAGGGGCAGTACTTCTGTCTCCGCATGCTCTGCTCACCTCCATGTGCTCCCCCAGCCGCCTGCCGCTGTGGGAGAAGCTGGAGCAGCTGAGCATCTCCTCGGCACCGGCACAGTGAGCCACGGCCGTGGCGTGCCGGGTGAGCCCCGACCGCGCCGACCACACCGAGCGGCAGTACAGCTGCTCATCTACAATGGGGCAGATGGCGTCAGCGGCAGGGTGGACACCTACAGCAGCACCCAGAGCCCACGGCACAGACCGGGCTGCCAACAAGGGCTGGCAGGTCTCCCCCCTACCCTCTGCGTGCAAACAGCCACGCTCGGGCTCAGCCGCCCCAGGCATAGCTCGAGGAGGGACATGCCCTGCCGATGCGCCGTGCTTTCACCCAGGCACTTCTTTCCCCAGTAAGGGCAGAGCTCTGCCGGGCACCCAGCAGGCAGCCAAGGTCTTTACCTGCGCCCAGCCGGGTGGGCAGCCCGGCCACACTGTTGGGCGTCTGGAGCCGCTGCTCCTCAGGGAACCACACCATGTCCATGACATTCTTGGTGGCGAAGTGCAGGAGGCGCTGCCGGAGCTCGGCGAGGCTCAGCTGGGGCTCGGCACTGAGCAGCATGGCGGCGATGCCTGCCAAGAGCCCGGGGGGCCGCAGTGAGAACCAGGGGCCATGCAGCCGCCTACGCACGACTCCCCCGAGCAATGCAACTCCAGAGAGACAGGAGAAGGAATCACTGCAGCCCATCATCTGCACACACGGGATGTGGGAGCTCTGTGCAGGCTGCAGCACCCAAATGAGCCAAACATGCCAAAACCGTGGCACCGTGGCACGCAAAAATGTCCCCAGCGCAGGCAGCCCTGATGCCCTGCACCTGCAGGGACACGTGCCCAGCACCAGCAAGCAGAGGGCTAGCTCTGCCTGCCACCCCAGAGCCCAGCTCGCCTGCCACGTGCGCGGCCGCCTGCGACGTCCCGCTCTGTGCCGTGAAGCACGTGCTGCAGTCGCTGGAGGCGCCAATGATGTCGTCCCCCGGGGCGAACAGGTCCACGCAGCGGCCAAAGTTGGTGCCCAGGGTGCCGATGGAGGCGGGTTGGTCCTCGCTGTTGGTGGCACCRACCGTGATGACCTGCCAGGGTGGTGATGGAGGGGGACGTGGGCGGGATGGGATGCGCAGCCCCAGCCCACTCAGCCAACTTGGTGTGGATGAGCCTAGGGAGGTAGCAGTGTGTCCCCGCACATCCCCCCACACCTCGGGGACCCCCACCAGCCCGTACCTCCGGCTCAGACGCTGGCGAGTACAGGCAGGCATCGTCCTTGTAGTTACCAGCAGCCGCGACCATCACCACCCCCATCTGCGCCATCCGCCGACAGCCGGCATTCAGCACACGGCTGTAGGCGCCGGCGAAGGGCAGCAGCACCACCAGCGGCGCGTAGGGCTGAGCCTCCAGTGTCACCTTGATAAACTCCAGGCCTGGGGGGGACGAGACGAGCGACAGGACACTCTCACAGGACAGGGACGAGGCAGGGGGCTCCAGGAGGGAGCGCGCTCCTCTCTGGGGCATGGGGTGACTCACCAATGAGGGTGCCGCTGACGGTGCCCTTCCCCTGGCAGTTCAGCACGCGGAGGCTGCGGATGTTGGCACCAGTGGCCACGCCRGCGTCGCGCCCGCTCAGCACCCCGGCCATGTGGGTCCCATGGCTGTCGCACTTGCTGGCCTGGCACAGGCACCACGGTTTTATGCCCCGGCCCATTGCATCAAAGCAGGTTTGCGACACTGTGCCCCCCATCCCATCCCATCCCATCCCATCCCATCCCATCCCACCCCTTGTGCTTTGCACCAGCTAAATCCCACTGCAGAATAAATCTTTAAAAATATTTTGGAGTGGAGGGAAGATAAAAAATTCATCCTGTGCAGAAGGAGAAAAGCTGGCAGAAAGGACGGGGGATGCAGCCAGTCTTCCCTGGGGCTGTGCTAGCACTGGGCTCCCCTACGCATGCAGCGATGCAAGCCATGCAAGGCAGCGCTAGCACCCACCGCAGGGTGCAGGCAGCCTCCACGGTCCCCAGTGTGGGGTGGACACCTCGATTCCCTCTTGCAACGACACCTTGACATGCACCCATGCCCCCCCCAGCCTGCTTTCCCCAGAAAGGAGCCCTGCCCTGCTCAGCCACAGCCCCAAACAGACCACGTTGAGGGTCCCAACATCCCCCAGGACCACAGCTCCCGCTGCTGCATGTCCTGCCCGGCATTTTGCCATGAGCCAAGTGACTCTCCTGTCCTGGGAAGCCCCACAAGCCTGTTGAGGGTTTGGTGGGTGCAGGGGGATGCTCTTGCCAGGCTGCAGCATGCGGCACCTCGGGGCTCACCTGCCTGTGGAAGCGGGTGCCGTCCTCCTCGGGGATGCTCTCGAAGTCGGTCACAAGCACCCTGCCCTCGATCTCCCGATGGGTGCTCTGCACGCTGGTGTCCAGCAGGTAAATCTCCACCAGGTCACCTTTATCTACCAGGGATGCAGCCGCGGGGAAAGGCAACCACCGCCGCCGTCAGCCCAGGCCACCTGGGATGCTCCCAAAATGCAGCTCCAGACGTGCAGCACCATGGGGCAGGGGGATATCCCCATCCCCTCGATACCAGGAGAGGGGACGGGGTCACTGACCCTTCCCTGAACCCCTGTGATCCTCCCCCCACGCCCCAGTGCTTACTGGGAGGGCTGTAAGCGCCCGAGCTGGGCTGCGGCGGCATGATCCTGCCCAGGTTCCAGGGGATGCTCTGGGCAAAGACATAGGCATCCTCCTCGATGTACTCCACGTGCGGCAGCTTCAGCGCCTGCGGAGAGGAGGCACAACGCCCAGTGTGATGGCAAAGCTTCTGTTCCCCCCGAGGCTGGGGCTGCCACCCCCCACCAATGCCCACCCCTGCTGCTGTCCCCCACCGCAACCCGCCGCCCTGGGACCTGTCCTCCKCCCCACGTACCATATCCAAGACGTCGCGGCTCATCTTCACCAGGAAGGCAGGCAGGAGGTGGAAGACGTGCAGCAGCTCGGTCAGGTATCCCTGCCGAGCTGCCCGGGCCTGCAGCCGCCGTGCCGCACCTTGCACCTCGGCCTCACCGCTGCCCGCCCACAGCACCACCACGTAGCGCCCGGGCAGCCGCCACGACGCCTGCGGGGACACACGCACCGGGCTTGGGTCTGGGGGACACACGCGCATGGCCGCCCCGGCCACCCCCACCACCCCACGCTCCTCACCTTGGCGGCGCGATGGAAGGCGGCGGGCCCCGACGGGGCGACCCCGACGGCGGCTGCCTCCTCCTCGGCCGCCCCCAGGGCCAGCACCAGCTCCTCCGCCAGCTCCGCCGCCGCCCGCGCCAGCACCAGCGCCAGCACCAGCGCCAGCGCCCGCGGGGCCATTCCCGCCCGGAGCCCCGACGGGGAGCGCGGAGATGCTCGGAGCCGCCGAGCCCCCTCAGCACGGCGCAGCCCGGACGGCGGAGCCGCTGCGCGCCCGCGGAGGAGCCGGAGCGCACCCGCGGAGCCGAGGAGCCGGAGCGCACCCGCGGCTGCGGCTTTGCCCGGCGCGGCGGGGCGGGGATCACGCCACCGCCGCCGGCCCCATCGGCCCACCCGGGCGGGTTAACCATTAACGGGGCCGCGGCCGGGAAGGGGCGGCGGTGGGGGCGCGGGGCGGTGGGTGGGCAGCCGCGCGGGGACGCGGAGAGAGGAGGGGAGCTGGCAGCGCTGCCCGCACCGGGCTCCGCTCACCAGCSAGCTCGAAATTCCCCCCAGAGTCCCCGCGCACCGCCGGGAGCTCTGGCAGGCAAAACGCAGACGCTCAAGGACTATTTTCAGAAAGGGCGGAAAGCTTTTATGTGCCTCTTAGTGGCTTACTTCAGAGATAAATTTCCATGAAAGCCTCTAATCCTGTTTAGGCAATTTTTACAGAGTCGTCACACATCCCAAATATTATTTTTCCGGGATACGGTTGGTGCTTTCCCGTGGCTCTCACCGCCGCCTTCCACCTCTCCCCTCCCGGAGCGCCGGGCTCCCACGCCGCCCCGACATCCCCGGTGACCTTCGGCAAACCCCTTCCCTGCTCCCTGCTTTTGAGAGAAACAGGGATTTATATTTTTTTACTGGCTATTTATAAGCTCCTCAGAGCTTATGTATTTTATATGGATGTATACGTTTTATATGGATGTGTATGTTTTATAATGATGTATATGGTTTATATGGATGTATATGTTTTAGATGGATGTATATGTTTTATATGGATTTATATATTTTATTTTTAATGAGAGTGGGTGCCTGCACTCTGGTTTGGGTAACTGGGGGGACACTGGACCCCACTTGCCTCCCACTCTCTGCCACGCTGAGCTGACACCGCCGGGGTCCGGCATCCACCGGGCTCCTCACGGGGACGAGTCTCACTCCTGATTTTCGGCTCAGCTTAATCAGGCGCCGCTAAGTCCTCCTGCAACACGGAGCTGACGCTTCGGGACATCTTCAGGGCAACCGAGCACTGGTGGACCCCGTTTCRAGGGGGACAGTCTCCCTCTCCCTGCGAGTCCCTCGCTTCCTTTTTACACGGGGGACAAGCCGTGTCCGAGGGAAGGATGGGGAGAGCCCACAGAGGAGGGGGTGGCAAAGGGTCCCCCAGCCCCACGCGCACCCCACGTGCACTGAGCAACCCCGGGGAGGTCTTGGCATGAACACCCGGCCCCAACGCCTGTGCAGGGAGTGTGAGAGATGCCCAGCCCCGGAGCATTCTGGAAGGAGTGGATATCTGCAGAAAGATTTTTTTTTTCAAGAAAAAATACTCAGAAATAGCCAAAAACTTGAACCTTGTAGTGAAGAGGTCCTTTTCCCATCCTGGCACACAGGGGAGCATCTAGCAGCAATTCCTGCTGCTGCTGAGAGCAGCGGTACCCTCCGGCTGTGTCTGTGTAAAGCGGGGGGGTCCTGTTTGGGGGGGGGGGAGGAAGGAGAGAGCAGAAAAGGCAACAGAGAAGACCCCAACAAGGGGGAAAGGGCACCTATATCCCCTGCTGCCCTCCAACCCCAGGGGAGCTGYGGGGCTCTGGGGCAGTGCTAGCAAAGGGCAGTGTGATGCGGGGCCGGGGAGGGTGCCCCGCATCCAGCTGTGGCTGCAGCAGCGGCAGGCCTCGGGGCAAAAAAGAGGAAAAGAACTTTTACCCCACATTCCCGGGGCAGCTGAGTGATTTACATTTGAATTTAGAGGCCACGGAGCCCGCCGCAGACGCACAGGCGTTCATTTCTGCACCAGCCGGGAATCGAACCCRGGTCGCAAGAATGGGAATCTTGCATGATACCACTACACCACTGGTGCGCTGCGGGTGCAGTTCCCCGCGCGCCGCCAAGGCCACGCGGCGCGACCCCCTCCCGCGTGGGCTGCGTGGGCAGCAGCGCGACCCCGCTCCTCTTCCCCGATCAGCTCCCTGCGGTGGGGACGGTCCCCGCCGCGTGTGGCCGGGACGTGGGCGTCCCACAGACGCGGGGTTCCTGCAGGTGGGGTGAAACGCGTGGGGGAGCAGCCGGGTGCTGCGCCCCCACGAGAGCCGAGCGGGGCCTTGGGCTTTGCGGAGCTCTTAATTTCATGCAGGAATGTCCCGTTTCTCACAATGTTTAACCTCAGCCGGCGTGGGGGAGCTGAACCCTTTGGCTCCGGCAAGCCCCTGTGCCCGGGGTCCTCCCGCCCGTGGGCACGGCAAGGATGCTTCCCTGCGGGATGCGGGGACCCAAATCCAGCTGCACAAARGGTTCCTGGGTGGGGGGGGAGAGGCTCCAGCCCCCCATCTCAGCCCTCTCCTCTGCCCCTGCCCAAGGAAAATGCTTTTGAAAATTAAGTTTCTTTTACCAAAAGTGGTAGTGAGTTCTGGGACGTGAGATGGGCAAAAGCTTTCAGGTCTCTACAAGAGTCCCAAACTGAATATGCAGAGCCACGTCCTGTCCCGGGCACCCTCCGGAACCTACCGAGACATAGCCCTGTCCGAACGGCGTCCCTGCAGCCACCACGCTCCCCCCTCGCCGGGAAGGACGGGCAGGAGTCAAGCAAGTGTAAACAGTTGGGTAATGCTTCCTCTTGGACAGCYGCTCGCGATCCTGCCGGCAATATTTAGCAAACACCGGCATCTTCATTCCCCACCCTCCTGACGGCACCGTTGGCCATAAACACCCCGAGTGCGCGGGGCGCTGCCTGCCCTTTTCCCCTTGCTGCTGCGGTGACGCGAAGGTGAGCAAGGGSTGCGGTGACACCGGGAAGGGTGTCACAGGGGTGTGAAGCCCCCAGGTAGAGCGGTTTCTTCCACCACCTTGGATTGTACCTGCAAAGCACTCCCTGGGCGGCAGGGGAGAGCCAGGAGCATCGTTTCCAGGACTTCCATGCTCCATTCCCCCCGGGTGCCGGAGGACAGCTTTCCCCCTGCTTTTGGGCTTGTCAACCCACATAAATTTGCTGAGGAGCCGCTCTGCCAGCAGATACGTGCTCCCAAGCCACCTGGGGCCATGCCGGGCACACGCAGCATCCAGCCCAGCTTTCCCAAAACAGGGCGAGGGACTCACAGCACCCCCATACTGTTGGATCTGCTGATGCTTTGATCCGAACTCAGCTGCCCCAGGGAGGCTCAGCCACGCAGATCCCCGTGGCCCCGAGCAGCCGAAGGGCAGGCGGAGGTCACAGCTCCCACCGGCGCTGCCATCTCTGCGTGTTGCAAGCGGGCTGCGGAAAGCCGTTGTGTTGCCCCTGTCGTGATGACGAACCAGGCTTAGCTCCATCAACGTGATTTGAAACAAACTCTTATTATTCAGAGGGAGTTTGGGGACTGTGACCCCCCCAGAGAGAGAAAATGTTGCCCAAAGCCACCACCTCGAGTGGCCCTCGGGAAGCCACAGTCGTCACCGGGGTTTCGGCTCAGCTGAGTTCTCCTCCCTCCACCCCCGCCAGCGCTGGAAGCTGGTCCTCGTGCAGGAGATGGGGGACAGCATGGTCTGTCCCCCCCATCACCCCTCTCCCAACCTGGACACTTGCAGGCTGCCTGCTGCCGGAGTCTCAGGATCTAATTTTAATTCCAGGGCAGCTTTGGTAAGTGGGAAAAAGGCTTTGTGGACATCTCTGCCTCGTAAAGCCTACCTGGGGTGAATACATCTTTACCTACATAAACGCTGATCCTGTTTCAAGCAGCAAAGCTAATCTTTTCCCTTCCTAAGGACATTATTTAGCCCAGATCCTGCCCAGCCCTTATCTATGCCCACCCAAAGAGCTCCGGCGACGGGGGCCTTGCTGCTGGCTGTCCCCTCTGCCGCGGAAATTTGGGGGTCAGGAGATGGTGATGCTCCCCTCAGGTTTTGCGGGATGGCAGCCTCCCGTGCGGCTGGGTGGGTGTGAGGGGCGCAGCATGGCACGGGGGACRGGCAGGAGCTTGGGGGCTCCTCCACGCTGCAGGCGCTGCGCTTTCAGGGGGCAGTCCCAGCCCCTCTCTTCCAGGCTGCGATGTCTGCGTCCCCTCTGCGAGCTGGGTCCATGCCAAGCTGGGAAATCAGTTTTCAGGCTCAAAAAGGCAGTCACTATCCTCAAGCAGAGCGTCCGGCCCTTCTCGGAGCCCATAATAGAGGTCATCCTCCTCCCCGGTGCCTTTGCGGGGGGAACCGGGGTGCTCTCCCCGTGCCGGGGAGCTGGTCGGGGTGCAGCTGGGGTGGGTGGCAGATGGCGGGGTGGGTCGGCCCCGTGGCACGGGGCTGCTGGGCACGGAGCCCTCCAGCGACGGGGTGTCCATGTCCTCCAGGAGGCATGCCAGCGGGGCATCCCCCGGGGCCGGCCGGGGGGGACTGCAGGAACAGAGAGGGCTGAGGGGCAGCATCACCAGCCGGGGGTTACGCTAAACTCAGCTGGGCTGGAGCTGGGGTTTCCCCCGGAGCCGGCAGCTGCTGGGCTCAGTGTTGCTCAGCCAGCGTCCCAGCATCACCAGTCCCCTTGCTGGGTGGCTGGGGTGCCCCGGGAGGGCCCTATCTCAGCCCCCGGTGCCTGCCTTTACGGGGACAACCCCCCTGCCAGGTTCCCTCTCCTGCCCATGGGACAAAGTAGCGGCTGCCCTCGCACGCTGTGCCTGCATCCTGGGGGGAAAGCAGAGCGCCCTGTCCCAGCTGTAGCTGCATTTTGGCAGCGGGGGTGCCCGAGTCCTACACCCCGAGGCTGCACAGTGACCCCCATCGCCTGCAAAGCGCTTTTGGGATGTCCTGGACCAAGGCATGGGCATCATTCGTGGCATCTGGTTTGAGGGACGCGTACTGAGCGTCTCATTTCTATCAAAGTCTGACCAGGAACTTGGGATTTATTCTGGTGAGGGACATTGTTCATATTTATAAAATGAAATAAAAGCAAAATGCAAATCACAACCAAAGGCAATCCAGATTTCCTCCCGATTTCACCCTGGTAAATAATTTGGTACTGAGAGACCCCGTGGGCTGAAACACTGTCTGGGCTCCAGCGGGGCTGGGGGTTCCGGTGGTTGGTGCTGTGCGAGCAGCAAAGACCCCTCTGCCTCCCCTCCCTCCCCCCACGCCAGGGGTCTGACACCCCCCCCCAGTGTCACCCCGTATCCCACCGGTGCCACCCCGACCCCGCGGGCCTCACGTACCAGCTGCCTGTCGCTGTTTCCAGCMGAGGCGCCGGTTCTGGGGGGGGGTCTCCAGCACCCCCCAGCTCCCAGTGGACCTCTGCTTTCGCCTGCACCGCCAGCTGGGAGCGGCTGCGGGGCCTGGGCTGGGCCATGGGTGGGAGCGGGTCCAAGCCCACCGCCTGCCTCTGGATCTGCTCGTAGGACGGCAGGCTTTTCTCATAGGTGCTGGTGGCCTCTTGGTTGGGGCAGGGTACAATCAAGCTGCGGACAAAGGAGGAACGGGGTGCTGAGCAGGACCTGGACCCCCGCGGAGCCAGGAGATGCTTGGGGACCCGCACACAGGACTCCATCAGGTGCTTTAGAGGCCACTGAGGCCACACCACTGCCCACRCCAGCGGGTCCTTGAAGGGGGATGCCCGCAGGAACGCAGCTGGATGCTTTGCACCCTCCAGCATCCGGCCCTGGAGGGGCTCAGCCAGCCCTTGCCTCCCCCACGCCGGCCCCTGCTTGTCATTTTTTGCTGCAATAGGTGTAGTTGTCCCCGGTGCCGGTGTGCTCAGAGAGTGCCCTTGTCCCCGGGGGCACGCAGATAACCGTGTGTACAGATGAAAACACCCGCCAAAAGGAAAACGGCCGCTGGGGCCGGGCGCTGGGACCTACCGGGTGTCCCTCTCCGGCAGCATGATGGGTTTGTGGTCCAGGAACCGCTTGGCCTCGAGGTCCACGGGGACGAATGTTATCTGGGGGAAAAAGAAACGCAGAGCCCGGGCGGCTGCGCTGGGCATGACGGGGACCCTCGGCCCTCGTTAGTGGTAAAAAGTCTGGGGTGTCCCTTTAGCTGGGTTTTTGGACTTTTCCCAGCACATTTGGATGTCTTGCTTGGAAATGGGTTTTTGGGGGGAAATCAATAAGGGATTGAATGAACCCAGCGCTGCCTCGCTCTCAGCACCTTGTCCCCAGCGGAGTCATGCGTGTCCCTGAGCCCAAGGGGGGTCCCAGGGCCCACGGGGGAGGTCGGTGGCCAGGGACAATACCGAGGGTGCCCCGTCCTTGAGCCCCGAGCACAGTGACAAAGCCACATCTCCCTCCTCGCTGGGGCTGAGCTCGGCTTTGGGGGGAGCTGGGGTCAGCTTCACCCTGGTCCCAGGGGATTCGGCCGGTCCTGGGGGTCCCAGCTGGTCCCGGGTCCTGGGGTCCCATGGACCACCCCACATTTTGGGGTGCAGCCACGCTGTTGATGGGCCATCCTGCAGCACTGAGACCAGCCTCACAGCCGCCCTCTCCGCGGAGAAAAGCCTTTTCTGCCAGCTCCGTTTCCCGGGGCAGGGACGCGTGGCCGCCCTGCCGTGCCGGCAGTGCCCTCTGCCAAGGAGACCGGCAGGTGAGGGCTGTGCTAGGGGGTCCAGGCCTCTCCGGACCTCCATGGCCATGACAGCCCCTTCTTCCGAAGTCCTGGGAGCCTGCCGAGCCCCCGGCCCCCATGGATGTAAGGAAGGGGCTGGTTTGGGGGGGATTTGCATGGGAGAGATGAACACGAGGTGATTTCTTTGGGCTCGGGGAGGTGCAGGGACACAGGGGGGCAAGGGAGCGGGGCCTCATCCTACAGGGGAGGTGTAGCAGGGTGAGAGCCCCCCCAAACCAACACTTCCCCCTCTGGATCACCACAGCTGGCTTTCCCTCGGGACCTGCTGCTACCCCAGCCTATGGATGGGGAAACTGAGGCACAGCCCGAGGCTACGCGTCCACAGTAGCGAAGTGGGACAAGGAGCTGAAGCCACCCAAACCTGGCTGAGCCCTCAACCCCCCCGACGCACACGGTGGTGGAATGGACCCTACCTTCGGGTAGCACTGGCACATGCTCCAGATGATGCCCACAGCTACAAGCAGGACGCCCAGGGTGCAGAAGGTGATGTAGATCTGGGGCTTTTCCACGCTCATGATGAACATTCCCGTCATCACCAGGAAGAAACCCAGCATGATGAACCCGTAGCGAAAGGTCTTCTCCTCGGCCATGGGCACCGGGTGGGAGAGGCAGAGGAGGAGAGATGCCGGGAAGCCCGTTTACCTGCAGCTGCTGCCCGCTGAGCACACCTCCGGGGTAAGGCAAGGAGTGGTTTCTTTCTCTGGAGGCTGCCAGGGGCTGAGGATCAGCTGCACGTTGAGCCTGGTCCTGCCCAGGGCTGAGCCAGCCAGTTTTTAATGGGTTTGTAATGAATGCAAACACCGACCCGCCGTTCACACTCCAGTGAAGCTGCCCGGCACGTGTCCGGGTAACCTTCCCTGCAGGCACGCGCGGCCGGCCCCCACGCCTGGGGAAGAGACGGGGAGGGAGAGGGGGGCACTGCAGCAGAGACGGGGACCTGGAGAGCGGCTGGTCCCGATGGGACTTTCCCAGCCCTGGGGGCTGGAGCTGGACTTGGCCGTAAATCAGAGCTGGCAGAGCCCCAAAATAAGGGGGATGCCAGGGCGCAGCATGTTTTCAAGGGCTGCGGGGCTGCAGCAGGGGAGGAGGGAGTGCTCCGGGGTCTTTTTGGAGGCTAGTGAGTTGGGAATAGCCCCCATCTCGCTCCGGCTGGGTGCTGGGGAACCACCGGTGAGGCTGCCTCGGTGGGGCAGCAACTGGGCTGTGAAGGGAGAGCTAAAGCCCAGGGCAGCCCATTATTTTGGTGGGATGGAGCAACCGGCAGCAGCCCTCGATGAAGTTGATATTTCCTCTGGGCAAGGCTGCAAACCCATCTGTGGTGGGCAGGGAGGGGGGTGAGCCACTCAGGGTGTCTTTTTATAGGATACTGCCTGAAATGCCAAGTGCACTTGGATGCCCTGAACGCATGCACGAGCCACTGAACATCTCGAAACCAAATGAAGTGAGGCGTGGGAGTCAGTATACGGGGAAAGCAAGGTGGAAGGGATGGAGATACAGCTGGAAGGGGCATTGAAAAGGCAGAGGAGTGAACAGCGCAGCACAGAGCTGGTTTTTCTAYGGCCAGATTCCTCGTTCTCTGCTGCAGTTTTTATTATATAGCTCTTGCTTTGAGTGGGCAGCCCCTGGCCTGATATGAGCTCCCTAGGGTTGGTCAGAGGAGGGAATGCAAAGCATCTGCAACCAGCAGTGGTTTTATTAAAAATACGAAGGCTTTCAAACATGCCAGTTACCCCTGCCACTCCGAACGCATCACCCACAGGACCCGCAATCCCAACAGCCCCGGACTGATCGCTCTCAGAAAGCCAGACGGACCCTGCCGCCTTCCCCCTCCTCGCCCACCCTCCTCTCACCCCGGCAATGGAAGGGGCTCCGTTTAAAGCCAAGGGACCCACAGAGTCCCGGCCCCCCACCGCCACCAGCTCAGACGCCCCGGATGCTGATGTTTTCATAGCTGGGGGGAGGTGTTGCCTGCAGCTCCCCGGGGCGCTGGGTCTCCAGCCAGGACGGGCTGGGACGGAACAAGGCGCTGTCGGAGGAGCTGCGCCGGCGGCCACCCTGCCAGCTCTCATCCTCCTCCAGGTAGCGGTACAGGGGCGGCGTGAGCTCCTCCTTCCTCTCTGGGGGCTGGACGTATGCTGGGGTGCCATGGGCAGGTCTGCAGGTCAGGGCTTCTTCGTAGGTGGGGATGGCGCTGGCGTCCCAGGTACTGCGAGGGAAGAAGAAGAAACCCAGCAGCGCACCCCGTCAACCGGAGCAACCCAGCACCCAAAACTGGAGAACCCCAGCACTTGTCAACTGGAGCACCCCTGAGCCCTGTCAACCAGAGCCATCCCAGTGTCCCATCAACCAGAGCATCCCAGTGCCCCATCAACTGGAGCATCCCAGTGCCCCGTCAACCGGAGCATCCCAGCACCCATCAACTGGAGCATCCCAGTGCCCCGTCAACCCCGTTGGCTGGAGCATCCCTGAGCATGATGGACACATGTGTGCTGGGAATGGCTCATGGGCAGGTTTTGCACACCCAGAGTCAAGGGAAGACCGTGTCAGCTGCCTCCCGGCACAGGAGGGTGGGGAGCCATGCAGGAGGAAGGGCACCATCCATCAGACCTTGCAAGAAGGCAACGTTGCCCAGTTCCCACTGAGTTTATTAACCCCTCACCCAAGAAGAGGAAGGGCAGCCTGGCAAGGCAGCCTCAAAGAGCAGCCACCTCCGGCGTTAAGAGCTACAGCTGTAGATGTGGCTGACCACAAAGCAGCAGAGGTGCTGGCTCTCGAGGCATCTGCCCCCCTGTTCTGCACCGTGCTGCTTCCTACAGGCAGGAGAGCATCTTCATCATCTTCCTAACCCCAAAGTCACCCCCCAAAGCACAGAGGCTGCCGGCAGCCGACTGAGTGGTTTGGCACGAGCAGCCAGGTGAGAGCCAGGTGTCCCGGTTCAACGTGGTCGCACCCCACCCTTGTGCCCGCTGGAGCCCTCCGTGCACCGGCCAAGCCTGGTGCCACTTCCAGCAGCGCTTTGCTGAGCAAACACGGCTTGTGTACAGGGAAAACCTCCGCCCAACCTTTGCCCTGCGCACGGCCCCGCTCGGCACCCTACGAAACGGTGCGGCCCCAAAGACGGGGAGGCTTTGAAAGCAACCCACTGTCCGCTTGCTTTTGCAGATGAAAACCCAGCGAGGCACGCTCGGGGAGGCTGCAGGCGTCGGAGGGGCACAGCTGGTCCAAAGGGAAAGCTGCGATGCTCTGCAGGGATGCCTCTATTCTGAATTCAGCAGCCCTCTGTCCCGGATCTACCGCCCCAGGCATCCGTGCCGTGGCTTTTGCCAAACAGCCTCAGCTTGCAAAGGGATGCTGCCTTGGAAATGTGGAGAGGGCGGTTTCTCCCAGCACAGGATGTCACGCTGCCAACCCTCCATGGAGCAGCGTTTTCTGCTTTGGAGGGCTTTGCTGCATGAATGCCAGCGCAGCTGGGGCTGCAGGAGCTGCTGCAGCATGAGCAATGCTGGGGCAATGCCTTCCCGTCCGGCATGGGAGCCGGAAGCTCAGGGAAGGGGACATTCCCCGAGGGGGACACAGCAAAGCCCTCCATGGGAGGAGGAAACCCCCCCCAGACTGCCCAGACCAGCTTATGATCTCACCCCCAGATATTCAGATGGGCACCGAAACCCCCAGAGACCCGGGAACGTGCCTTCCATCCCGACTGAATTTTTATGGTTTTATGTTCTTAAGAGTTTCTTTTAGTGCTGCTTTTCCCCAGAGCCCGATTTATGCTGGAGCCAAGATCTTTTCTGTGACCCCATAAAACAGCACTGGGAAGGGCTGTCTGGCTCGGCTTCCACAGCAGTCTCTAGAAAAAAACCCCTTTTGATCAAAAACTTTTAAATCAAGAAGTGGGAATGAATCTCAGGCTCACACAGGAAGAGTCTGGGGACCTGACAAGCAGCAGTGGTGTTTGGGGGGGCGAGGGGTCTTCCCACACCCCAAAACGGGCTTCATAGAGGGACCCTCCACCTGCACTCCCATCTCAATGCCAATCCGAGGACAATTTTCCTTCTTTTTTTCTTTTAACTCCCTTTTAACATAGATTTTGCTTCCATTAAAGATGGCACAAACCCCATCACCCTTACAGAGCACTGCAGACCTGTGGCACCGGAGAAGGTTTCAACAGCTGGGGGTCTGGATGACCCCCCCACCCCTAAATCCAGGCACTCTGCCAGAAAACCAATGTGGTCTTCTGCTCGGTGGCTCTGCTAAGGAGATGTCTGCCTCGGCCAGTGATGGCCCTGCAGGGCAAGGGGAGCCATATGCGGCTGAGCCGGCTGTGGAAGCAGCCAGCGTGGGCATGGAGGGTGCCTGCAGGGAGGGGAGGGTGAAGGGGCTCAGGTTGACACTAATGAGCAAGAGCTTCTGCTCAGGGAGCAGAAGGAGAGCACAGAATGGGGTCTGAGCAGCGGCCGGCAGCGTGGCGGCATTACTGCTCATCTGAGCTCACCCACGAGCAAGCCTGAGAGCAGGCTTAGGTACACGGCCATGCCAGGACAGTCAAACCCACCCTCGAATTCTTCCCACCCAAGCACCGCACAGGGACGTGGCACCCACCTGCAGTTCCACTTCTCCAGAGGCTCGGCGGTGAAGTACTGCAGGTCCCTGGGGAAATGGTACTGGTAGCGGCGGGAGACCACCCTAGCGTTGGCTTTCACAGACCAGAGGAGCCCGAAGAGGAGGAGGATGCCACCGATGCCGCAGCAGAAGAAGCTGACGGAGCGGAGCAAGGCGCTGGAGGAGGAGCTGGGAACTGCCTCGGCTTCCCGGGGAGGCAGGAGGCGAGCCCCGCTGCTGGYCGGGGTGCCCACCTCCCCATCGCTCCACCAGGCAAAGCACAGCGTCCCCGTCACCAGCAGTACGGCCCCGGTGATGGTCATGCCGTAGCGGAAAGAGGCAGCTGCCATCCTTCAGAAGGAGGTTTTAGGAGGGGAGAAGAGCGAGACAGGGCATGAGAGAGCTCACGTCCTGCAAGACAAGAAAGGGACCGGGTTTGAGAGGGACAAGGTCACAGAAGATGACATACCAGAAGAGAAAACTACTAAGCTAGGACCTCTCTGGGGGTTGCACACTCTTCAGCTACTTATTATTGACCATCAGAAGGGGCATTTCCACCATCTCAGATGGGAAGCCCTTGTGCAGAGCAAAGTCAGCCGCCAGTTTGGACCCATAAATATCCCAACAGCCTTGTAAAAACGTCCTCATTTTCAAGAAATGACCCAGCGCTCCCATGGAGGCAGGATGGAAACCCCAGCCAGGGGAGCTACGGAGGCAACTCCAGGGACTTGCATAGCTCTTGTCTTTGAGTTTTATTCCAGACTTCCTCCCAAGCTCGGAGGAACGCCAGCTGGGTTTCTGATCAAAGCAAGGCTTATGGAAGAGGTTAGGGAGAGGGACATAAATTTAAGATGTCATCATTTTCAAATTATCAGTGCACGTTTTCTCCTCTGAAACTGGAGGTAAATCAGTCCTGCGGTGACAGTAGGTGTCCGGCATCGCTGCTCAAAAGCCCGCAGCCCMGTGGATTCGGGGCTGCACTGCCTCTTGCTTTCTCAGGGAAAGGGGCCAAGTACCATCTCCGAAAGTCACAGAGATGCTATTTCAGGGAAAAATCAACCCTCAGATGCTGGCAACRCAGGGTACCTCATCTAGGGATGGCTCCCGAGATGCTGGGCGAGCGGGGACCCCGAAGAGCCCTCCTGTGACTGATGGAGCCCACGACAGCTGCGCTCCCCACCGCGACCAAGCTCGGAGCAAGGATGGGAGCGGGAATCACTCCATATCTCTGTTAAAAGTCAGGAATGTGCTGGATACAAGCTAAACCCTCGGAGAGGGTATGACCTATCGCTGAAGTACATGTTTCTGCTATGCTGGTCAGGGGGGTTGAGGCAACAGACCACAGAGATCTATGAGGCTCTTGCTGACCCAGCCGTGATGTCCCATTTCGAGACACTCCAGAAGCACAGAGGGGCTTCAGTTTACTTTGAAGGTGGGGTTAATACCCTGACRCTGGAAGAGTCTGCTCAGTCTTCATCCAAATGAGCTTTGCACATCAAATCTTGCTCTGCTGGGTCAGCTCCAGCGCACACCTTCTCAGCTCCCCGGCACGATCGATCCCACAGGTGTTATCACCACCTTCACCATCCCTATCAAGAGTGGTTTGGGGTTGGTTTGACAACCAAAGAGATGAGGCAGTGCCACACGTTCCTGCTGGGTGGCACTTCTCAGCTCAATGTCACATGCTGAGAGCAACCGTCCTTCCTCAGTGCAGGAAAATTTGGGGAGGGGGAGCTGGTTTCTGATCCCTGGGGCTCTCACTCCCCTTTGCCTTCTCCAGCAAACAACAAGCATCTGCTCGCTGGGTTTGGGGATCCCCAGCCCCCAACTAACCAAACAGCACCAGCAACCGGGGAGGCAGAGAGGTCCCACCACATCCCCTCTGGCCTTGCTCACTGCCCAGCAAGAGGATGCAGGTTCAGCTCCCACTTCTTGATGGACAAAAAGCTTTGGACTGTGTGGGAATTAAGCACCAGCACCCCCTTACAGATTCAGTCTTGGGTGACTCCTCTGCGAGGGCTTCCCGTGGTGGCAGTGCCAGTGGAGAGCCTGCACATTGGGGGCTGTCCAGGATGGAGATGGGGCTCAAGCGCAGAGGTGGATGGAGAGCTGGGTCACCCACGTTCAGCCCCCACCTCTGCCTTCATCACTTTGCCTGTATGTCAGTAAAATGAAGATAATCTGGTGGCTTTGGTTTCCGTTCCTCCAGGCAGGGCTCTCCTCCTACAGTGGGGACTCAAATTGTACCCTGAGATCTGGAGGTGCCAAGCCAGAGCTAAGGAGGGAGCAGAAGTCCAGCACAGACTCGGTGTGATCAAGGGCGGGCAGAATTACATTATTTCAAGCCATTATTTATCAGATGGGCCCACTAAATGGAAAGCCAAATTACTTCGTAGTGAAAGAAACACCATCTGATCTAATCTACGTTTAATGAAGAAATCCGATGAGAAGTGGAATTTAGGAAACCTGCAGGAAGGCTGCAGGACTGGGAGCCCCGACAACACGCTCTGGCTCTCATCCCGCAGTCACGAGCCCGAATCGCCGCCCGGGCTGGCGGTGGCCGGTGGTCCCCACCAGCAGCCGCAGCCACACACCGGGAAGGAGGTGGTGTTTCTGGGCTGAGAGGAGGCAGAGCTTCCCCCCATAACAAGGGGACATGTTTAGATGCTCCCTCCTGAATGGCAGGGGCTTGGCTGAGCTGAGACAGAGAAGTGACTATTAGAGACCGGTTAGAGATGCTATTAGATGCTATTAGGGATCAGCGTCCTCCAACTCACCACCGAAGACAAGCAGGACACAGCAGACAAGCTGGGCTCATGCTGCCTTGCAGCAGTAGATGCTCGGGAGAGCGCAAGGACCCTACTGACCCGTGAATCCAGCTCCTTTTGAGAGCATCGCATTTACCTGGAAAATTTTCAGCCAATATTATTTGAAAAAAAAAAAAAACCCACAACCCAAAAAACCCTACAGCAAAGCTCTCAATCCAACCGCATGGAAATTACAGGTCGCTCCACACTGAAAGCCTGGATTGAAACAGCACCAAGAGTTGAAATGTTCAGCTCCTGARGTCAACACTCTCCTCATTTTGGGGTCAGTCTGGTGAGGTTTGGGAGATGCTGCGATTCCCCTGCCCGGGCACAGGGAATTTTGCAGCCCCCAGCGCTGCACACATCTGGGAGCACTGGCAGCGAGGGGGAGGCGGACGTGGAGGGGAGGCGGAGAGCCTCTGGGAGGTGACGGATTGACAGCTCAAGAGAATAAACTCTTCTCTCTTGACAAAACCAGCGCAGCGCGGGGAGCAACTCTAAAAGCTCCTCCAGCCTACCCGGCACGTGCTCCCGCAGCGCGTGTGCGGGGGCGGCTCCTCCGCGCTGGGTGACATTGCCATCACACCGTCCCCTTGCCAAACCCCGTCTCAGGCTGGCGCGGTTCTCCTGAGCCTCTTTAAAAGACCCACGATGTTTTTCTCAGCGCACCGACCGCTGGAAGGAGAGGCCGAAGGAGCAGGGGCGGGAAGTGAGGTGTGATGCTGGGGCAGGACCCGAGTCCCTGCTCCCTGAGCCTGCTCCCAGGGCACTCAGCACCCCGCACATCAGGTCTCCTGCTGAGCGGTTCCAGCGCAGGCTTCCACGGAGGGGCTGCCCCTCTGAAGGTGGCAATTGCCAGCTCCCAAACACCCGTCTCCACCCGCTGAGCCACCCTGACATTTTGTTCTGCCCCGTCTCCTCCTTTGACCTGCTCTGAAATAGTCTTTCCGGGGAAACAGATTTGCACGTTGCATGGACAAACAGATACGAATAGTAATAGTTTACATAGTTCCAGTAAGATGCTGAGAATAGCATCCCCCATATAAAGTTATGCAGATGGTGATTCATAGGGTCTACTAAGCATTACTCAGAAAAACACTCTTTTCCAGCGACACAAGAAACGAAAAGAGTTTTGAATCTCTCCCACCGCCATCAAGCAGAAATCCACCTCCATACCCCGTCCCTCCACGGCACTTACAGCCTGTCCTTCCACACCACGCGGGCTGGAGACCTTCAACCAGACGTGCCAAGAGGAACGCCGGGGAGAGACGGGCCGAAGCGTGAGCGTGTCATTAGGGAGATTCCTTCCTGCCTTTATCTGAATTTGCTATTATTATTATTATTATTATTATTATTATTATTATTATTATTATTATTATTTAGGGGTTTGGTACCCATCCAAACCATACTAATAATGAAGCTTTCGAAAGAGCATCCGAGAAGCCCTGGCGTCAGCCTCCCAAACGCAGGTTCAGATGGAGGGGAGCCCCCACGGAGCGAAGCACATGTATCCCCCCCCGGCCCCCGTGCCCCCAGCAAAGCCAGCCGACGCTTCGGCCGCCCCGACGGCAGCGATGCCTGAACCCGACGTCCCCTCTAAAGAAGTGGCTGTCACCCGGTGGCACCCCCGGGGGACCCGTCCCCGCCGCGCCCCGCCGCCTCTCCCCTCTGGCAAAGCGACAAGCCGGGGCGGGGGGGGGTGGGGGTGTCCGTGTCCCCTTCACCCTCCCGCCCCGCACCCGCCGCCGTACTCACCCGCCGCCGCCAGCCCCGCTCCGGCCGAGCGGCGGCTCCCGCG